>JANCRA010000054.1:2219637-2647137 GCA_024362935.1 Setophaga petechia
CTCAAGTGGTTTGGGTGGGAAGGGGCCTTAGAGCTCACCCTGTTCCATCCCCTGCCATGGCAGGGACACCTCCCACTGTCCCAGGCTGCTCCCAGCCCTGTCCAACCTGGATCTGCCAGGGATCCAAGGGCAGCCACAGCTGCTCTGGGCACCCTGTGCCAGGGCTTCACTACCCTGACAAGGAACAATTCCCAATTTCCAATATCCCATCCATCCCTGCCCTCTGGCAGTGGGAGCCATTCCCTGTGTCCTGTCCCTCCATCCCTTGTCCCCAGTCCCTCTGCAGCTCTCCTGGAGCCCCTTCAGGCCTTGGCAGGGGCTCTGAGCTCTGCCTGGAACCTTCTCCTGTCCAGGTGAGCACCCCCAGGTGTCCCAGCCTGGCTCCAGAGCAGAGGGGCTCCAGCCCTCAGTGAGGTCCCCTCAAACACTTTGCACCCACCATTCCCCATCAGACCCCATCCAACAGGCAGCCACATGGATCTGGCCAGCCAAGGGTTACCTTGTTATTTCCATCCTGATTTATGTAAACTCCTGCACCGCGTCCTAATAAGAAATCAGTTCCTGTCATCATCTTTATTTCTTATTCCAAGCTGCAACACTAAAACACTTCACGGTGATTACAAATAGCAAAGTTATTTTTTGCCAAGTCCTCGCATCAAACTTAATAGCACGGTGTAATGCCACCCCGTGCTGATGTGTGGCATATTTAATATCCATCTTTCTTGGAAATAACAGTGCTCTGAAATTAGAAGGGACTTAAGCAGCGAAATAATTAATGTGGATAACCATCATAAATGCCACAAATGGAACAAATACAGATAGCAGTGAACCGTGATTGTTAATACTCTAACCTGGTGTGACAGAACTTTAAAAAATGAAGCTTTTTTCCCCAGAGACTGGTGGAAAATTAGAAAAAAAGGGGATTTCTCTAATTGTGGCGTCCCTCCTCGTTAGCAGCCACCCAGCCCGCAAGGCACATGTGGTACCTGCACTCCCAGCCTGCTGCACCCCATTAGCAACAGGCTCTTATTAGGGCCAGGCTTATCAGTGCTAATTATTTGGGTTGCTATTAGAGGGAACAGCAGAGGTGCAGCACAGTCTGCTTCACATTCCAACTTCAGCACAGGAATGGCCAATCCAGCCAGGATTAACCCGAACCCACCCCATACATCCCTTTTTTGTGGGGAGGAAAAGCCTCATGGTGTGCCCTCAGTGCCTCTTTTGGGTGAGCATCCCTTCTTTTGTCTGTTTGGTGGGTGCTCCTTGGGCCAGGCACCCTTTGGCTCTGGGCAAGTGGTGCTTCCAGCCTTGAATCACAGAATGCCAGAATGGTTTGGATTGGAAGGACCCTGAAAATCATCTCTTCCCAAGCCCCTGCCATGGGCAGGGATGTCACCCACTAATTCAAGCTTCCCCATTCAAACTAGATCAAGTTTGCCCATCCAAGTTGCCCTTGAACACTTCTCAGGGTGGATTAAATACACATTAAAAGAGGAGATTACAACAGAAATGAGAGGGAACAGCCCCTTTGTCCAAAGGGAGCTGCAGCTGGCACTGTGGAGGGATATGAGGGGACACAGAGCCCATCTGGCACAAACAGGAGGGTCACAGACTGCAGGACATCTCATCCCAGCCCTGCTGAGTGTCAGTGTTTTCACTCCTTCCCCTGAGACCTCCCTTCTTCCTTTCAATTATCTCCAAATCCAGTCCGAGGGAGTGAAGGATTTCTCCTCACCAAGCCCATGCTGTGCAGAAGTGACACAGACTGCTCTGGGCTGGGGACAGAAGGGCAGCAGCTCATCCCCTCCTCACCCCATGCACCACAGACCAGGAGGGAGCCTGGGGGGTGTGAGGGGACATCACAGAGCCGTGAGTTCACAGAGTCTCTGAGGCTGAGGAGGTGAAGCTCGAGGTGTTTTCAGCACTGGACAAGACTCATGTCCCTGGAACAGGGTCACTGAACAGTACCTTGAACATCAGCAGCACCAGCAAAACCATGGAAACCATGGAATCACAGGACATTCTGGGTTGGAAGGGGCACACAAGGGTCATTGAGTCCAACTCCTCACCCTGCACAGGATATCCTAAGAATCCCACTCTCTGCCTGAGAGCAGTACTCAAGATGGAAGTAATAGACCATGGGTTTAAAAAAAAAGACCTTGCAAAGTCCTCTTCACTCCAAACCACTGAGACCACAGCAGATTTCATGCCTTGGGGACTTCTCTCAACCTCATGCTCAAGCATGCCCTAGACCAGGACTTCCACTGCTCTGTCTGGATCTGGATCACAGCCATGACCTTGTTTCAATCCCAAGAGCATCAAGGCCTCAGCAGCCTGCAGCCTGCTCCACATTGCCAGATCCTGCTCAATATTGGGCATTTCAGGAACCCCAACATCTGCTGCATGTGATATTCTAAATTCCCTTAAAACTCTTTTTTTTTTGCTCTGGGCAAGGCAGGGGATTTTCACCCGTAGCCTCCCATGATGATCAGAGGGTTTCAGAGGGATCAGAGGGCACTGAGTCAGCTGCAGCTGAATTTTGGTGCCTTTTGCAGGGCTGCAGCACTGGGGTTTGGCAGCATTTCACACATCTCCCAAAGCAGGGGCAGGTGTTTTTACACGCAGCCTGTCCTGCTAAAGGAGCCCGGTCTGCTCGCCCAGCCCTTGGAAATCAAATCAGGAAGCAGAAAAGCCAAAGTAAAATCTGAAGCAGACAGTGATTTTCCTAACTGGCCTAGTGGAGGAGATGTGGAAGGAGCTGGCTGGCAGATGGGTCCCCTTGGGGTACACGGCTTTGTCACTCCCTATAAGGCGTCGCGGAGCAGCCGCCGCGCTCGGTCCCTCCCTCTGCCTGGAGACGGATCAGGAATAACCCTCCCAAAATCCAGCACCCTCCTCCCCGAGGGGACGAGGCAGGGCCATCCTCATGCCTGGCGTGGCCACAGGAGCATCCCTTCCCTTCTCACCTCCAGAGAGTCCTGCAGGACTCTGCACACACACACGGCCAAGGGTTATTTATGGTGCCAGCACGAAGTCATTGAGGCAGAGGCGAGTGCGAAGCGTGACATCCTGTGATGTATGGGTTAGGACAGCTTGGTGCTGAGAATGCCATGAAGTATTAATCTCAAGGAGATGCTACTGAACTCAAGAGAGACTTAACATCAGCACAGAGAGATCAAAGATATGATATCTCTGGCAGAGCGCGCTATCAGAAGTGATCATAGGAAAAACAAAGGGGTCATTTTAGTGCCTTTGCATTAGCACAGCGACTCGTAGCCTCCAGGCAGAGGAGAACAGCAATTTTTCCCCGATCCAAACCAACGTGCACATGGGATTTTCTGACATTTCTTTACATCTCATTGTGGGCTGCCAATAAATGGAGGCATAAGAACGTCAAATCGCTTTTCTCTTGGAACTCGTGAGCTGCCCTCGGTGTTTTTCCCTTTTGGAGCTTTCCAGACAGCCCACGACCCGAACTCTTAAGACCTCTAAATGCAAAACTTCAGCAGTAAATGAATGCTTAAGCATCTAGGTCACAACAACATCTGCATGCTGGGAAAATCCTGACAGGAGACTCAGCCACTCTCTGTGCAAGGGGAAAAAAGAGAAATCCTGTCCTGTCTAAACCTATGATGGCTTTGGGAAAGGGCTTTGTGTAGTGCTAGATTTTCACCAGGCACCAAAAAGCCCTGAGTGTGTTTTGAGCTGCTCTTTCCCCAAACCAAGTTGTGCTTTCCTGTACTGAGGGCCAAAGAGTTTGGTGAAGAAAGTGTTTGGTCCGTGCAATTTTTGTCCTTGGGATGTGGGACCAACCTCCTGTGAATTTAGGATGCAAATAGCCCAGGAGTGTCTGGAATATTTTGAACACAATCATGCCTGGAAATTATTAGTGGTATCCATCATGTGCTGGAGAGGGAGGGCTGCAGTTGAGTGTCCTGGGAAGGAGCAGCAACACAGATATTTCATGGGTAGAGCTGTCCTGAGACTCACCCCAGCTGCCAGCACTGTTTCCTGCCTGCTTAGAGGGCAGCAGGATTCCCTTTGCAGTATGGAGACCCCAGGAATGGGCACTGTCCCCTTCCGACCTCCCCCCCATGCTGTGCCTCAGTTTCCCCAAATCACAGAATCAGAGAACCAAAGATTATCCTGAGCTAGAAGGGGCCCACAGGATCATCCAGTCCAACTCCACAGACCCCCAACAGCCCCACCCTGGGCATCCCTGGCAGTGCTGTCCAAAGGCTCCTGCAGCTCTGGCAGCCTCGGGGCTGTGCCCATTCCCTGGAGAGCCTGGGCAGTGCCAGCACCCTCTGGGAAGAACCTTTCCCTGATCTCCAGCTTAAACCTCTCCTGGCCCAGCTCTGTGCTGTCAGTGGGAGTGGATGCTCTCCTTTGAACAACAGCTTGGGAGCTGCAGCACAGAAAGATGTGAAGAGTTTTCTACTTCTCTAAGAAAACAGGAAAGCCTGGAGACTTCAACTAGCGGAAAATTGAACCCTATGGGAAGTCAAATCTTCATGCAATCCCCCAAGAACCTCGTAAGCTTGAAATATCCAAAAGGCCTCATGAAAATACAGAGTCAAGTGAAAAAATAAATCACCTGAAATTTTCCAGCTCAGGCTCTCATGGCATCCCCTTCCTGAGCCCCCACTCGAGCCCACCATCCCACTGTGGCACAGCATAGACACACATGCTCCTGCAGCTCCCTGCAGCCTCTTAATTCCCTCATTCCATCTGCAGCTGCCTGCACTTTCAGGGGGTCACTTCCCAATGCTTTTTAATTACTTCCATTAGGTAACACCGTGCCCTGAAGGCTCGTTGGGAAATCCTCTGTAAATCACGGTATTATCAGGACTAAGGAGAATTGGGGCTCCCCAAGGACTGAGCTATTGTAGTCCTTGTACAGGAGAGGGCAAAAGGCACGGGGAATAATTAAGAGATTTGCTCTATAGCCCAAAGGCACTCAGTGCTGGAGTCCAGACAAATCTGACACTGATTTCTGGCCCTGAATTCAAACGTGCTGGGGAGGAAAGGGGCTGCTCAGCTTGTCTTGCATGGCATCGGGCCTGACCTGAGTTTTCCAATTATATTTTCTGCTATATTCAGGTCTCAGGTGTGGTGATTCCACATGCTCCAGGCTGGAACAGAGGAGGAGGCAACGCCAGGAACAATTGGTGGCTCCAAGTAAATCGAAAGTCAAGAAAGCAGCAACATGTTGGAGGATCCTGATGAAGAACACACAGGAACCTGATCAGGAATGTTTAAAACTAATTAGGACAAAGCCTGGAAGCAGACAGCACGATACAACATGGGACTGGATGTAGGGAACAAACCCACAGAAGCCCCTGTCATGTAATTTTTAGGGGCGCAGTTCACTCATGGGGCTGAAGGAAGTCCTGCATGTCCCTGGCAAGAGAAGAGGCTCCATTCTTGCTCACTTCAGATCTCTCACTCCCTGGAAAGAAACCTGCTCTTCTGGCAAGATCCAGCCTCTCATCAGCTTCCTTATGCCAACAGCCAGGCAGGAGTCTGGTGGCCTCCTGTATTGTCACATAACATAAAGTCTGAATCATTGCTGTTCTGCTTCCATCATCGTTAATATTCTTAAAAGGTTCCTGGAAACACATTTACACACGGCTACATGAGCTGTTTCTGCGTTGTCTTGAAATTTAAATGTGAGTTTTAGCCAGGCTTTTGATGTGCTGTTTACTTTAATTATTGTTCTCCCCCTGTCTGTGTCTTGCCACGATGTCATTTAATATTTTATACGTTTCCCGAAGTCCCCTTTCAGTCCCCAGCGTGCGCAACTCCGCGTCCTCCCCCGCCTCCTGCCCACCCCACAACTTGCACTTCTAACTTTTCAGGGGCCGGCTGTAAACAAGATGTGGCATGTCACTGAGATTATCCTCCCGTGGTGACTGCAGAGGGGATAAATAAACCAGGAAACAGATGCTTCCCAAGCTGGCATGGGGAGCCGACACCAGCTCCGTGCAGATGCGCGGCTCCTTGCCTGGCACAGGCAGGTACCCGGCAGCCAAAGGGATGGGAGGATGCTAAAAGAAAAAAAAAAAGCATCTGCACTCCATGCATCTTTCAAGGATACACTGAAAAATCCTGGAAATCCACTTCTTTCCTCGTGCCTGGCACAGCTCTGTGTTACCAGATTGCTTCAGCCACACAGGAATGCGAGGAGTTCGCATTGCAGGTGCCAGAAGATGGCACTCCAGAATGCACAGCTCTGTGCCTGCCTTTGCCAGCCCAATAAAGCTGAGGATGTCTCCCTGTGGCTGCTTTTATACCAGCTCATTACGTTAGGAAAACTTTGGTGTGAGTTCTGTATGTTGTGAGCATGAGGGCTGTTAATTTGATATTCCTTCTCTGGTCCCTAATGGCCAATCCGGGACACGTCTCCATGGGCAGGGCAGGGGGTGGGGGATGTAAGAAACTCAGCTCATCTCATTTGTGAGCTCCCAAACGTGAGCCAGACTGGGACCAGGAGCCAGGGAGGGCCATTCAGAGCACAGAGGAGTCTCCACATCCACCTGCATTCCTCCACTGGGGCATCCTGAGCAGCCACTCCTCTTGGCCAAAGCAGACCTGGAATATTTAGGCAAAGCCTTGAAGGCTGCACCAAGACAAGGAGCTGTAATGTCACGATATTTATATGTCTATATAGATATCTATGTATCTATAATGTCTAATCTCATTATATCAGGATCTGGTGACCCTAATATGGCTTTTCTTGCAGGAGTTGGGGGAGGAGTAACAGAGAGGGATGTGGAGAGCCATGGAGGGGCACAAACACCTCCTCACTGTTCAATCTCCCCTTGGCAGAGAGGAGCAAAATGTCTCTGCCATTTCCCACCCTCTACCTTCAGGAGTGGGAACCAAATGAGCTGAGGGAACCTCAGCCTTGGGGCAAGGAGGGACCTGCTCAGAGCTATGAAATCACACAACTTTTACAGGCACTGCAAATGTGCTGGGGAGGAGCGAGGCACAGAGAGAGGCACAGGAGGCAGCCAAAGAGCAGCGCAGGAAAGAGCTAAAAAAAGACGGATGGTGAAAGGAGGTTCTGAGCATCCTGCCCTGTTCTGGGCCTGCTGGGGCAGTGCTGTGTTCACACCTAATCCAGCTCCAGCCACGGCTGGGTGAGCAATCAATAACGCTGCGATGGCACGGGTGGCTAAAAAGTCTTGAGGGACAGAAATCCGATGCTGAACTCCAGGTAACGTGCTGAAGGGGGGTGGGGAGGCTCTGCCCAGGCAGCTGTCATGGCATGACAGCCTGAGGAGAAACTGAAATTACTCACTGCCAGACATCCTGGCTGGATGCTGCTCCCTCCTCCTCCTCCACTGCTTCGGGGATAAAATGCTGCTGGGGAGCAGACTCCAGCTCAAGCTGTCACTGTTTCTCTGGGCTGCCATGCCAGACGGGGTTCCCCCAGGTTTTGGAAGCACCAAATCTTTCTCCAGGCCCAGGTAAACATGCCCTTGGAGCAATGCCAAGGAACCTGGGATGCTCCAAGAATTTGCCACAAGTGTTGGATAAAGAGGAAGGAAAATCCAACCTCCCTTCTCCTGGTGTGTGATGGGAAGAGCACCCAGCACAAGCCGTGGAGGGAAGGAAATCATGGCTGGGAAGGTCTGTTCAGCCCTGTGGTTTTGGCTGAGCAGAGAGGATGGAGGGAACAGAAATAGGAGGAGCAGGGATGATGTCTGACCCAACCAGCATCAGCAGCACAACAGCAGGAGGGTAAAGCATCATCTCCAGGTGCAACAGGAAAACAATGACCTTGATCCCACACCTCTCATCCTGACCACTGGAACCTCCAGTGTTTTCCAGATCAGAGAATCCAGATGAAGAAAGCCAGATCAGCATTTTGGGTTTTTCCTCTCTCCAAAACCCCATTTCCTCTTTCTTTACTCCCTTTACCTTGCCCTCACATGTCCCACACCTGTGTGATCTGCTCTGCCCAGGCAAGGGGACACTGGGCTCCTGCTGTCCCTTCACCACATGTGCCCATGATCCTGCTCAGTAATTCTTGGAGCATCAAGCTAATTAATCTATCACTCAATGAAATTGCAGTGAGCATTAATGAAGCCATTTAGTATTCACGCAGAAACTTCTCTCTCCATTTCCACAAGTGCTCCATTGTAGATCAGCATTTGTTGGGCAGTAATTAATGGTACTTAATCCTTAAATCCTTAAATTGTTTCTAATTTGGTAAGCAGCAGAGTTGCAGCAATCCATCTCTTTGCTGCATTTCTGTGGAGCTGTTTGAGACCCTCCCCTGGGTTATCCAGAGGTTCACCAGGGGCTGTGCCAGGGAAGGAAGGGTTCTCTGACTTTCCCTCACTTCTGTCGGTGACTTTCTGAAAAATGACTTCATCTCTTTTACACCCGTGTGTCCATTTGTGTAACTAAGGAAAATGCTGATTTTCCCTCAGGAGGGTGAGTCAATAGCACAAAGAGCTCCTAAAGCAAAGGGATCGATGTGTAGGAGAGTGGAGATTTCCACCTTTTGATCTCCCATGCGTGTCCAGGAGCTGGGGGACACTGAGGCATGAAGTGAGAGAACAGGAGCCTTTCACTCCTTGCTTTGCTCTCTGAAATTTCTCTCATTCACCAAGAGATGAAGCAACTCTTACTGCTCCTCACACATTTTATGGAAGTTCTGAGCACGTCCCCATGCAGCCACAGGAATAAATGAGTCCTCCCAGAGCGAGCAAACACCTCCCTGATATCTAACAGATGCAACAGATGGGTTCCTTTTCTGCCCTGTGATTTTCTTTTGAAGACAACCAGAGTTTCATGTCAAAACAGCAGAACCAAAGGCGATGCAAGGGGCTGGAGAATCAGATTCTGAGAATTAAAGGGAATATTGGGTCACTCTCCATGCAGCTCCAGGGGCTGGGTGAGAGAATGGAAACAACCACAGGTATTTGGAAGATCTATTTCTAATCAAGCTGCTGATGAAGGTGAGTCCATAACACTCCACATTCCCTGTCCCATACCCACCATCCCTGCAGAAGTGGGGATTTTATTCCTCTTTCAGCTTTCTTGCTGAAACCAAGCTGGTTTCTCCTCCTCTCTTCACTGCAAGACTGTTCAGTCTTATCCACAGTATCCACTTGAGGAAAACCATCCCTTATTTTGTACACAAAGCAACCCCCAACCCTCTCAGCTTTTCCTCACTGACAGCTTTCCAAAAAATCTTTCTTTTCTGGACACACTTTGCATTTATCCTGCTGTGCAATACCACAGCTTCCCACCTCTCCAAATGTTTGGATACACTTTGTGTTTGCTTCCTCAAACAGTGACCAAATATTTGAGGTTTCTGGTTTGTTTGGTTTTCTTGTTCTCCAGTGAAAGCAAGCAGGGAAAGAAAAACATAAGGGGAGGGAAAACACCCATAAATCTCCCAGTGGTTACTCATCAAACTGAGCCAGGGAAGAAAAAATTCCCTTTCTCACCTCTTTTCAGGCCACACCATCCTTCATTCCTGCCCCACTGTTAGGCAGGGCTGGATTAGGACAGATCATGACCCTATGGGGAGACAAAGCCCCAAAGCTGAGGGTATGTGCTGGCGTTCCACGTGCCAAATCTGCAGTCCTTTGTAAATCCCTGCTGTGGGAATGTGCTGGAGAAATGCAGACTCACTCCTTGCACAGACTCTTTCAGCAGAGGTAACCTCAGCTGCCTCCAGAAAGGGATTGAAAAGGTCTTTGGTTTGCAGCTGCTGAAGGGGTTGGATGAGAAGAAGAGCTTACAACATTTTTTGACACCACACTTTGATCAATTGGACAGATTTAATATTACAGAAATATTTCATTTTTCAATGCGGATGGGAGAGAGAGAAAAAAATCTAATCATCCATCCAGAAGGCCTCTATATTTTTCATAATTCACTAGAAAGAAAAGTAAAAAATACAATCCCCAAACCTCTGATTTAAAATCCAACTTAACTCGAGGTAATTTCTATCATTAGTTCAAACTGTGATCTTCACTCTCTCCTTATTTTTCAAGTCATTGTTCTGTTTTTTTCCAAGGTATTATTTAACCAAAACAGCATCTAATTGTGTTTTCTCTTTGCATTCATTTTTAAGGAGGAAATGAACGATGTGGGGGAAACAGCATGATGAATTCATGTCAGGGAAGGTGGATGGGACTGAATCCCACACAGGGAATCAAATCTGTTTTCACAAACACCCAAAGGAGGAAACCTGGAGAACACCAAGGAAAGGTTTCCACCTGCCACCTCTGCAAGGTGACACTGAGGAGGCACCTTCCCAATAACCCAATTAAGGAATTAATGGGAGACTCCTCAATTCTTTGGGAGCTGAACCGGGTCGGGGATGCTTGAACAAAGTCGTCGCTAATGAACTTGGTGTGTTCATCAGGCAGGAGCTGTCCCAGAGCCTGGCTGAGCTTTACAACATTTATAGCACAAGTCACCTTCTCCTTTGAAGGAGAATCAGTCCAAAAGCCACCCTTCAGTATCCAAATCCTGTCCCAAGAATACTTCTTAAGGATGATGGACCTGCCAATGCCTTGGGATGGGAAGGAGCAAAGTGTAGGTCTTGCCTAGACTAGAGGTCTATGAATGACCTCTTCCAAATGAAACCTCTGCCAAAGTCATCACTCTGCCCTTGATCTCTTTCTTCCCATCTCCCTCTGCCTCTCATTTCTTTGGATGTGTAAAACAGATGATGGTGGGGAAGAGCAGCATTATTACACCTTGAATCAGGGCAAGGTCTGGAGGAGAGGAATGACCAAGGACTGTCCAAAACACTCAGCAAAGTGTTTCTGTTTATCTGATTTCCAGGCCCTCCTGAAAAAAAATTCCCCAAAAACCCATGGAAATAAACCCAGCCAAAGTATGCTGGAGAAATGAGGTCAACAGGAGAAACACCCAATTAGCAGTGTTTTGTGGCTGGATGTGGTGTGCCAGCTGGGATTCAGGGAGTTGCTGCGCCTCAGGAAAAAGAAGAGAAGCTTAAAATAATAACATCTAGTGCTCAGAGAGCATTTTGCATCTTCCCAGTGTGACATGAACTTTAATTAGTTTGTTAGTCGAGATGGTGCTGGGTGAGTGAGAGATACCTGTGCAACATGACCAGAGCCAGAGGTGGGTGTGGGGCTGTGGGGGCTGTGTCCACTTTAGGAACAGGGACAACTCCAATGCTTCCAGGTGGCACAGGGAGGAGGAAAACCCCTGGCAGAGGGATGGAGCTCTCTGAGCTTCCAAAGGGGCACTGGTGAGTTCAGCTCTGTGGCTGAGTTCCAAGAAAACTCTGCTTACATGGAGGTGAGGTCATGGTTAAAAAAATAACCCTGAAATGCTCTGGGCTCGAGCAGCAGCACCTGAAGCAAGAACTGTGGGGTGAGGATGGGAAGTCTCCCACTTCCATCCTGCAGAGGTTTGGGATGCTGCTGGAGGCACACAGTGGGAAATGCTTGGTTGAGACAGCTGGGATTGGACTGCAGTCTTTCTGCAGAAGGTGTGGTCTGGAGGAGGTTTCTGATATCAGAGACAGGGGCAAAGGGAGAACTGCTCATTTTCCCATCCAAACTGTTTCCCTCAAAGAGCTGGTTCATGCCAGGAAATGCTGCTCCTGGTGTTGTTCCTGACTGGATGAAATGGCAGCCAAGAGAAATGAGATGGCTGGTCTTGGGGTGTCTCGCTGCTCAGAGTGAACTTGAGATGTGTTAGAAAGTCTCTTTTCCCAGCCTGGCGCTCAAAGGAGGAGTCAGAGCTCTTCATTTCTTGGTCTCAAGGTTGTTTATTGTTTCTTATCTGTAAAATTCTTTCTCCTGCCCAGCCAAGGTCCGTCCAGCAGGACAGTTCCAGGCACTCTGCCTGCCCCCAGGGCAGTGTTATATCTTTATACTAAAAACTACGTGTACAATATTTACAATTACTTTCCAATACCCATCACCTATGTTAGACAGTGAGCCTCTACTCTAAACCAATCTAAAAGTGCCACCATCACAGCAGAAGATGGAGGCCAAGAAGAAGAAGGAGAAAGGCTGGACACACCCAGATCCCTCCATCTTGCCCTCTAAACCACCATTCTAGAAACCCTGAAAATCTATTTTTTCACCCTGTGATAAATTCATGGTCATTCTACTTAAACTGTCTTGGCTTGCAGATTTTCATCTAAGGTTGGTAATTTGCTCCATGGGCCATAATCAAAGTCACAGGTGTTTTGGGCTCTCTGTCTCTGAGCCCCCTGGCAGGGGTCTTGGCCATCCAGAGGGATGTCCTTGGTTCCAACAGGCTGGGAGGTTGATGAGGTCTCTCCTCATTAGCAACCCAATAACGTGGGCAAAGACTTGTTTATTCTCTCCATCTGTGGCACCAGGGCATTTGTCCTGCTCCCTGCTGGTGGTGGGTGCTCAGGAGCTGTGAGGGCTCACAGTGATCCAAGATGACAACAGATCTCCTGGAGCCTGCCAAGCCAGGCCAGGGCTTTTAGCACTGATGGCCTGAGGTCACCACCACACTGATTTAGGCCAGAGGTGCAGCTCTCTGGATCTCCCTTTGGTGCAAAATCCAATTACCAAACAAGTGAACAAACCCCTTGCCAAGCCACGGGCAGGGTGGGACTGGGAGCTGGAACATCCCACAGGGAATGAGGAGCTCTCACAGAGCAGGTATGATGGGCTGCCATGGAGGCTCAGACTGACCAAATGCAACCCCAAATTCAACCCTGCAAAAATAAGGATGGTGGTGGTCTCTATTCAGGTCAAGTGGTGAGTGAATGAGAATATATTTATTCTCTCCTGCTCCTGCCCCCCGCATTCCCTGAAACAGCAGGGAGCAGGCTGGGAGATGCCTGGCCAGTGAGCACCCACATGGTGGCTGAAATGATAAAGAATAATAAAGCTTCTGAAAACATCCTTCAGTGATTAAGAAATCAGTTTGGTTGTGACCAAGCATCCCATAGGCTGAAAGTGGAATTGCCATTTAATGAAGAGTCAACATCTGGTTTTACCCTGAAATACTGAAACAATGGTATAAAAATGAAACAAAAAAAGAATTACTTGGTGAAGGGGCTACAGATCAGTGGGACACTAAAAGCAAGAGAAGAGAGAAAGGCACAAGTGCTGTTCAGCTGTCACAGCTCCCGGGTCCTCAACTCTGCTCAGCTTTTGCCCTCCTCTGCTAATTTGCTTACTCCCCCAGTAGCAACCTGGTTTTCCTTTACTGGAGACAGCTTTAGCCTGGGGAAGCTCTGGAAAGCAATAAAAAAAATAAACTGTTTCTGGGTCACCACCAGTTCCAGTCCCTGGGGGTTGTTTAAACAATGATTTCTCCTTCGCCTCTGTCAGAGCTGAGACTCGGCCCCCAAGGTTCTTCCATCAATAACTCCTGAAGCACCTCAAGGGCAGCAGCTCCCCCACAACAGGTTTTGAAGCCAGGGCCTCCTCGATCACAGGTTTTATCTGCACTGATGTATTTAACACAAAGAGATGGTGCTCCTGAGGCCAGGGAGAGGTGTCACAGTCCAGGCAGGGCTGTGTGTGAGACTCTGGCCCCCAAAGCCACCTCTGAGGGCTTTGGGTCACCCAGAGGTGCTGGGGACAAACACTCTGCATTCCTGGAGGTTTGTCCCTCTGCAGCCATTAACCTCTGTGGCACACAGCTGGCTCTGGAGCAAAGCAGACACCCCAGTGACCCCCAAATTCACCCCAAGGCCCAGAGGGACAGTCTGGGATGAGAAGAAAGGCCCCGTGGGCTGCTCAGGCCATGGGGTCGGCAGCAATGCCCTCACCTGAGCTGCCATTCCCCAGGGACACCAGAGAGGAACCTCCCTGGGAAAGCCAGCCCATATCAGAGGTTTTCTATCACAGACATGTTTTATGAAAAATCCTTTCCTTAGGATTTTTTCTCCTGAGAAGCTGAGAGGCCTCAGGAACAAAATGTAAACAATGGTTATCTGCTGCTGTGGAATGCAACAGGTCTGTGATTGGTCTCGTGTGGTTGTTTCTAATTAATGGCCAATCACAGTCAGCTGGCTTGGACTCTGTCCCAGTCAGTCACAAGCCTTTGTTATCATTCTTTTTCTATTCTTAGCCAGCCTTCTGATGAAATCCTTTCTTCTATTTTTTTAGTATAGTTTTAATATAATATATATCATAAAATAATAAATCAAGCCTTCTGAAACATGGAGTCAGATCCTCATCTCTTCCCTCATTCTCAGACCCCAGTGAACACTGTCACAATTTTCTGTAAGGATTTACAGATAACAGCAACCTCCTCTTGCCCTGAGCACAGCCAGGATCTCTGTAATGTATGGCCTTGAGAGACCCATGCAGATTGTGACTAAATTTTCCATTTATAGACCCCTCAAACAGACTCCCCTCAAGAGAACACTCCGATGGAACCAGGCTGGGAGAGCTGGGGGTGCTCACCTGGAGAGGAGAAGGCTCCAGGCAGAGCTCAGAGCCCCTGGCAGGGCCTGAAGGGGCTCCAGGAGAGCTGGAGAGGGACTGGGGACAAGGGATGGAGGGACAGGACACAGAGAATGGCTCCCACTGCCAGAGGGCAGGGATGGATGGGATATTGGGAATTGGGAATTGTTCCCTGTGAGGGTGGGCAGGCCCTGGCACAGGGTGCCCAGAGCAGCTGTGGCTGCCCCTGGATCCCTGGCAGTGCCCAAGGCCAGGCTGGACAAAGCTGGGAGCAGCCTGGGACAGTGGAAGGTGTCCCTGCCATGGCAGGGGTGGCACTGGATGAGCTGTAAGGTCCCTTCCAACCCCACCCATTCCATGATTCCACAGTCAGCTCTCCCAAGATCCCTGCTCTGCCCATGCTGGCCTGGAGGGCTCCATGCTGGGGCTGCCTGCGGAGGCCCCTCAGGCACACGGGGAGAACAGAACTGCCCAAAGCAGAGCCAGGCCCGGGCAATCTCACTCTGTGACTCTCTGTGCTGAGACACAAAGGCTGCAGCAGGGAAAAATGAAAAACCATAAAAGCTGAGGTGGCACAGAGCACACGGTGCCCTGAGAAACTTCCTGAGGAGAGGCACCTGAATGGATTGCAGGATGAGCTGGGCTGCAGGGAACACCTGCCTGCAGTGTTTGCACTCTGTCATCTCCACACCTGAGCAGGCACTGGGCACAGCTGCTCCCAGCCTGAGCTCTTGGACACGGAGCTCTCCCAGAAATCCCCTCCCAGGGCCTGGCCCTGCAGACATGGCCTGTGGGACTACAGGAACTGGCAGCACTGATGCCTTAGGATGGTAGCTTCTATCATTTTTGTAATATGAGTTACAAAACAATTTTGTGAATTACAAAATAACTTTTAAATTATTTAAAATAATTTTAATAATATAAATTATTATTTATATTATAAATATTTGTATTATATTTATATATACATAATAATTTTATATTATAAATTAGTATTTATGTTATAATTATTTATATTATTTCTATTTTTGACCTATAAATAATATTGGAGGATTTGTAACCCTGCAGTTCTTGAGTGTGTAACTCCAAACCCCACACACAGTGGGAGCTGCTGCTTCCCCATTTGGGGCAGACACAACAATTCCTCTCCAGGCCTGGCAATCAAGGACACCTCACTGCCTCAGGCCCAGAGATGGGAACAAAAGTGACTTTGGGGGGGCAAACTTGGGGAAAATTACTTCATTAGCTGAAGCTGCAATTGGAAGATTCACCCCCAATATGCAAATGGACCAAATTTATAAAAGTGTGAAACCTGTGAGTCCATTTTTTGTGTGTAGCCCTTGGGGGGCTTTATCTGCCCTAAATGTACCTGAAGGCCCTTCAATAAATAAAACTGCTTTTTATTCCCTTAATTTTGCCTGGCCTCTATTTTTAGGTAGCCCAAAAGGCATCAGCACCACTAGAAGCAAAAGCTTCAAGGAGAGGAGGCCAAGCCAAAGGAGGCAGCCATGGCCTGGATGTTCCATTTCTCTCTCTGCTCAGGAGAGAATGTGCTCCCCCTGCCCAGGTGGGTTTGGGGGATGGAGAGGTTTTGGGGAAGGGAAGATGGATTGCAAGGTGAATCACCAAAATGAGAAAAGCAAAATCTCTGCTGGGGTGGATTTGGTTTCTGCCTGAGGAGAAGTTGCACTGAGACACAATGGAACACTCACTGCTGGGGTGCTCCACTCCAAATTAAACCTGGGCCTAATTCAGCTGAGGGGGAAAAGGGAGATTTCCCTGACTGTGCCCAAAGAGCCACTTCAGCTCTAGCAGGGTTTCCACACCAAAACCACTGGTAGCACATCATCAAACCAAAGCACTGGCACCTTCAAGGTGAAGAATTCCTGGCTGCCAGGGAAGCACTGAGAAGTAAAACATTTAAGAATAATAATAACAATAATATTAATAATAATAAATCAAAATAAAAAATAAAATAAATTTTTAGAAACGAAAACTAAAACTAAATAATAAAAATATAATAAGAGAAGAAGGGGAGGAGGAGGAGGAGGAAGAGGAATTTAAAAAGGAAAAATGATGGAAATCCCAACACTTGAAACCTTCAGTGTCCCAGTGCTCCCAGCCATGGGGATGGGCTGGCCAAAGGGATGAGGGAGGGTCCTCTCTCACTTCAAGCCGTGCCCTGTAACTACAGCTTTATCCTCATCACACACACCCAGCCATCCATGAGCCCTCCAGGGCACAGACTTCCCTCCCATCATGCCCGAAACTGGTCAGGGCTCAAAAGACAAAAGCTTGGGGCATCAGTCTGTCTGTCAGGCTGAGATCAGCACCATGGGGGCACTGCAATCCAACGCTCCCTGGAGTGATTTGCAGCTACTCTGGAACAAATCCTTGCAGGACTTGAAAAATAATGAGAAAAACCCCCAAGTGGAGGCACTTCTAAGGGCAAAAAAAGGAATGTTTTGACCAACCTTCCTTTGCTGATGGCAGATTGCTCAATGAAATGGGTTTGGACCAGCCCAAAAGACATGTCTGATAAGAAATATCACTCTGGGAGCCTTGTCCTGGGAGAGTGTAAGCAAATAAATCGCCAGGGAGACAACAAAGCTATCTCTGACCCAAAGCCCAGCCTTCCCCACCACCAGGGATGCTGCATTTGTCATTCCTCTCCTGTGCATTCCATAGGAGCCTCAGCTCCATTCTCTTTAGATGATATTTATATTTTTCTAATCTACTGGCTGTGATGGATGGGAAAGAGATTTCTCCCTGCAAAACCATTTACAATGGAAAAAAGCCAGAAGCACAATATAGAACTTGTGTGTGTGTATGTGTGTGGTGCTTTAGACAAATAAACATTGCTCCTTTTTCTAAAACATCTCAACATCTTGTACAGGAAATATTAGATCTCAGTTGACTGGAAAATGAAACCAGCTTTATGTTCTCTTCCAAAGCCTCTTGTGATATTAGCAATATTTTTTTCCCCTGTCGAGAATAATGGCTTTTCTACAGGCCAGCAGATAGGAAAGTGCTTACAGAGATTTCCAAATGCAAAGACTTCCCTGAATTACCTTGTCTTAATGTACTTCAGAGTTTGGAGCAAGTTCCTTGATGACTCTGGATAATCAGAGCCTGTGGAGGAAAGCCATGTTGAATCAATCACTCCCTGCACAAGCAGGATAAGGTGGTGATAAAGGAATCCCATGGGGGGAATTCCCACAGGTCTTGGGATGCTGCTTTAGGGCTGGCACAACATCAGTAATGTCTTTCCAGGCAGGGCACACTAAAGGCACAACGATCCAGGTTTGGGGTTTGGGTTGTTTTTAGGAAGCTCCCTGCTGTTCCTGAAGGATGAAAGGAAACAGAACCCCCCAAGAGCAGCACAACCCCCTTGATTCTCCCCCAGGTGAAACTGGATCTGGCTGGGAAGTGCAAAAATTTAACAACTGATAAAGAAAATAACTTCTGGCTGAAAAACGAAGACTCATGGAATGGCCTGGATTAGATGGGAGCCTGAAGTTCTTCTTATTCCACCCCTTGCCATGGGCAGGGACACCTTCCACTGTCCCAGGGACCCCTTCCACCATCCCAGGCTGCTCCAAACCCCATCCAGCCTGGCCTTGGGCACTGCCAGGGATCCAGGGGCAGCCCCAGCTGCTCTGGGCACCCTATGCCAGGGCCTGCCCACCCTCCCAGGGAACAATTCCTGATTCCCAATATCCCATCCATTCCTGCCCTCTGGCAGTGGGAGCCAATCCCCCTTGTCCCATTCCTCCAGGCCCTTGTCTCAAGTTCCTCTCCAGTTCTCTTTCAGGATCCCTTCAGGTCCTGGAAGGCCACAATTAGATCTCCCTGTAGTTTTCTCTTTTCCAAGATGAGTAATCCCAAATTTCCCAGTTTTTCCTCACGGCAAAGGTGCCTCATCCCTGTAATCATTTCCTTTTCCTCTGGGCTCCTCCAGCAGCTCCAGCTCCTTCCTGTGCTGGGACCCCCAAGCTGGAGGCAGCTCTGCAGGTGGGGTCTCACCTGAGAGGGGCAGAATCAGCTCCCTCAAGGTCCTGCCCACGCTGCTTTTGAGTCCCCCAGAGTGTCCAAACCAATCGCAAAGCAACAGAATAAGCTAGAAAAGCACCTCAGACCTTTTTCCTCACATCCTTCCTGCCGGTGCCATAAACCCTGGAAGATCAAAACCCCAATCCCAAATCAAGAGTTGCTATTTTTTTCTTCTGTAAATTGAAACCAGGCAAGAGGTAGGAGTCCCACGAACCCAAAACCTTCTCAAAGCAAACACGTTATTGTTTTTCTAAGCCACATTTTGATGAAAATCTAATTTTCAGCCACAGTAAGGTTTCAGTGGAAATGCTGGAATAACCCCACAGAGAAACCCCTGCATAAGGAGATGATTCTGTTCCCTTTAGGATGGGAATTGCAAAACAAAGGGCATGAAAAAATCCTACGTTGTCACTACTTATCATTCCCAGTTAACAATATAAGATATATGATAGGAGCAAAACAATTTGGTGGCAGAACATCATAAATGAAGTCTGTTTTCCCTGGAAACTGCATAACCATTTGAATTAATTTAATTTGAAATATCAAATTAAATTAAACTGTAGAATAATCCCCAAGGGGAAGCATATTTCATTTGCAATGTCTTCTGATAGAGTATTCTCTGCCAAAAGTTTTGCTATGCATCTGGCTTTGGATCTAAATTTATTACATTAGCTCTGGGAAGACTTTTAATAGAAAGTGAGATTAAAGGGGAAGAAAAAAAAAAGAGGAACTTCTGACAGGGAAAAAAAAAGACCCCAAAGTTGATAAAGAGCAAAAGAAGTGCTGAGCACGGATGGATCTGGGCTGCTGCAGCTCACCTGGCTCTGCCTGTGCCAATCCAAGCTCCAGTCCAAGGGGAATGAGAGGTGTCATTAAGCAAGTGGAGAGCTGCAATGTGTGTATCCATATGCACAAATGGGATGTCTTCAAATGTACCTGACAGGCTCCGACACCTCCCAACTCTGCCAGCCAGTGTAAGAGCAACCCACGGGGGGAAATCAAGGAGGGGCAGGAGATGATGAGTGGAGGGAGATTATGTGCTTTTAAATCAGCTCTGAAGGATGGAGACAGCAAAGGAAGCATTTTCCTGGTCAGGTGGAGCCAGGCTGGGATTTTCATTTCCAAAGGAGAGTAAAGGGGAGAGGGAAAAAAAAGCAAAAAATCAAACCTCACCAGAACAACACCGTCTTATTAGTAATAGCTACCTTGCTTTTTAAATAATCTCTGAGATAAATACAATCTAGGAGAGATCTCAGACACTCTTTGGTTCAACAGGTTGGGAGGAGGGAGGTGGTGACCCCATCAGTTTTCAAAATATAGGTCACACACAAAAGCAGCACTTACAAAATGAACGCTCTTGCTTTTCACGGCGAGAAATTGAAGAAAATTGCAGCCAGCAGATGCCTGTAGGTTGATGCAGTGGGAATAATCTATTTCTTTCTTTCTTTTTCTATTTTTTTTTTTATAGTTTCCCCTGCGAGCAAATACAGAGCAGCAGATGTTGGCATGGAAGAAGGGATTTGCTCTAAACAAACAACCCACTCCCTCCACAACGAGCTTTGTACCAGACCAAAATCAAGCACAGCCCCCTCACCCATCCCCTTCCCTCACCTGCCCCCCATAACCCAAACGCTCAAAGGTCTCTCAGTCAAAACAAAAAGCTTTAGGACTCGAACCACCAGCACTTTAGTAACCTCCCAGTTTGTTTTAAATCTTGATTGGGAGAATTATCCTGACAAGAAAATTAGCGGAAAGTCAATAAACCTGTAGCCTGGAGACAGAGCAGGAGGAACTGGTGGAACTCATTTGCTCACGCACACCAAGGCAATGTGGGGCTGCCTGGGCTGGCAAAGTTCATTACAATTTTGCCTGTGAAGCCATGAAGTGCAGGTAATCATATTTAAAGAGATAAGAAACACAAGGAGAGCGGGTCTGAGTTGCGACACAGAAATTCTCATTTATAGCAGTCACGGGTGGAAAATCAATACCCACTTTTGGATGCAAAAGGAATGTCAGACTTGACAAAGCTTCTTTGGATTTTTCTAGCCCCCTCCCTCCCCTCGCCTGCTCTGCTACTACTTCAAAACCAAAAAACACAAGGAGATTTGCATGCTCGCTGCATCCAAGGCTCCCCCCAACTTGGCTCACAATTCCTTGAGATTTTCTCTGGCAACAACCTCATTCCATCTATCCTTGTCAGAGTGCATCTTCCTCCCCGGTCCAAGCAAATTGTCTTCATGCCACTTACTCAGATCCTTCTGCCTCCCTTCTGCGCTCACATGGGCAGATCCAGCTCCAGTGCCAGAGGGAGGTTTGTATTTACATGGGAATTGAGGAAGTCTGCTCCAAAAATGCATTTTGGGAACAGGACAGATTATTCTGCAGCTTCTTTTAATTCATTTTTTAAGGTGATAGGAGAATCATGCATTTTTTCCCTTTAGCCTCTATAAAATAATGAATTATTGGCAGCAAATGGTTCAACAGGCCCTGGCGTTTATGAACTTCCCATGCTCAAGCCTCGTTATTTATGAACTGATTCTTTCTGTAGCATTCCTGGAGAAATGGGGGATGCAAACATATTTCAGCCTTTGGGCTGCTGGGATGATTTACTGTGATGTCACTGAGGGCCCTGCCTGGGATCTATTGGGATCAGGGTGATCAAACACAAGCACTGTGTTAAAAGAAGGAGCTGCAGCAGCTGAGAGGAACTTCCATGCAAAAAAACACCCCTGACCTCCACAACTCCTCCTGCTTGGGCTAAGATAGGAGAGGGAATTGCATCCTTGCAGGGATGTAAATTGGGCAGAGCTCCTTCTGCTCCCTATATGAGGGATTTTTACATCCCCAAGGATCTTATCAAGGATACCATCCCCAAGGATTTGACAGGATTTTACATCCCCAAGGTGTGTTCCCAGTGACAGGAGCTGGGCAGTGGGCACTGGTGATCCCACCTGTTCTACACCAAGGTGACACACACAGCTTCCTTCTCCTCAGAGCTTGTCCTGATCCTGCAAGCACAGGTGAGGAAAAGAGTTTCCATCACATCCCTGCCTAAAAAGGAACTATCTCCATGGCTTGCCCCACCAGAACATTGTTGGTTTTCCCAGCTTTTACAGAGATGGGACGACCGAGAGGAGTTTTAAAAGATTCTATTCCATTTTCAGTCTTAATGAAGGGTGAGACATAAGAGATGTAAAACTCAATGCCATTCTATCAGAAGCCAGCCTATTTCCTGGTTACAATACCTTATAAATGATTTTCAGCCTATTAGCTATTGCCACACAATGCTGCTATTACTTCTAACACAAATCACCTTTATTTTTACCCCACGTGGTTCTGCTACAATGCATCTTTCACAGCTCTAATTCTCTAAAATATCTGGTCTTTTTGCAAGGACATGTTTTGAAATGTTGAAACTTGTTTCTAGTTCAATCTCTCTCTCAACAATGTCATCCCTATTCCATGGCCTTCCTAAGTCAGCACACCTTATCTCAGAGTTTGCATACAGATGTACAAGACTGTGTGAGCTTTCTGTCAGGTTTTGAGAATTCTTTACAAATCAATTTCTCACATCTCCCCCTCTTTCTTGAACTGTGAAAACTTCTTTGATGGTTTTATTCATCATCTGCAGCACGCAGTGAAGGCACTGTTACTAACACTGCTGCTGTACCAATCAATACATAGCAGGGTACACACCCTATCTATGTACTATGGGGTAAATACATCAATTCTCACAAACATGGAGCAACCAAGAGCAAGGCCTTGGTACATGCCAAAGCCTGGGTCTCATGTGGATGGGCTGACTTGGACCCACCTCAGAATTCACAGAATCACACAATCCCCAGGTTGGAAGAGACCTTCAAGATCATCGAGTCCACCCCAACCCCTCAACTCAACCCTGGCCCCCAGTGCCACATCCAGGCTTTGTTAAACACACCCAGGGATGGGGACTCCACCACCTCCCTGGGCAGAACATTCCAGAACTTTATCACTCTTTCTGTGAAAAACTTCTTCCTAATTATCCAACCTAAATTTCCCTTGGTGCAGCTCGAGGTTGTGTCCTCTGGTTGTGTCAGGGCTGCTGGAGAAAGAGCCCAGCCCCACCTTGTGAGATTCACATTCTCTGAACCTGAGAAAAGCAGTGAGAGAAGCAGAGGAAAGAATGATCAAAACAATTTTTATCTCATTTACTGCTCCTGTGTTTTGGAACATGTTGAATATGTTAGAAGATTATTTACCTGAAGGAATTTGCTTGATTAGATTCTGGTGTGAGTGTTTGGTTTTCTTGACCAATCTCTGCACTCTGTGTCCTGACATTTGGTCAAGAGACAGTCAGGAGATTTTGTTGAGTGCTTGTGCAGTTTCAGTTTAGATGTAGTGTAATATAGTGTAGAATAATATAGTATGATGAAGTAATTAATTAGCCTTCTGATATCATAGAGTCCACCTCATAATTTCTTCCCTGATTTGGGGCCCTGCTGAGCACAGGCACCTTTCAGGAGCTGTGCAGAGTGATGAGGGCAGCCCTGAGTCTCCTTTTCTCCAGGCTGAGCACCCCCAGGTCCCTCAGTCATTCCTCACAGGGTTTGTGTTCCTCATCCTCATTGTCAGAGTTGGGAAGGGAGAGTTTGATCCAGGTATGCCTCTCAAGAAAAGAGAAATCACCAGGCAGCTCCTTGACTGAGTCCTGGAAGCTGTAACAGGCCTGGACTGAACTGGATGAGAAGGGGGATCTCATCAGGGGCTGCACTGACAGGACAGGGGGGAATGGATTCAAGCTGAAAGAGCTGGGATTTAGATTGGATACTGGAGAGAAATTCCTCTCTGTGAGGGTGGGCAGGCCCTGGCACAGGTGCCCAGAGAAGCTGCTCCTGCATCCCTGAAAATGTCCAAGGCCAGGCTGGAGGGGGCTTGGAGCAGCCTGGGACAGTGGAAGGTGTCCCTGCCCATAGCACTGGATGAATTTTAAGGTCCATTCCCACCCAAACCATTCCATGAGCCATGAGCTACACTTGGAGGAAGCCTCTGGTGTTTGTACATCCCACACTGCACGTGCCATTCCTGACTCCTGTGCCTCCCCAGCACCAGCAATCAACAGGAAAATTCTGGGGCAAGCTGTGAAATCTCCAAAATGAAAATCAATTCCATCTCCATTTCACAGGGCCTAATGTGGCATTTACAACATAAACAATCACTTCTGTTAGGGAGGGAAATTAAAAAGCTGTGCTACATAAAAGGGAGCAATGTTTAAAGTTCTGCTGGAAATGAGCAGTTGGGTTGGAGATAATTACAAAGGGGTGCCAGACACTGAGGGAGCCACAGCAGCCACAGCTCCAGTGCCTCAGGGACAGAGCAGGGGAACCAGAAACCAACACCAGAGCTGGTGGGGGTGCTTTGAGGGAGGCAGAGCATGGAGCTGAGGTTCACAGGACAGCCAGGTTGCAGGAATAGCTCTGATCTCACACAATCACCACCAAGCTCCTCCTTTCCAGCTGGAGAGGAGCTTCCTGGAGCCAGAGAGGAGCCCAAGCCAGAGCTCTGAGTTAATTGTACATCCTCATCTCTCAGCAGGATCAAACAGCCCTAGGATGCAGAAGTCCTGGCATTAATTGCCACAGTGTTCTCAATTTCAGCATGGCAGTGGGGCTTGTGAGCTGCCCCCATGGCTGTGACCCTCTGGGCTGGCAGCTCAGGTTAATACCTAGATTTATATTTTCCTGAGACAGTCCTGTTGAAAGGGAAGGGGGAAGAAATTCCCATCTTGATTCGCATTCCCTAGGGGAATACTGGACTGATCCTGCCATGGGAATAAATTGCAGCTGGGAAATGTGAGAGTGTTTGAACTGTGACAAGGGTGAAGTGCTGGAAGAGCACCTTGAGAGCACTGTCAGGTGATGCCAGCAAAGAACTGAATCAGCTGCAGCCCAAACTCTGGAACCTCTGCAAACTCAGCCCTGAGATGGGGATGCCTGTGAGAGGAGAGGGCTTGATGTGCCACAGAATCACAGGATCATGGAATGGTTTGGGGTGGAAGGGACCTCAGAGCTCCTCCAGTGCCACCCCAGCCATGGCAGGGACACCGTCCACCATCCCAGGCTGCTCCCAGCCCTGTCCAGCCTGGCCTTGGGCACTGCCAGGGATCCAGGGGCAGCCACAGCTGCTCTGGGCACCCTGTGCCAGGGCCTGCCCACCCTCACAGGGAGGAATTTCTTCCCAAAATCCAACCTAACCTTGCCCCTGTCAGTGTGAAACCATTCCCCTTGTCCTATCACTCTGTCCATTTAATGAGTCCCTCTTGGGGCACCCAGGACTGCTCCTGGGGAATCTCACAGCCACCTCCTGGCCATGGGATGCTTCCCAGCTCCAGCTGGAATAGATTCTGTGTATCTCCCCCTGCCATGAACACTCGGCTTTCCCTTTGCCCAAAGCACAGCAGGAGCTGTAGGACACAGGGAATCCCTGCACTCTGCTCAGCTCCCACACAGCAGCAGCACCACCATGGAAGGGACTGGGATGAGGGTCCAGGTGGCAGCAGGGACAGGAAAACATCCCAAAAAGCACTGTGTGAGCCACCAGGGGCTGCACAAGGGATGACTGAGGAGAGCCACAGGAATAATCTTCCAATGCAGAAACAGCTGGTGGCAGGAGGGAGGAAAGCTCCTCTCCATGTCCACAGAAGACTGGATCAAAAATAATAAGCTTAAATTGCAGCAAGGAAATGTTAAGAAAGACATTAGATACAGCTTCCTGAAAAAGAAATAAAATAAAAATATAGCTTTGCACAATCTCAGTCGCTGCTTAGACAAACTTAGTCCAGGTGTGGCAAAAGTGTTAAATCCTGTCAGCCAGGCTTGGTGATGCCCTTGCTGTTCAGTCAAACCATCCCCATGCACTGCCATGGAAAAGTTGGCCTGAAAGGGCACCCACTGCCAAAGAAACCAAACAGCACAGACTCCCAAGCTCTTTGGTCTGTTCCTCACCTCTGTTGGGAGCTCCTGAGCAAAGCTCCTCTGCCCAGGATTATGTTTGATCTGAATGTGGCAGAGGCATGAGCACTTTCCCCAAGGCTTTTTTCAGCCCTCTACATGCACTGAAATCTCCTGATGCAAGAGGCTAGATCCTATTTTCCCTGTCTCAGGAAAAAAGATTTTGCATAAGAAAGATCTTCCCCTGGCAGAAATAGCACAAAACCCCAGCAAACAAAACCACAAGGTCTTCATTTTCCTTTGAATGGGGAGTAGCTGTGGGGGAGGACTGGCTCCCAGCTCATTCCAGGGGATGTCTTGATTTACCTTGATCAGAACAATTTAGCAGACATTTCTTTCCAAAGAGCACTAATCACTTTTTTCCTCCTTCCTGTGCATAAAATAAGATTGAAACACACTGCACAAATTGCTTACCACAGTCCCAAAAATGCTAATCAGCTGCAAACATCTAAATCACGGCTCCAGCCCCAGCCTGGTAAGGTAAGAAAACAGTGTCAGTGCATAGAGAACTATTATTTACTGGTGTCAGAAATAACTCTGGCATTTCCATAACTGTGAGCCTGCATGACAACTTCCTCCGGGAAACTGCTTCAGCTGCAGAAAAATCCATGACTTGAATGAATTGGGTAATTTTTTTATAAGGAGCAAGGAAATATGAACTAGGATGCAAGCTTAACCTTCCAAGGGCTCTGTCAGCTGGAGATCTGGGGAGAAATGTGCTCTTTAATAAACAAGCCAAGGTACTTCTCAGTGCTCTGCCTGGACATGCTAATTCCTGCTGTGTTGGTAAATCCAAATGTGGATGGCAGCGCTGGATAACAGAGCTGGTCAGGGCTGTTGTGGGTTTTAGGACATCAATGTCATGGGAGGACCATCCATGGAAGCCTTGGGTGTCAATGGCCTCTTCCCCTCCCTGCTCTGTGAGCTGCCCTCCAGCTCTCCTCCTGAGGCATCCTCAGGGACTTCAGCTGAGCCAGAATGGGAAATCCTTACTGAAGAATGCCAAGCCAAAGGTCTGCCAGGCCGGGGGATGCCTCTGCTCCATCACCAGCCCACTCCAGGCTCCAGCATACCTGGGAGAACTTCCCTCTGACAGCCACCACACCCAGAGGTGTCCTCCTACTCCACATCCATGTCCCAGGGGCAGATTCCTGCGTGAGGAGCCCATCGGAGCCTCCCTGCTGTGGTTAAAGCACATTTTAATAGGCTCCAGCCAGCCTCAGCAGCCCTAGGTGCAGCTGCACACCCCCGGCTCCAGCAGAGCCTTATCACCACTGCCAGCTGTTTCCCCCCTCCAACCTCATCTTCTCCTATCTTTTGGGGAGCACTCCCAGTTAACAGGGCATGTCAGAACCATTTTCCCTGATTCTGTGACCCTCTGGGCTGGCAGCTCAAGTTAATACTTTAGATTTATATTTTCCTGAGATAGTCCTGTTGAAATGAAAGGGGGGGAAATTTCCCATCTTGATTTGCATTCCCTAGGGGAATACTGGCCAAGTTCATACAGATTTATGAGGGTGGGGGTAGATATTGACTTAGTCTCTCCAAGGGCTCCGTGGAGGAAGGGACACAGAGGACTCTTATCTTGCTCACACTGTTATAAAGCCTGGGTCGACTCCACTGAAGCTGACTGAGGATTTACACCACTACAACCAAGATTAAAATCTGGCCCTGGCTCCAGTCAAATGAAGTGAGCTACTGAGGATTAGGGCACTGTTAATAACTAATTCTCACTGCAGCCACCGAACAGATAAATCGAGTAATGAAAGCGTGGTGGATGGGGAAATGCTCCTGGGCTGTCTCCAGATCAGGGAAAGGCAGGAGTGCTACACATCCACAGCAAAGGGAACAGAGGGAAATGATCAGCTCTGGCCACGGGAAGCAGCTCCTCTGGCAGGGAGGAGGAGCAGGGCTTTGTCAGGAGGATGCTCAGGGAGGGACCCAGGTCTCCCTTTCCTCCCAGCACACAAAGCAACAAAGCCTTAGCAGGAGCTTGAATGAAAGGCTTTTACACAAAGGTAAGGCAAGGGCGAGACAAACCCCACTTTTCTCTCTCAGAAAGAAGCCCCCTTAAACCTGCAGCTGAGCTTTCCTTGCAGTTCCACTGCTGGGGCCAGAGCTTCCCTCTGCAGGGCTGGCAGGAGCCAGCAGAGCCCCTGCTCGCCCACCTCACCCCATGCACAGCCCTGGAGGAAGGGGTGACTTTTCCCAGGCACTGCCCAGCCTGGTGAGAGGCTGGGTGAGGCTGAGAGCACCAGCACTGCTGCCCACTGCATGGCACAGCCTCCCCTGCATCCCCCATCCCCTGCAAGGCCCTTTCTGCCTTTACCCTTTCCCAGGGAACAGCCGAGGTAAGGCTGTGCATATGCTCACTGATATTTCAAATCCTCCAATTAACAGGAAGATAATTCATGCATTTGAGCATTAAAAAGGTACTTAAATCAGAATAAATTCCGCTTCATTGTTTTCCAAGATTCACCAGCTCCCACAGCTGAAGGAAATTGAAGAGGCAAACACAGCCTGCTCCTCGGTCCAGCTCTCCTGGCCACCAGATCCACCATCACCCTGTGCTTGCCCACTAATGAATTGCTTTGTCAAACCAGGTAATATTAATCAGTTCAGTGTATTCCAACCCGAGGGTGCAGCCAGGGAAGGTTATTTTAAGCTAATTGTCTGGGAATATCCCTCCACAGATCGAGCATCCACATCCCTCTGTGTGAATTCCATGTGACACTACAGAGGGAGAGTTAAAAGCATCAGGAAGAAAGAAACAATCCTGTGTGCATCACCTTGAAACAAAACAAACTCTTATTTCAAAGGCTAGCTGCTTTAATCTTCCTTATAATGGGTTTCCATGTTCCTACAGTTTAACAGGTTTGTGGCTTCTGCATTTAGCACTGGAATAAACAATGCTCCAGTAATTGCCAGGTCACTGGTATTTACTTCTGTCTTTTTAAAAACCCTCCCAGCACAGCTGCCTTGAGTAGGACAGACTGTAATTTTCTTTACTGTGTCCCACTAATGAAGGCAAGAGGGCAGGAGGACCAAGTCAGATGGTGGAAAACGAAGCCAAACAGCCTGGTTGACTTTCAACATGATATTAAAATAAACTCCCACCTGTAACAGATTAATTGGCCTAGGCTTTGGCAGCCTGACGGGAAATAAAGACCACTGCTCAAAACCCAGTTCATCATTGTTTTTAATTATAGCTATTTTTCTCAGCTGGCCTGGTGAAAGGATTATTTTCCCACATGAATGTTTCCCGTGCAATTCAGGATGAGCAGATAACGGGGATGGGGTCAGTGCAAAGCACGGGGAGGGGACAGCAAACCAGGAGTGCTCCAGCATGCTCCCAGAGCTGGGATTTATTGCTTCCTTCAGTGGAATGGGTCTCTGGGTTCCACATGCCACCTCCCAAAAAACAGTGGGCACTTTTATCTCCCTGCTCTCCTTTTATCTCCCTGCTGCTCTCATGGTGCAACAGCCAGAGACAGAAGCAGGGACAGCTCCCACCCTGTGGGGACGTGGGCAGGGCTGGGGCTGGGGCTGAGACATCACAACCCTGAGCAAACAGAGCTGTGCTTGATGAGTCCACAGGCACTTCCCAGTGTGATGATGTTGGGGAAGATGAAACAGGAAAGCCTTATAAATATGATTGCCTGGCAAAAGATTTCGAGTATATGGAAACTATAAGTGAGATTGAAATGAAAGAAGCTTTGAGATCCCTCAGTTACTGAACAACTGGAAAACAATGGTGTGGCTGGCTGAAGGTGATCCCCTTTTGATGGAACAACACCCTCTGCTTGCTGACAGGCCCAAGGGGCAGAGCAGACCCTGCCAGCTTGGCAGAAGGGGCCCAAAGAGGAGTTTTTAGGGTTTAAAATGTAACACATTACATTACCATAATGATTCTTATAGGCCGTATGGAAATGCTATAGGATTTGTATATTGTACTAGATTGGTTAGTGAGAATTAGAATATTCAGCACAGAAGAAGATTTATGGTATTGTAACAGGAACCTCATCCTCTTTTACTCTTTACCTCTCTCTCTCTCTCTCTTTTACCACGCTCTTGCCTTCTCTCTCTTTACCTCTCTCTCTTCTCTCAGCCCTGCTCTGAGCTGTGGCTGGCAGCTCCCAGCAGGGCCCTGCACCCAGGCCCTTTACAATAACCCACAAGTTCCCAGACCTGGCTCCAGAGTTCTCTGGTCTCCATCCATCCCCACCATCCCACCCCCCTGACACTCCTACATGGCCCTTCCCAGCCCTTAGGAAAACCAGTTCATTTCCCAACAGAATAACACAAAAGCTGTCCTGTATCCCTTCATCCTCATCCTCCTAACTTCCACCCTGGAATCACAACAACACATTCCCTGGCTGCTCCTTTTAAAGTCCCCATATTCCTTGAGTCTGGATGGAATTCTTTGCCATTTTCTGGCTGTGAGTTGGCACAAATGCTCATCTGCATCCTGAAGGAAAGCCAAGCTGCACGCACAGGTCGCCCAGCAGACACAGGGAGAAGTCCCTGCTCCAGGCAGAGCATCACAAGAGTTTGCAGCTCTAAATTTAAGCTCTTTCTGCAGGTTGAGTTATTAATTGCAGCTCTGGAGTGTTTCATGACAGTGCCTATTCACTGCCTGTGCTCTGCCACGAGGCGCTGGAATAGCACCGGATAATTCATGGAGGGGAACAGGAACAGAGGTTTACAGCTCTTTGGGAAATTCACATCCATGAGGAAGTGCAGCAGAACACAAGGAGGCAATGAGGATTTCACCACATCCCCTCTTTATGCTCCAAGCTGGTGGATCTGAAAAGCAAGGAATGCTTGGTCAAAAACAGGCCATCAAATTTTGGCCAAAATTAGCAATATGTTCTTTCTTTGCTATGCTCAAATGTTTGATGGAAAACAGACAGCTCCTGCTGAAAAGCCCATGCTAAAAAAAACCCAACTTATTTTCTGTGGGAGAGGGGAAAAAAAAAGAGAACACAATCTGCTATCAGCTCAACCATTATTAAAGGGAGAAATCCTAATCCCATATGCTGCCACTTACTCAACGATCTCCACCACATGTACACAGTGTCCTTACAGAGGAGAGATGAGAAAAGGAACCCCAGAAAGACAAAACTGGTTCCCCTCCAAACTGGTTTTGGTAACAGAAACTGAGCAGAGCAGAGCAGATCCTCCAACCCTGTCCTGACCTGGACAGACTCATGAGGTTGAACAAGGCCAAGGGCAGGTGCTGCACCTGGGCCAGGGCAACCCCCAGGACAATCCAGGCTGGGGATGAAGGGATGGAGAGCAGCTCTGGGAGAAGCACTTGGGGTGCAGGTGGGGGAGAGCTGGACAGGCCCTGGCCCAGAACCCCCCTGTGCTGGGCTGATCCCCAGCCTGGGCAGCAGGGCAGGGGGGGATTCTGCCCCTCTGCCCCCCAGGTGAGACCCCACCTGCAGAGCTGCCTCCAGCTCGGGGGTCCCAGCACAGGAAGGAGCTGGAGCTGCTGGAGGAGCCCAGAGGAGGCCACGGAGCTGCTCCAAGGGCTGGAGCCCCTCTGCTCTGGAGCCAGGCTGGGAGAGATGGGGGTGCTCACCTGGAGAGGAGAAGCTTTGGGGTGAGTGAGCTGTGGCCTTCCAGAGCCTGAAGGAATTGACAAGAAGGATGGAGACAGAGTGTGGACAAGGAATGAAGTAACAGGAGAAGGCAGAATGGCTTCCACCTTGGATGGCAGGGTTAGATGGGATATTGGGAAGGAATTGTTCCCTGTGAGGGTGAGAAGACCCTGTCACAAGTTTCCCAGAAAAGCTGTGGCTGCCCCTGGATCCCTGGATATGTCCAAGGCCAGGTTGGATGGGACTTGGGGCAACTTGGTCCAGTGGAAGGTGTCCCTGCCCATGGCAGGGGGTGGGACTGGTTGAGTTTTAAGTTCCCTTCCAAGCCAAATTATTCCAGGAGTCAATGATTCTATGACTTCTTCTCCTCACTGTATTTCTAGGCATTTTTGCGTGGCCTTTTCTTCTGCTGTACCACCAGGGTTCAAAAAGCCCGCAGAAAAAAAAGATAAATAGGAAAACCTCTCCATGGCATTTGAGATGTGATGCTTCTGGCAGTAAGATCCTTTATGTTCTCTTCAAGTTTTAAAAAATCTGAGCAGAAGCTGCATCCTGAGAGAAGAAATCAAAAAGGTTTAAAAAGCCCCAACACTGCTGTGGGGTAACTCCAGAAAAGGGAGAGAAGCCTCCCACGATGTGCTCCTTGCAGGTAACAAGAGGATGGTTCATTACAGGCAGTTTCACAGAACTTGATGTCTTAAATTTTTTACAGCAGCCATGGGCATGGCAGGATCTGGTGATTTGCCACCTGCGCTGAATTCATTACCTGCAATGATGGCACCTTCCTAGGAGCAAAGGAAGAGAAGGAAAACGCAAAGCAGGAGAAGTTCCTGCAGCAGGGACACACCGTGTGGCCTCCTGTGTGAGCAGCAGGCGCAGCAGGCGGTGCTGGATGAATTAATGCTTCATTAAGGACCTTGCCCAACTCCGGCGCTCCGGCGTGGCGCTGAGCACGCTGAGCTGGGGCAGCGCCGTTCCTGATGAGCTACAACCCAGTGCCTTCAACATTTGGGTTATTAGAGTCGGGAGAGCAACTCCAAGGTTATTGCCTCGCTCCAAACCAGCTCTGCATATTTTGTGAGTGACTGAAGACTCTGCTGCTGTTTCTCTGCTTCTCTCTCGCAGCCACCGGCCCCGCCGAGCCCCGGAGTGGCTGCGTGTGGCGGTGACAAAAAGCTCACAGTTTAGCTCCAGTTGCTTCCCTCTCACCATAAACTTTACAGGCTGCTGGAGGGCCCTTTTTCCATGAAGAACGAGCGTGGGAGCATGGGCTGCACACAGCAGCGAGGCTGAGAGCACAAGCTCCAGTTGAGATTTGCAAGAGATGATGGGGAATTTTGCCTTGCAACTCCCATTAATTTCCGTCGCAGCCGGGTGATGTTGAGCACATGATTTATCGGGAGTCTCGTGCTGGTTTGTGTTGCTTTTCACAGTAAAATATTGCCTTCCCTTTAGATAAGAACAATCCCCTCTCCCAAAGTCCTGGCTCTGCCAGTGGCACATTAGGAGCATTAATAAAAGTGAGTGGAGCGTTAATAAATTAACAGGTACCTCACAAACTTCAGCACAGAATCCCAGAATGGTTTGGGCTGGAAGGAACCTTAAAGAACCTCTCATTCCACAATCCTGCCTTTGGCAGGGACACCTCCCACTGTCCCAGGTGGCTCCAAGCCCTGTCTAGCCTGGCCTCAGACACTTCCAGGGGTGGGGCAGCCACAGCTGCTCTGGGTTGTGCCAGGATCTCACCACCCTGACAGGGAAGCATTTCTTCCCAAAATCTCATCTTTCCCTCTTTTATCATAAAGCCATTCCCTTTTGGCCTGTCACTCCAGGCCCTTTCTGTCAAAGGTAATGGGGAGCTGCATGGTTGCTGTAGATTTTTGACTGATTAGGACAATAAAAACTGAAAATCAGCTCTGGGAGCCCAAACTTCTGCACAGGCTTTGCACCCAACACCCACATATCTGGTTATGGGGAATATTCTTCCCAGCAAGAATAAAGCAAAACAGAGAATCAGATGTCAAAATTAAAATTTCCATTAAATCTGGGCAAATAGGGTATATATGGACCTGTTCCTTCTGCAGGTACCTCTCAGCAGAGGTAAGCAAATGGAATAACCAGATATGTGGCATTAGAGCAGCCCAGTCCAATCCCAGGCTGTGCTGCCACTGAGGAGGAAGAAAGGAAGTCTTGGGGAACTTCTGAAATCATTTTAATAATGAAGGCAAACCTCAGGTGAAAGCTTTTCAATAGCATTCACTATCCACACCTTGGGCACTTGGAAAGAGCTCATGCACTGTCCTGCTTGCATTTATAGAACTTCCTCACACTCAGAAGGGTCCCAAAGTGATTAGAATTGACTGGCTACAGGATTCATTTCCCTGGGCCTGAACAGCATTGATTCTGGTGTAGAGCACAGCAGCTCTTTAACGATGAGCAGTAACAAACCATGAGAATTCAAGGCAGGAGGTCAAGAACAACTCAGCCATCCAAAACCACCCAAAAAAAAAAAAAATGGATTGAGGGAAAAGCACTGTAGTTAAAATAATCTAAAATTTGAGCAAAGCCCATGGCCAGCACCTTCAAGCTTCTGGAAATTTCCTTCAAGCAGGCAGGTGATTACTTTCTCAATTTTGTTTGAAAAAGCCCAACGTGGATGTATAAAAACTTCCATTATTTGCTGGGTACAACAGAGGGAATTACCAGCCTTATTTGACAGCATCTTGAGCTTTCTGATTGATTTCCCAGCTAAGCTGTTGACCAGGGATGACCCAGCAGGGATGGCAGCCCCAGCTCGTGCAGCTCCCTCCAATCTGCCTGCAGAGTGAGTGATCTCCTTGCACCAGCAGTGACCCCACAGGCAGAACAGTTTCTTGGCACCTTTATTAGAAAACAGTAACGATATGAGAGCAAAGACCCCTGGTTTTATTTGAAGGTGCACTAAATAATTTATTTTCCAGTGAGACTTCTCAGCTGGTCTGTCTGCCTTGCTCTGGGAATCACAGAATCCCAGAGCAGTTAGGGTTGGAAGGAATCTCTGGACATTGTCCAGCCCTACCTCCCTGCTGAGGCAGTCACAGTGAGCAGGTGACACTGGAACACATCCAGGTGTGTTTTGAATATCTCCAGAGACAGAGACTCCACAACCTCCCTGGGCACAGGAGATGCAGCCAACAGGAGACACTAACCTGGATTTCTAAATGGCAGATCCTAATTCTGGCAATAGGGACCAACAGAGAGAGACCTTTAATACTAAAACCCTTTACACTGGCCATGACCTCCAAACACCCTGGGTCTCTCCATAATTCCAACAACTCGACAAGAGCACAGTCACACCTTGGACTTCCCTTCTGGCTGGGGCTGTGTGTTAGATGTGCCATCTCCCTCACCTCCCAGACACACATTCCCAGGAATGCCTTGCAAAAAGCTACTGGAAGGACCATGGGGAGAGAGGACAAAGGCTGTGCCAAGCCTGCCATTAGCACAAACCCTGTAGATCCAAAACCACAGAGCCAGAATGCACCTCCCACAAGGCTGGACCTCTCTGCACCAAAGGATTTAGTTTGCAGTTTGCACACACAAACTGTGGAGCAGGGTCCCTTTCCAACCTCCATGAGCATCCCCCTTCCTGGCTGTGCAGCTCCTTTCTGAGCTTTGGCTTCACAAACACCTAAAACCCTACAAAAGGTTTGAAAGGACAGTGTCTCCTCTCTGCACCCTGGCTGTGTCTCCTCTCTGCACCCTGGCTGTGCTGCTCTCCCAGGTTCCTGGAAAGCCTTTTGTGACACATGATGTTCACGTGTCTGAGACATAACACAGGACAGACCTTGGCTGTTCATCAGCCAGACAGCCTGTTTTATTGCCCAGGGCTTGCTTTTATAGGCAATTCAAAGCTCCTGGCTCTTAAACAGCCATTGGTCTAATCCCTATGCCTCCCAGACTCTGAACCAGTCAAATGTTTGTATTTTTGGGGAGTTGTTATTGGTTGAGACCTCTGTCAGTCAGCCCAGAGGCTGCTTTATGGAGCTGGGGTGGGTTTCTTATTCGTAACTGAATTGATGTTCAGTATTGTGGGAATCTACAAAATCAGAGGGTTTTGGGAAAGCTGCAAAAGGCCCGAGAGACAGCAGAACTGTGATTGGAGCTGAGCAGTAGCCATGAGATTGGTCAGCAGAAAAAATTATTTAAAAAGTAGAAAAGTAAGGACAAATAGAACAATGGTCTGTGTATTAACGCTTGACTAGAATAACTCCTTAAGCTACAGAAAAGTTTATCTAGCAAGATATTAAGAAGTTTGAAGCTTAATAATGGAGCTCTGTGCGTTGTGTTTTACAGCTTATAAGTAGGTATTGTATTCAAAATAAGCAAGCATTGTTTAACCAAAGGTACCTGTGCTTATAGTGATTGGATAGAACTACTGTCAATGTGCTTTTGCTTTGTGTGATTGGTCAAGAAGCTTATAAAGTGAGTTGTAGTATTAAGTTCCTTTTCTGTTGCCTGGGATGTGAGCTGCTGGCATCTTCCCATTGTCATAACCATGGAATGAGACTGATGCTGGAAAATCAAACAGCTCAAGGCACATTCCCAGCAGTCCTGTCCCGTTTGTGATTTGTACACAGCCCCAGGTCAGCAATGAGTACAAGTCACCCTGTGCTGGGACAGTTTCCCCTGTCCTGGGCAGGCAGGGCTGTGGCTGCCCCGTGCAGGCGGGAGGTGAAGTGTGGTCATGGCTGGAGGTGATGGCTGGAATGTCCCGTGGTTCCCAAATGATGAAGGGAGGGAGAGGTGCCTTCCATGGCACACAGATTTCTTAAAAGAGCCAAAACATCTGCTGGAAACATCTGTAGCCAGCTAGCACTGGAGAAGTCTGACTACAGGATGGATGAGTGCCTCAAGGGACCCAAAAGTTCCAAAAACTGTAACACTGCCTGAGTGGGTCTGTCCCAATGACACCAAAGGTCTTTCTTAGCCAGTTCAGAGCTGCTGAGCTCTGGGGATGAAGATTCTGCTCTGAAGGTAATAAATCAGAGATGACAGAGGGAAAACTGATGGGGAATGCACAAGGCAAAGAGCATGGAAGTTGGCTAAGAGATCCCAGAGACCGCATGGGAGAGAGTTCATTACTTTTCTGAAGTCAGTGCTGTTAATTACATTCAGGGCTTAAAATAAAAGTCATCTTTAGGTGAGGGAGCCTGACAGGGCTTCGCTGTATTTTGTGTTTGCTGAGTTACCTTTCCTGCATCGCTCACCTGGTGGGGAAGATTTGCTCGGACCGTGGTGACAGCAGATAAATCACTGGCTTTGCTGCCATCTTTGAAAAATGAATTTCGGGCCCCCACATTTCTCATCAGTGCATCTCCCTTCCTGCTGCCTCCTCGCTGGCACAGGAGGGCTGGAGGCTATTTTAAATGGAAAGCCAGGACAAATGTTGTTGGAACTCAGAACATCCCTCCGGGTGTCCAGAGTTGCCGGGGCCCCTGCTGGGGGGCTCAGAGACCCTGGCACACAGCCCAGAACACCTGTGGGTTTGATTATGACCTGTGGAGCAAATTACCAGCTTTGTATGAGGATCTGAAAGTCACAGAAGTTTAAATAGTGTAATAATAAAATTATTACTGGGTGAAAAGGTAGATTTTAGGGGTTTTGGAATGGGGGTTATGGGGACAAGATGGAGGAACTTGGGCGTGTCCAGCCTTTCTTCTTCTTCTTCTTGGTCACCATCTTCTGCTGTGATGGTGGCACCTTGGGATTGGTTTAGAGTAGAAGCTCACTGTCTAACATAGGTGATGGGTATTGGAAAGTAATTGTAAACATTGTACAGGTAGTTTTTAGTATAAAGACATAACACTGCCCTGGGGGCAGGCAGAGTGCCTGGAACTGTCCTGCTGAACTGACCTTGGCAGGGCAGGAGAATATTTTTTATAGATAAGATGCAATAAACAACCTTGAGACCAAGAAATTAAGAGCTCTAACTCCTTCTTCAAGTGCCAGGCTGGGAAAAGAGCACTTGAAGTGACTCGGGGTCACTCTGACCAGCTAAAGATCCCAACAAAATCTGTGGCTGAGCTCCTCTGGGCAGCCTTTGAGGTGAAGTCAGAGCTCCTGCCCCAGGGGCTGCTGCAATCAGAACCTGGTGGGTGCCCACCAGCAGGCACTGAGCCCTTACCTGGGCTGGGATCACTACAAATCGGGGTCTGGGTGTATTTTTAGGAGTGGAAGGGCAGCCAGGTGCCCTCACCTGAGCCAAACTGAGCTTGAGGAGTTGTGCCAGAGGCTGAGTGTTCACCACTGCCCACCACTGTGGGCACATCGGGGTGCTCAGGAAAGGCTCTCAGGGCTCCCCACGAGTGAAATGCTGGGGGCTGCTCTGCAAGGCTCATCCAGGCCACCAGGCTCAGCTCTCCCAGGAGGAGCTGGCCTCCCCCACCGAGTGAATCCTGCCGCTGTGCGAGAGCCGGATCCGCTGGCGATGCCGCTACCAGGTGTTTGAAACAAAGGCATGGGAAGAGCAAAATTAGGTCAAATCTGCTGATGAGAGATGTGTAAATAACAGTTGCTATTCCAGGGAGCTTTTGTTCTCGCTAAAAGGAGAGCAGGCAGCTTTGCAGATCTGTCTCCTCTCATTCCTGCTGAAGCAGGGGTTTAGGCATCCTCAAAGTTTCATGGGAGCATAAAAGGAGGCTGAGGGGAGGGAGGGGGGTTTAAACTGTGCACGCTCATGGAAATGTGTAGCTGAGGCTGTGAAAAGTGATTAATAGAGCCAATCAACAAACAATAGTGAGAATATTATTGAAAGACTTTCTTTGCGAGTGTCTGAGCACGATGGACTGACAATACAGAGAGAGGAGTGCGCTGCTTCATAACTGGAATTTTTTCTTTGCAAGTATAATAAGAAAGTGCCTAATAATAGGATGGAGAATATTTTCAAGGTGTGTTTTATTATCCACTTATCTCTGACGCTTGCCAAAAGAGGCCTGAATATTCCTCAGTACATTGGAGACTTTCTGGCAGGGGAGAAAGACTGATGAGTGGTATAAAATAGGGAGTTAATGAAAGCAACTACATCTAAATGCAATATCTGGGTCCCATGGCTGAGATTTCCTGCGGACCGACACCGTATCCCTCTGTGGCTCGGGCTCTGTAGCCAAGTGAAATGATGTTCTCTGCCACAGGAGGTGGGGGAAGCTGAGAGTCATTGCCAGCATTTAATGACACAAAAGTAAGATCGTAGAACCGTAGAATGGGCTGGGCTGGGACCTTAAAGATCATCAAGATAATTGCCATTATCTAATTTGCTGATAAAAAGGAGTTCCACAAGCCCCTGCTTCCCAGAGGGATGCAGGCAGAGAAGCTGGCAGTCTCCAGGCAAAGTAATTCAAGAAAAAAGCCCAGAGTGCTTTTTTTCTCATACAGAGGGAAATAAGGGGCATAAATGCTCAGTTACACATATTCCCTACCAAAGCATCCGGCACTACCTGAAATCCCAGAGCTACCAGCAGCATCCCAGAGCCACTCAAACAGCAGGACCCTCCAGGTGTCCCCTGCTGAGGGGAAATGTTGGAGTTTGGCTCATTTGTCCTCTCATTCCTTCGATGTGATCCCAGCCAAGCTGAACATGCAGGAGCTGGAGATGTGCTTTATGCTCTTTGTAATACCAGCTGACAGTAGATATATATATATTTATATAAATAAAAAAAGCATCTATACACAAAAATCTATCTATATTTGAAGCATCTAAAAGAATTACTTCGCTGAAAAGCATGGGAGATGTTGATGGCAGTAGAAGCTGTCAGAGAGGCACAGAGATTTAGCACTGCTGGGCCTTAAGAAATGCTGTTTTTGTGGATGCTCCTCGTGTGCTGCAGCTTCCCCAGCTCAGCTCCATCACCTCCCCTCATCTCCACAGCCACCAGCCCTGGCATCCCTCACCTCATTCAAATTCCAGAGGTTCCTCTCTAACGTGCTGAGCAAAAGCTTCCCACCTCTTATCCCAGGCTTTCAATCTCGTGAGAAATGTTAAAACGAAAACATGAAAATTACAGGAAAAGTATCCAAAAGATCATAACCTGCCACAGTAATGAAAAATCCAATTGGGCTTGGAGTGGAGCTGGGCTGATGTAAAATAAAGAGGAAAATGAGGGATGTTTAGTCCCGCCTGTGGGAAGTGCTGCTGTGTGGGGCAGGAGACAGAATGCAAAATAAAACCACAGATGGAACATTTCTTGGGAATTACACAATTATGGAATATTCTGAGTGAGAAAGGGACCCACAGGATCATCCAGTCCAACCCCAGGCCCTGCACAGACACCCCAAAGTCCCACCCTGGGCATCCCTGGCAGCACTGTCCCAAAGCTCCTGGAGCATTTTGGAGCAGCCTCGGGGCTGTGGCCATTCCCTGGGCAGCCTGGGCAGTGCCAGCACCCTCTGGGGGAAGAACCTTGTCCTGAAATCCGACCTAAACACCCCCAGCACAGCTCCAGCTGTTTCCTTAGTTTCTGGATGCACCAGGCCCTACAGAGGGATGATGATGTGTTCAGTTATCCCTGGGAAATCAGCAGCACCTTTGGAAAATGGCTGGGATAGCTGGTAGGGAAGGAAAAGAGTGTGTTGGGGTGCCAGTGCCAGTAGCAATGCCCTGCTAACACCCATGCCAGGCTGTCCCTCAGGACCCCTGATAACTAACACCCATGCCAGGCTGTCCCCAGGATCCCTGATAACTAACACCCATGCCAGGCTGTCCCTCAGAATCCCTGATAACTAACACCCATGCCAGGCTGTCCCCAGGATCCCTGCTCACACCCATGCCAGGCTGTCCCCAGGATCCCTGATAACTAACACCCATGCCAGGCTGTCCCCAGGATCCCTGATAACTAACACCCATGCCAGGCTGTTCCTCAGGATCCCTGATAACTAACACCCATGCCAGGCTATCCCTCAGGATCCCTGATAACTAACACCCATGCCAGGCTATCCCTCAGGATCCCTGATAACTAACACCCATGCCAGGCTATCCCTCAGGATCCCTGATAACTAACACCCATGCCAGGCTATCCCTCAGGATCCCTGATAACTAACACCCATGCCAGGCTGTCCCCAGGATCCCTGCTCACACCCATGCCAGGCTGTCCCCCAGGATCCCTGCTAACACCCATGCCAGGCTGTCCCTCAGGATCCCTGATAACTAACACCCATGCCAGGCTGTCCCCAGGATCCCTGCTCACACCCATGCCAGGCTGTCCCTCAGAATCCCTGATAACTAACACCCATGCCAGGCTGTCCCCCAGGATCCCTGCTAACACCTATGCCAGGCTGTCCCCAGGATCCCTGCTAACACCCATGCCAGGCTGTCCTCAGGATCCCTGATAACACCCATGCCAGGCTGTCCTCAGGATCCCTGCTAACACCCATGCCAGGCTGTGTCCTGATGGACCATCCCTGGATGGAGCCCGAAGCTCTGCCAACAGCCCCATCCCAGACTGGCTGCACCAGCCTTTGTGTCTCAGTTTCCCTCTCACCAAAACCACTGCAGCATTTTGGATACTCCTCTTTTCCAACCCCAGCCCCCCAGGTCTCATCTCTTAGCCTGAGTTAAACCAGCAGACCCCACTTCCAACTCCCATAACTCCCTTTGCCAGGCGTGGAAAAGCGACTTCCCAGCCAAGCTGTGCAGCTCCAGCTCTCCATCTCACCCAGCACTGCAATATCCACGGAGCCACTCAGACACAGGCAGGGTCTATTAGTGCTAATGAAACTGGGGAGCCCAATTCCCCACACAGATGAACTTGCAGGAAGGGGATTACATCTCCTCACATGCACGAGGTTCAGATCTGGCATTCGTGACTCTCTTTAAAAGTCTGACCTCATTCCTGCCTTGTAAACACCTTTCCAAGTATGAATAATAATAAAACCCCCTCACTTTTCTTGCAGAATCATTACATTGTTTTATTATTTTCCTATTCATGCTGTCAATAATAAATCACATTACCCAAGATGTTCACATTTATTAGACTATTTAGAGCTCAGCGTCGCTGCCGTGGGTTTGTGTTCGTGCTGTTACCAGAGCTCAGGGTTTGTTAATAACTTCAGGGCCCCAGCACACACCTTTCATTAAACAATGCAAGAAGGGACAATAGTCCTGAATTAGCAACACCATCCAAACATCCCAGTGCCATGGGAGTGTCAGGAGAGGGGCTTTGGGCTTCAGGGCCAGGCTGGACAGGGCTTGGAGCAGCCTGGGACAGTGGAAGGTGTCCCTGCCCATGGCAAGGTGTGGGACTGGATGAGTGTAAAGTTTCCTTCCGACCCCAACCATTCTGGGATTCTACAGAGTTTCTGCATGTCGGGGTCACTAATTGACGAGGTGGACAGGAGACTTGCTCATCCTCTAATGCAGACAAATCTCGACTTTATTGATTAACAGAATTACTTTTATAATCACAGTAATAAGGCTCATGCATATTGCAAAACTAAAGCTCACTATTGGTCAGCTATAAAAGTCAGTCACACCTATTCTCAAGATGTTTGTAGCTTCTTTTTTACCTCCTGTTATCACATAATTTACAAAACAACTTCTTGCTCAAAGAAACCATGTCCTTAAATTAGGAGCTGCTGTTTTCTTAGATGCTCTTTCTCACGTTACTTTTCCCATGGACTGTGTCTCAGTAAAAAAACTGTCCACACCTGCAGACATTGGTAGAGTGGAAGGAAGGACTGAAGGGGGGTAAGAGATGCAAAGAAACAAACAGAGCTTAAAGACAATGCTCACTCCCTTGTCCAGCACCAAACTAATCCAAGAAACAGCAGGGAAAGCTGAATTCTTACAAATTATTTCTCTGCTCACTTAAATTGCCCCCTTACTTCCTCACTTGCCAACCTGAACATGGAATTTTTGGCCCATTTCCAGTTGTGACCCTGAGCACATTGAATGAGCTGGAGAAGACCACACAGGGCCCTAAGAAATGAATTTCTACCAAGTCTGCAGCCCCTTCCCTGGGGCCCTTTGAGCCACAGAGAGTTTTAATGGTGACACACATAGTGTCACCCATCTGTGTGAGCTTGCAAAGCCTTGGATCACCAAGAGAAGCACGTGGGCTTCGTGAGGAGCTCACTGTGGAGTCAGAAGGCCTCAACCAGGCTGTGCTGGGAAACAAATTGAGGGACAAGAAGAAGAGAAATTTATTCAGCAGACACACACAACACTGGCATAACAAATCCAGGGTCTTTACTCTTGACTTCACTGCTGAAGCCAGAGAATCTCCATCCCTTGGCACCAGAGCAGCGGGATTTGGGGATGCACCTTCCCTGCCAGCCTCCCTGAATAAAGTGCAATTTAGCACTTCAGGTTTGTTTGTGCAGGCTCAGCCTGGGGCTGCTGCACAGCGAGGGCGGGCACAGCTCCCAGGGCAGCAGGGAGAAAACAAACCCAGCCCTGGCTGGTGCATGTGAGCAAAAGGGAATCATATGGTTGAAGAGAAGAGTAATTGTAGTGGAAATTCAAAATCACTTCACTGAGCCCATTTCATGCTGTCCTTGTTGATCCTGTAAATCAGCAGCGGCAATTTATTCCTAAACAACAACAATCCTGAATGGGGAAGAAAATGAAATAATTGTGTTTTGACCAGCTTGAGACAATTCCTCCATATTTATAAACACAGGTGTCGAGTGTAAAAGCCCTGTCATGCTCATCAGGCAGCACCAGGCTGGGCTGTGCAGCATGGCCAGGGCAGGAGGCTCCTCCTGCAAAGCTTGGCCAAGGCTTTGGGATTCCCATCTGGCCTCCCAGAAACCAAAAATTTATCAGTGTTTCAGGGAAAAGCAAAGCCAAAACAGCCAGGGCAAAACACCCCCATGTGGCTGAGCCCCAAACCAGGACTGTCCTGCTTCTGGCATCTTCCTGTGCCATCCCCTCCAGGCCATCTCACTCCCACATGTGTTCACCTGAGCTCTGCTGCTTCACCTCTGCCCCTGCACCCTCTGGGGGCAGAACCTTTTCCAAATCCAACCTAAACATCCCCAGCACAGCCCCAGCCTTTCCCTCTTGTCCTCAGTGAGGGCAAGAGTCCTCACTCCCCAGACCTTGGGACATGCACAAATACTGGAATCCCAAAGTGGTTTGGTGGGAAGGGACCTTAAACACCATCTAGTTCCACCTCAGGGGCACCTTCCACCACCCCAGGCTGTTCCAAGCCCCATCCAGCCTGGCCTTGGGCACTGCCAGGGATCCAGGGGCAGCCACAGCTGCTCTGGGCACCCTGTGCCAGGGCCTGCCCACCCTCACAGGGAACAATTCCCAATTCCCAATATCCCGTCCATCCCTGCCCTCTGGCACTGGGAGCCATTCCCTGTGTCCTGTCCCTCCATCCCTTGTCCCCAGTCCCTCTCCAGCTCTCCTGGAGCCCCTTCAGGCCCTGGCAGAGGCTCTGAGCTCTGCCTGGAGCCTTCTCCTGTCCAGGTGAGCACCCCCAGGTGTCCCAGCCTGGCTCCAGAGGGGCTCCAGCCCTCAGAGCCCCTCCATGGCCTCTCTGCCCCGCTCCAGCAGCTCCACACCTTTTCGCAAGCAGAGAAAACGTTCTGGTTTTGTTAAGCTGTGCAAGGCACACTCAGCCCTTTGCTGCCCTCGGAGCAGAGGGTGCTGAGCCTGCCAGGGAAGGGATTGGCTGGAGGGGGCACAGCTCACACCCCCTGCAGCCTCCCCAAACCTCAGATCCATCCCCGTGCAGGGCCTGCAACAACCTGCATTGCCTTGGGCTATCTCAGAGCCCTTCATCCCAGATCAGAAGATAATCAATTGGCAGAGAAAGAATCTGACATCCAACAACTTCTGCTTTTAACCATCCTCAGGATTGTACCTGTCAGTCTCCCACACTACTCCATGAATCCCTGGGGGATTTGGGACTCCCTCAGCCTCTGTGTCACCTTCCTAAGAGCTCTGACAGCCCCTGCATCACAGCAAAGAGGTGCCAGCAGCCAAGACCCATTTGCAGAGGAAACCAAGGTATAAGAGCTCTCCAGGTACATCAATCAAAGTGTCTTCTAGGGGAATATTCTGCCTTTTTTCCCTAAAAAATGTATTTGGCAGATGATGAAAACAATGTCAGACTTTGTCTGCCTCACAGTTCTCAGCAGAAGACCTCTCAGCTCATTTTCTACAGTCTCTACTCCAGGTGCCAGATCCTTTATGATCCCCACTGGATCTAGCAGCTGGAAAACCTTCCAGCCTCTCTCCTTATCCATTTCATTAATTATTATCTTTAGTTTCACCCTCGTTTCCTTAAGCTGTTTTGACAGCCTTGTTGGTCCATCAATCAAGTGTCTTGTAAGTACTTTTGAAATTCTTGGTGAATCTCAACCAAACTTGACAAGGGATGATGAGATTGCACTGTTAAAGGGAAAAAGGAATATGAGAAAACCTAAAATAACAGCAACAGCAAAGCAAAGTGTAAAAAGGGCCTGGGTAAAGGGAAATGCCCCCTCTCTCTGGATGTAGAGAATATAAAACATAAAATATAAAACTTCTTCCCTCCTCAGCACAAGTTCCTTATTCCTGTGCCCTGGAAAGGGGGAAGGCAATGCTCTCCTCCCCAAAAAAACCCAGCACAGGCCACAAGACAGTGCCCAGGAAAGTTTAACTGCAATAAGTGGGAAAGTTTCCTCAGGATGTTTGTTTGAAATCTGTATCACAGACAGGGAGATGTGCCAGGGGGAACAAACATCATCTCCATTAAGATTCTGCTGCAGGAGGGTCAGGAAATGCCTCCTATGAGAAGTTTGCCCTCTGAGCCTGCCGTGCCTGGAATCTCTAGAGACAGAGACAAAAGACAATTCCAATACATTTTATTCCTTCTTTTCTCCCCGAAGCCCAAAACACCCCCGTGGCACTTTGACCTTCCAGTTCCACTCTCACTGTAATGAGCCCCAGGCATCCCTTTAGCAGAAGCCTGGCTGTGACACTCCTTCCTCTGGCTGAGGACAAGGACATTTCCTCAGTGTTTTTCTGGGATCATTCACCAATCTCCCCTTTCCAGCCCAAATTCAGCTGCACGGGTCTGCTCGTGCTCAAGTTTAATGATGCCACGGGCTCCAAGGAGCAGGGAGATCATTTTGTGGAGTTGTGGCTGATGGATTGATGGAGCAAGGAAGGGGCCATCCCACAGTTTGCCAGGGCACGCTGCAGGAAATGTACTTGGGCTGTCATTTGGGCTGAGATGGACAGATGGAATCAGGGCATTGCTGCAAGGAAAATTATGGAAATAGGAGGGGATGCCAGTTTTTGCTTCATCAGGCTCAAGTAGGTGGTGCAGGATGAGAGGAAAACTCAGGGAAGGGCTGGGAGGATGCAAAGCAGCTTTAAGAGCAGGGAGAGGTGGCAGAGGTGGATTGCTGGACCACTGGCAGCTTCTCCTGTCCAATTCATGTGCTGACACAAGGGCTCCTGTTAAATCTGAGCTCTTGCCACTGCCCTCATGGCTTGGTCCCTGGTCAGAGTCTGGATCTGAGCACCCTCATCACCCTCCTGTCCCTGCCTTCAGCCCTCAGGGAGGTTTCAGCCTCTCCTCCAAGGAGTCCAGCACCAGGCACTGGGCACTCACAGGGAATTCTGGACTGCAATTGGAGGCTGATGCCCGCAGTCCAAGCCACAATTACCTGAGATGGTTTTGCTTCACACAGTGCTAACAAAACCTCTCTGGTGTCCTGCTGCTACCCCAGACTGATCCCTGATAAAGGTGAGAATCCCTCAGACACACACAGAGCTGCATTTCCCATTACTGCTGTTGCTACTGAAGTTATTAAGATAATTGCTGTGCCAGACTGGCCACAGCAGCACTGTTAGGAGCTGGTAATGCTGCCTGCCTGCTTTACACTTGTGGGGATGGATAAATGGGGGAGATTTACACCCAGGCTGACAGTCAGCTGCATTCCCACACCTGATAATTTGCACTCAGAGCCCCAGAAAGGCCAGTGCCTCTTTTCCAGCCTGCTGGTTTTACTTTTCCTTTGGTTTTGCTATCAGCTAAATGCACTCAAGGGTAAAGGCTCCTCAGGGACCTGTGAAACAGTGCTGCTGCAAACACAACATCTGTATTTGCTACCACGGCCATGGTTAATAACATTAAAATGGAACATGGGCCCTTTCTGCAGGGGGACACGTGGGCTGGTGCCTCTGCAGAGTGGGGCAGATGGAGGTGTTGTAGATGGATAATGAGCTGATTGGCTCTCACAATTAAGGGATAACTATTGTGTGAATATTAAGAAAAGCTTTAGTGATGTAGAGTTATGTTATTGTGGTTTAGATGTCCTCTGTTCTCCCCACAGTTCCCTTTTCCCCTGTATTGTGACCATCAGACAGTCTGGGCTGTCCAGCACAGGTACAAAGAAGCTGCACAGGTGTCCCTGGCATGGGGCAGATGGGAATGGAAAAGCTTGGGGGTGCTTAGGGGGTGGGCATGGCAACACCTGAGCTCCAATCCAGTTACAAAGCAGTGTCCACTGATAAATGGCAAAGAAGAGCTGAGTGACAGACTTTGGGAAGGGCCAGGGCTGGCTGATGCAACCCCCAGGGGTATAAAGGACTGAACATCCATCCTGAAGATGAACCAGCCATGTGGTGTGCACGAGGGGCAGTTCCCAGCACTGCAGATTTTTCCTTATGGAGTCCTTTGTTGTATTTTTGTTAAGGTTTAATAAACCTCTTTACAAGGTTTATTTTCAAGGTGAGCAGTTGTCTCTCACAGAGGCAAGTGGGGACACAGAGCTTGCTGCCTCTGCCTCACACACACTGGGGGGCTCCTGTGCCCATAAGGAGACACCAAGGACAGCTTTGCATCCCAGCCAGGATGGAGAGGATGGAGAAACCTGGAAAACGCCAGAGGGGTGGTGCTGAGGTCTTTATAGCTGGAGAAAATGCCACCTTGGGGCCACACCATGTCCCTCTGGCCACCAGCACTGAGTTCTGCAGTGCAGGAGTCTCCAGGATGACCTTTCCTAGACAGACACTAGAAAGCCATTACTGAGCACAAGCCAATTTGCTTTGCAAGTCTAAGTGGCAATTTTCCTTCTTAAATACATTACAGTTGAAGGTAAATGGCTATAAACAGAAAGTTACTCCTCACTCCCTCCACAGAGACCTCTCCCTGTGGTTATGAGCTATGATCTTAAAAAATACTGTAGTGAGGCACTGGCAGCACAGGACATGGTTGTTTTCAGCAAGTGACTTTTGAGCCAGGCTTTTATTAAGAAGGAAAAAAAAGATTAAGTGATAATATCCGCAGGGGGCAATGACTTCTTCAAATATCCTTATGCAGCAATTTTACCAGGGAGTGAAAAATTAAGAGCAAGGTTTAAGGTCTCTTGGATTTTATTCCGAGTAAGGTGCACTGGCTGAAGAACTGCAGCTCACCAAGGAACTCATGAAAATTCAGCAGGACGAGGTCATAAGCTGTGGTTATGTGAGGAATTTCAGTACCAGGAGGAGGAGGAGGAAACACAGGAACTGCAAAGAGCTTCCCCCCAGTCCCACTGAAGGCTCCAGAGAGCACCCACTGCTGAGGGAGGCCATGGTGATAAAAGGGGAGGTGGTGTGTACAGCAAGGGAGACCTGCCCTGCCTTCTCACCACCCACAGGCCTCACCCGAGCCCCAGGACAGCCTGTCCTGCCCTTCTGCACCTGCAGGTCTCACCTGAGCCCCAGGAGAGCCTGTCCTGCCCATCTGCACCTGCAGGTCTCCAGGAGAGCCTGTCCTGCCCTTCTGCACCTGCAGGTCTCACCTGAGCCCCAGGAGAGCCTGTCCTGCCCATCTGCACCCACAGGTCTCCAGGAGAGCCTGTCCTGCCCATCTGCACCTGCAGGTCTCCAGGAGAGCCTGTCCTGCCCATCTGCACCTGCAGGTCTCCAGGAGAGCCTGTCCTGCCCATCTGCACCTGCAGGTCTCTAGGAGAGCCTGTCCTGCCCATCTGCACCTGCAGGTCTCCAGGAGAGCCTGTCCTGCCCTTCTGCACCTGCAGGTCTCACCTGAGCTCCAGGAGAGCCTGTCCTGCCCTTCTCCACCTGCAGGTCTCACCTGAGCCCTGGGAGAGCCTGTCCTGCCCATCTCCACCTGCAGGTCTCCAGGAGAGCCTGTCCTGCCCATCTCCACCTGCAGGTCTGGTGGCCAAACAAAGGCGTTTCCCCTCCCAGCCCCTCCTCGTGCCTCTCAGCAAACAACCCGAGATTAAACTCTTTAATTAGCAGCTCTCAAAAGCATTGTGGGATTCCCTTCTTTTTTATCAACTCGTTGGTCTTTCCCATCCCACACCTGCCTCCAGCTGCAGCGCAGTGGCTCCAGACAGCCTCACACAAAGGCAGGGTAATCACATCACCCACCTTGGAGAATTTAATCCTTCTCATCTCTTGTTTTGGCCTGACATTTCTGTTCATTAGGAGCACGCTGTGTACAACACTGTACATCTTCATTGGGAGCCCACCGTTTCTATTAAATGTAATTATTTCTCCCCGCGGCTTGCATGCTAAAGATGGGCACGGAAAAGCAAGAGGCTGCTGCAGGAAGGGATCACAAAAGCCTTTTACAACCCATGTGCTTTGCAGCAGCATTCATGGACTGCCTGAGCCTGGACCCACAGGTTTTGGAGGTGTGCAGACCATTGGGATGGGTTATTTGGGTGTCCTGGGTTGGCTGTATGATGCTTTTATCCCCAATCGTCTTGTTCTGTTTGTGCTACATAGTAAGTTTTGCACCTTTAAGACTTATTGCAGACAGTGAAGGGGGAGAGGAAATGCAGTTTTTTTTCCTCTAGGTACTCCTGTCTCTCCCCCACATTCCTTCTCCTGGCCGGTGGTTGTTGTTGTCTGCAGACAGACGGCGGACAGAGCGCTTCTTTTGCTTTTGAGTTAGTTTTCAGCTAGCTGAGGCAAAGAAGTTCCCTGGACTGTGTTTTTTTTTTCCCTTTTCTTTGGACCTTTTGAAACCTGCTCTGGACTGAACACCCAGGGAAGCACCGGCAGCTCACATTTCTGGCCCACCGGGCCGGGCCCGGCCTGCAACAATCCCAACACTGGAGGGACTGATCAGAGACAGTGAGCTGCAACCTGGGGACGGGGTTTTCTCAGTTTGTCATTTTTCTTTTAGAGTGACAAACGGTCTCATTGTTTGATATTGTTTTAGTTTTATTGTTTAATAAACAGTTTTTTTCCACCTTTCTCCAAGGAAGTACTGTTTTCCTCCCGGACCAGTTAAGGGGGGGGAGGGGCCGATTGGATCTGTTTTCTCACTGGAGCTACTTTGGGGAATTTTTTCCCCAAATTTACTCTAAACCTGGACATTGGGTTATTTCCAGCTCTGGGCTCAGCAGGAATGGTTTGGGGTGGAAGGGACCTGAGCAAACACCAAACCACGAGGGCTGAGCGACAGCACCTGGGGGAGAGCAGAACATCCCTGAAACCCCTCCAGGAACACGAGACCCTCGGTAACCCCGGCACTCTGTGCCAGCAGCTAATTAAGCTCCTGTTGAAGGTGTTTATTTTCTAGCCTGAATTTGTTTGCAGGCTTTATCTTCCAGCTCCTGGGTTTTAGTGCCTCTCTGATGGCCAGACCAAAGCACCTTCCTGATGCTCCCCTGGGACCAGGTTATCCCTGTCTCTCACCCCTCTGTACATTTTCCAAACCCAGAAGAGAGAGAAAAATGAGGGATAAACTAAGCCCTAAACGTTTCCTTTTCTCCCCTCAGCATTTCCCCACCTTGTAATATTATTCATTATTTTGTCTGAAACATTTTTTTTTATTATTATTTTCAAAAGTGTTTTCAGCTTGACCAAGCCAAAAAGCCATTTACAAAGTCATTTTCAAAGCTGTGGCACATCTTATTTTGGCAATTTGGTATCAGGCCTGTGCTCTTTTGAAATGAAATGGTATTTTAGACGTATTACGAAAGTAAGTAACAGTTTTTTCGAGTACTTAATTTGAAATTAAATGCTATTTCAAAAGTAAGCAAGAACCATCAGAGCACAGTTTGCTTATGTTGAATGAAAGAACGAACCCTTTGCAGGAAGGGGTTTGTCTGGGTGGGGTTTGGGGTTTTTTATTTGTTTTTAAATACTGTTTTTACAATGTTTCAAAATGCTGTCATTTTGTCACATTTTAAGCTGAAATTGCCATTCTTGACTAAAGAGGGGAACTCAGCTAAAACCTTAGGGCAGGAATTTCAGCTGGCCAAAGCTAGAGGGGATAAATTCCACCCTTGATTCCAAATGATGGCCAAGCACACAGAAAAACAACCTCCATTAGCAGCTCCCTGGCACCGGGACCTGTGTGAGCCTTTTCAATTCCCAGAGTCTCAGAACTTGAAAAAGCCATTCCACACTTATTTAGTGGAATATCTTTATTCAACCCTAAATGTAGGCAATCAGCATTAGGTTGATGTATTCCAGCCAGCAGCGACTTGGGGGATCCACTTGAACAGGAGACTTCATGAATATTCTACAGACTGACATTTGTTTGCAGTATTTGAATATTTCCTAATAACCAGGGGAAAAAAAATGCGTTCCAGGAGGCCAAGCTCATGAATGCTTTATAAAGTCAGGTCTCCCCTGAAATATCATAAATGGCAAACATTGCTCACTACATATGCAAAAAACTCTGGGCATTTCCAGCACCTGAGCTCCACTGGGAGCTCCCCTTTCTGAGCTGGGGCTGGTGGGCAGCAGGTCCCAGCTCCAGGTCTCTGCCCTGGGATGGAGGGGAGGAGGTTCCCACCCCTCCCTGACACTCCTGACATCCCCAAAGGTTGGTTTTTTTTCATGGGAGCAGAAAATAGATGTCTCACAGTAGGCAGAATCACGCAATCACAATCAGAGAGCTTTGGGTTGGAAAGAATTTTAAAGATGCTCCATTTCCAGTCCCCCACTGCGGGCAGGGATGGCACTCCATGGCTGGAGAAATCCCTTCTTTTAAGGGAACTCTTATCAAGGATTATTAGTATTTTTTATGAGCCTCAGTCCTGCAGCAGCACTGCAGGAGTGTTTTATTTTTTACTGCTGTATCTTTTCTCGTTCACATCATAAACTTCAACCCCTCAAAATATAACTTTCAATCTATGCCACCCCCAGTACTTGAGCACAAGGCAAAAGCCACACTCGAGGTAACTGCAGCCATTAAGGATGTGAACAGTTATTTCCTCCAGCTCCTCCTCAGTGACCCTTATTTAAAGCATCCCAAAATCCAGCCTTTTTCCAACCTTGGCCTGTGCTTGTTGGGGGCAAGTGAAATGGATTTTCATTTGCTACACAGCTCTCTCCAACCACTCAATCTTTCTGCCCTTATTTATCCTTTTACAAAGTCAGTGGGTCCCTATCTAATATTAATATTTCTTTGTCTTATAGAAGTACAAGGATTACTCATAAAGTCTCTGCTTCTGCATATTTTGAAGAGTAAATAAGGGGATTTTGAAAGCCTATTTGGCATCGGCCTAAATCTGCCTTTCAAAGCTCCTTTGTGACCAAACCAGTTGTCCAACACACTCCTCATTGTCTCAACAGCTTCATAATTCTGACAGCACTGTCTCACTCCAAACAGATTGCTTCCAGCTCCAGGATTAGTCCAGTGACGTGCAGCCAAAGTCAGGGAATGCAATTCCTCTTAAAACACTCAGAAAGCACCAGAAAGCTTCGATGTTGTTTGGAGCAAGCAGGCAGACGGCTGGAGTCAGACACTGAGGGATGAATCCATCACCTGAGATTTCTCTTACAGCCAAAAGGGAGGAATGAGTCCTTTTAGCAGGCAGGGCTCCTCAAATGCCCATTTTCAGCTGAGACAAATCATCCCCGAGGTTGTCTCTTCCCATTGATTAAAGCCCCAGGAATCTGGGAGCACAAGGCTCACGGCTCATGGTGGAGACTCCACCTGGAACATGAATCCATCCTCAGAAACACCAGCCTGACACAAAATCCTAACAAACCACAGGGGCTGCCTTCCATCCCAGCTTCATTTCAGCCTTTTCCCTGCATTCAAGAGATTCCTCAATCCAATCAAGTGCTTATTAACTGCCCTGAGCTCTTATCAGCAGAAATGTGCTGCTGCTGCCAAATTAATGCAACGAGGATGAAATCAGCCCTGGAATGTTTTATCCCACAAAACCTGTGTGTACATCCAGGTAAGGATGCCCTGATGGAGTCCAGGTCATGCTCCTGCAGAGCCAGTGGAGGTTCTGGTCCCATTCTGGGTCTGATATTTCCACCATCAGCCATCTGGAAATGTTTCACTAATTAAGAGCTCTCCCTGAAAACTCAATTTGGCGAAGCTCCTCCAGCTCTGCAGTAGATTTGACCTCGGTGACCCCAACTATTGTGCTCTGCAGGTTGACAAGGTGCTGAATAAACAGGTAAGCACAGATTTTGTCTCCTTTACTAATAAATCAATTTTAATTATGGTGAACACGTCAGCGACAGAATCGAGTCAAACTGCTGGGGCCATTCTTCTCCCCAGCTAACTATCCCAAATTAAAGGGTGAATTGCTCTGTGCTCGGGGTATTGTCATGCAGACGAGGGAAAACAACTCGCTTTCCAATTTCCTCATGCAAATGCAGGCGGAATTGTTGAGACACAGAATATATTTTGCCATCTCAGTGGTTCTTTAGAAGATAAGAGGAGCCGCGAAAGTTTTGCAATTTGTAAGCTGGCAGCTTATTAAATAAATAAATAAGAACCCCCGCCCTGCAAACCCAAATGTTTAAATAACATTACAAGTAAACTGTCAAGGTCAGCAAATAATACGTTTAAACAATCTTGTATTCTTTTTGCCTTTCTGCAAAGACTATGCTATAATTTATGGGTTTATTTCCTTTTCAAAAGAAGTTTCTTGATACAGTCTCAAACTCTAGCGGAATATTAAAAAAATAATAACAAAATATTCCAGCCTGAAGGCTCTTGCAGGGTGCTCTGCATTCCCGAGCTGGTGCCTCCCTAGCAGGAGGCAGGCAGCACTGCAACACCAATTCCTGTCAAGTCACACCCGACCCAATAATTGCAGGAAGCCAGAGAAAGCTTCAGACCACACCTGGTGTGCAACACCCACCAAGAAGAAACAAACTTGTGTGGATATTCAGATGAGCCAAAGCAGAGGGAGAAAAAGGCAACTCGGTCATAACCAAGTAGGACCTGATGTTATTTTTTACCTTTTCATGACCAAATGAAAGCTCAAGAGCAATTATGTGAGTCTGAGTTCTCCTGCCAGGCTCCTTATGTTTCATCTCCATGACTCCACGTGTCACTCCTTCCTTTTATCCCACATCTGAGAGGATCCCTGCTCCCACAGGAATGCTCTCCATGCCCTTGGGGTTTGTGTAAAGGCTGGACCATGAGCCCTGCTGCAGGACACCCTGTGATGGGGACATTTCCAGGGTGTCACCCACAGCTGTGGCCAGTGACACCACTGAACACCACCTGCACCTGCAGAGGATACAGTACCAAGGTGGTACAGAATGCAATCTAAAGAGTTGCAGCTGAACCAATTACTAAAGATTAGGAGCAGGCCTGATGATAACAGGCCACAGCTGTAGCCAATAAGAACAGTTTAATAAAAGAGTGGATTGGTGGGACCTGGAGTCAGGTGGCTGCTGCAAGGACCAGGAACAGTCAGTGCTCAGAGGAGTTGCCTATGAGAAACATCAGGGAGGTATGAAACTCTGAGGATAGGGAATCCTTGCACCATAATGATAATGGATGTCTTGATATATAAGATGACATGCACCCACACTCCCCTAGTCCTGTGGGGTCGGAGTTTGGTGATTTCAATGCTGAAGTCGCCCCCAGCACCATTAAACTCAAATCTCCAGTACCAGGAATAGCAACAGGAGCCAAAGCCCAGGAAGTGACATCCTGATCCATCTGGCAAGGAGAGGAGATCACAGGATTATTGAATCATTAGGGTTGGTAAAGGCCTCCAAGATCATCAAGTCCAACCTTTGACCAAGTTAAATTCCTGGCTCACTAAACCATACCTTGAAATGACACAATCACTTGTTTTTCTGAACACTTCTAGAGAGGATGACTCCTCCACTTCCCTGCTCCAATGCTTAACCACTCTTCCTATGAGGAAATTTTTCTAAATAACTGACCTGAACCTCCCTTGGAGCAACCTGAGGCCATTTCCCCTCCTCCTGTCCCTGTTCCTGGGAGCAGAACCCAACCTCCCTCTGGCTGTCCCCTCTTGTCAGGGAGCTGTGAAAAACAGAAGATCCCCCCCTTGTCAGAACTCAGTGCATCCCTCTGGGTGTCCAGAGTTGCCAGGACCCTGCTGGGGGGCTCAGAGACCCTGGCACACAGCCCAGAGCACCTGCAGGTTTGATTATGACCCCTGGAGCAAGTGATCAGCTTGGTATGAGGATGTGAAAGTCACACAGGTTTGAATAGTATAAGAATAAAATAATCACCGGGTGGAAATGTAGATTTTAGGATTTTTGGTATGGGGGTTATGGGGACAAGATGGAGGAACTTGGGCGTGTCCAGCCTTTCTCCTTCTTGTTTTCCATTTTCTGCACTTTGGGATTGGTTTAGAGTAGAAGCTCACTGTCTAACATAGGTGATAGGTATTGGGAATTAAGTGTAAATATGTTTTATCTAGTTTGTAGTATAAAAAGACAACAGCACCCCAGGGGCAGTTAGAGTGCCTGTGGCTGCCTTGCTGAGCAGATCTCAGCTGGGCAGAAAGAAAATTTTATAGATAAGAATTAATAAACAACCTCAAGACCCAAAACTGAAGAGCTCTGACTCGTTCTTCAGCTGCACAGGCCGAAGCAGAGACATCCTGCACATCTTGGGGCAGCAATGAACAACCAAAACCTGAGACCCCCTGAGCCTCCTTTTCTCCAGTCTGAAGAACCCCAGTCCCCTCAGCTGCTCCTCCTGGCACTGATTTCCAGATGTTCCACCCCAAGACTCCCCCTTGCCTGGGCCTCCTCCCCTGCTCCTGCTCCAAACCCAACCAGCCCAGCCAGTGTCACACAGGGATCAGCAAAAGGTGCTTCCCTCTTCTCTGTGGGTCCATCTCTGTTTCTCTGGCACGCTCTGAACTAGAAATAAATGAATATAATCCTTAAAAACAGCCTGATGGGGCTGGGAGGAGGGAGCTGATGCCGAGCACTGACCATGTGCCCCAAGCACGGAGAGGGAAGGGAAGCAGGACTGGGAAGAGGCTCCTGCCGAGCAGCTGTCAGCCCAGCCTGGCTCTTTGTGGGACTAAAAGCGTGTAATTCCCAACTCCTGCATGCTGCACAAGTTATCATTTGGAAGTTGTTGCTCTGCAGTGACTTGACAGTCTAACAATGCAAAATAAATCTATTCACGCTGCTTTGGCGAGCCCAAATCCCGGGAATGTGCCGCAACAGCAGAGAGCAGTGATAAGTTCTTGTAACTTACAGCAACTCAGGGCTGTCCTCATTACCATAAATTATCTTCCTGCACACACAGGAAACCTTTCCAACGGACTCCAGCTTTTATTCCCTGCTCTGTGTTAAAGCTGGGGGTGCTTTGTGTGAGCCCAGAGCCCTCCTGATAGTGCCGGGTTTGAAGTGCCTGAAGCTGCAGCGCTTCTCTGACCACAGCACTGGTGTTAGCAGCGCCTTCTGAAGGCTTCTGAAGAGGATTCACAGCTGGATTTTGTGCTCTGGAATGCACAGGGACTTTGCACATCATCTCTCTGTGCAGCCTGGGAAGGGCTTTGTAGCAGAATGTGGTTAAAAGGAGGGGAGAAACTCCTGCCTCAGGGGGAAGAGCAGAACCAAGACAAATTCACAGAGCCCGGGAATGAGGCACCAGATTAATCAAAGTGGACAGGTGAGGGAACAGGGCTCTGCCTATCAGTGGGATGCATCAGTGTTGATGAGAAAGGGCAGTGAGACATCTTCATTTACCTGGTTCCTCATGGAGCCAGACAGGGCACGTGCCCACGGCCAGGACTGGACAACACGGATCCCCATGGAGATGCTCCCAGTCTGGTACCATCTCCTTGCCTCATCTCCTGCACCCTGTGTGCACTGGAGCTCTGGAAGGACCTGTCCATGCCCACTGCTCCACCCAGGATCTGCTGGCCAGCACACCCTGCAGGGCTGCAACAACTGGAGATCCCCAGGTCCTGCCCAGCACCAGACAGAGACACACAGGGCCTTGACTGAAATAAAAGTGGTGGTTTTTGAAGCTTTGTCTGAATTTGCATCTCAGGAAAGTTGCTCTATGAGGATGTTTGGAGCCCCAGTCTGAAATGAAACATTTGTTCAGGATGAGACAGCTGGAACTGGGACAGGCTGGGAGTGCAGGGGGTGCTCACCTGGAGAAGGCTCCAGGCAGAGCTCAGAGCCCCTGCCAGGGCCTGAAGGGGCTCCAGGAGAGCTGCAGAGGGACTGGGGACAAGGGATGGAGGGACAGGACACAGGGAATGGCTCCCACTGCCAGAGGGCAGGGATGGATGGGAGATTGGGAACTGGGAATTGTTCCCTGTGAGGGTGGGCAGGCCCTGGCACAGGGTGCCCAGAGCAGCTGTGGCTGCCCCTGGATCCCTGGCAGTGCCCAAGGCCAGGCTGGGCAGGGCTGGGAGCAGCCTGGGACAGTGGAAGGTGTCCCTGCCATGGCACAGAGATGATCTTTAAGGTCCCTTCCAGCCAAGACCATTCCTGGATTCTAATTTCACAATCCACTGTGGTGGGTTGACCTTGGCAGGACACCAGGTGCTCACAGAGCTGCTCCATCTTTCCAGCTGGACAGTGGAGATAAAACAAGATGGAGAACAACTCACAGGCTGAGATAAGGCAGTTTACTAAGGCAAAGAGAAAAAAAAGGTTTATTTTCCCCTTTCTATCAGCCAGGGACGCTCAGCTACTTCCTGGGAAGCTTCAGCGCATGGAGTGGCTGCTCTGAGAGACAAATACAAATAATGAGTGCCCCCTGCTCCTGGTCCCTTCCTTCTCTCTGTGCTCTAAGCTGGGGCTCTGGAATGTCCCTTTGGTCAGGGTGGGCCAGCTGACCTGGCTGTGTCCCCTCCTGGGATCATGCTCACCCCAGCCCCTGGATGTGGGGAATGTTGAGAGACAGTGCTGAGGCTGTGCCCAAACACACATGGGTGTGCTCTAAACACCTCCAGCTCCCACTGGGAGCACAGCACTGGGATGGCTCCTGTGGGAAATGAACTCCAGCTCAGCAGACCCAACACACCCCAAAAATGCACCTGAGCTGGCACAGGAGGAGCATCCACCCTCCCCATGCAGCCCAGCAGAGATGGCAGAGTGGGAAGGGTGTTGTGTTTGCAGGGACCCTGTGGCAGGGAGGAATGATGGCTCTGACTCCATCTTCTCAGAAGGCTAATTTATTACTTTATGATGCTATATTGAATTAAAGAACACTATACTATACTATACTGTACTATACTGTACTATACTATACTATACTATACTATACTATACTATACTATAGAATACAGAAAGGATCTTTACTAAATGCTAAAAAGTTAATAATGAAAACTCCTGACTCTTTCCAGAGTCCTGACACAGCTTGGCACTGATTGGCCAAAGAGTGAAAACAACTCCCAGCAGAATGCAATGGAACAATCACCTGTGGGTAAACAATCTCCAAACACATTGCACATGAGCACAACACAGGAGAAGCAAATGAGATAAGAATTGTTTTCTCTGAGGCTTCTCAGCTTCCCAGGAGAGAAATCCTGGGAGAAGGGATTTTTCAGAGAATGTGAATGCCACAGAAGGACATGAGGGACTTCCTTCCTCAACAAAAGATGCAGCTACAGAAGGCTCCAAGCACCAGGGTCAGCAGCCTGACAAAGCATAACCTGAATATCCTGGTTCTTCCCCTCCAGGTGGATTTTGGCTCTACAAAGACTCCAGTGGGCCCACAAGTTCACATTAGCAAATTGCCAAGCAGCAAGTTATCTCCAAAAGCCCTTCCTGGGGAAAGGCTTTTAGAGGTTTTCTGTTTGGGATTTAGGGCTTTCTCCCAATTTTCTCTTAAAACAAAGACTCTTGCTCTGGTGCAGGCAGAACTGCCTGCCTTGTGCAGGGGATGGGGGAGCAGATTTAGGGAATGGGAGGCACAATCCCAAGGGCTAGTTCAGCTATCACCCACCTGCATGGGCCATGTGCTGCATATTGCACACCTCTCTCCACGTGGAACTGAGGACTTCCAGCTTATTCCCTTGAAATCTCCCAGCCACCTGGCACCAGCAGGAAGCAATTTTGATGTTGAAACCTTTTTTTTCCAAATCACAGGGGTCAAATTAAGTTTGGTTTTTTTCCCTCTCTATTCCAGCCAGGCTAAAAACCACGCTGCCAAAATCCACAGTGCTCAAACGAGGGAATCTCCCCCAAATCCCCCCCTGTCCAAAGCCAGGCTGGGAAATGTGCTCCTCTCCAGGCTCCACACCAGGAAACGTTTGCAGCTCTCCATCCCCAGTGTCCCTGAGCTCCTGTCCCACACAGATCCCAGCCTGGTGTTTGGGTTTCACTGAGTGCTGTCTCCTGTCCCTTTGTTGGGGATCAGCTCTCAGGGAGCTGTTCCCAATTTATTCCTCAAGCTGGATGCTCCTGAGCAGGCGACAGCCCTAAGTGTTCCTTGACAGGAGCTTGGAAATACAATGTGCCGCAGGTTGTGTTTCCTTCCTCTTAATAGGATGCAAAGCTCCGTTTTCAAAGGGATATGCTAACATTTTAAGCTCTTTTTGTTCGTATAAATGATAATGTAGTCAACACAAGGGCCTCATCTCTCCTTGAAGTGAATATTATTCCTATTCACCTCAACATATGAGCACCAGGCTCGAGAGCAAACCTTAGCCAAGCTCCCCCTGAGTGGGTTTATCCAAGGCTTTGCTGGTGGAGGAGAAGCAAATCTGGCACTGCCAGAAAACCAAAGGAGGGACTTGAGGACTCCTTAAACTGTACAAGCTCCTCCTTTAGTGCTGTGCAAAAGGAGATCTCCCAGCCCCACAGGAATGATTTCCTGGAGTAAGGATGCAATGAATAATTTGCCTGAAATACAGAGGTCAGGGCATTGTCCAAGACATGAGGAGATCTTTGCTGTGGGCAAACTACAGAGGAAGTGTGAAGTCATAAAAGACAAAAACCATCAGGTTTTAGGAGCACTGACTTCTCCAAACCCCTTCATCATCCTTCCAGTGCCTGAAGGAGCTGACAAGAAAGATGGAGAGAGACTCTTTACAAGGGCCTGGAATGGCAGGAACAGGGAGAATGGTTCACACAGCCAGAGGGCAGGGATGGATGGGAATTGGGAATTAGGAATTGCTCCCTGTGAGGGTGGGCAGGCCCTGGCACAGGGTGCCCAGAGCAGCTGTGGCTGCCCCTGGATCCCTGGCAGTGCCCAAGGCCAGGCTGGATGGGGTTTGGAGCAGCCTGGGACAGTGGAAGGTGTCCCTGCCATGGCAGGGGTGGCACTGGCTGAGCTTTAAGATCCCTTCAGCCCAAACCATTTGATGACTCTGACACTGTGACTACTCAGGCTCGTGCTGCTTTTCCACACTTAAGGAGCAGGACCCCTCCACATGCCAGCCCCTCTGAACAAACCCACCCTGCTGTCTCCAAAAGACACGAGTGCTGCTCGTGTGCTTTGCTGGCAAAGCACACGAGCAGCACTCAGATTCAGGCAGGGAGGAGTTGAAACCCTTCAGGTTTCCTGCCTGTGAGGTTTTGGAGGATGCTGTTCTCCTTGTTTTCAGCGCCCGGGCTCCTCATCACACCTGTCTTACACACAACCCCTGACAGGTTCACAGACAGACCTGTCTGCCTCTCCCACAATACAAAGGAAGGATCAATTCCAGCCTGTCAATCCCTCCGTTTCATTAGCAACTGATTGGGAGGCATCACATCCTGTCTTGCAAGAGGCAAACCCGTAAACAAGACAACATTGTTAAAAAATGGAAAAAAAAACCCCAACCACTGAAAAAACAGCTAATAAAAAGCTCTGACTGCCAGATGTCAGGGATTGCTACAAGACTGCAGCAGGAATAACAATTTGGGAGATAATTGAGCTATTCCTGTTGGCCATGAAACCACATGGTTTCTGGTGGGACAGCAGAAAAGAAGTTTCCCAAAGTTACTGGACACCTTGGAAGATGCTTTTCCTTTTAGGATGAGCAGGAAAAAAAAGTTGCCATAAGGAGAGAAGGGGAGTTGTTCAGAAAACCATCCCTCTCTCCCTGTATTTTTGATACAACCTCACCATTTCCAAAGCTGGGGAGGTGCTGGCTGGGTTCCTCAGGAAGGACTAAACCCATCCATGTTTTTTCCTAAAGCACCAACTGTCACGACTGTCAATTCAGCTCCTTTCATGGAGATTAAAATTCATTTGCAAAAGGAAAAAGAAAATGGGGAAAAAAAGTAAAAAAAAAAAAAAAAAAGAAGGAAAAGGAAAGAAAAGGAAAAGGTATTTAATTGGCAACTGAATTCTTCATGAAACAAAGAGATGGATTCATGCAAAGAAGAATAGGGAGAGCTGTTTTGATATCTGAATTTTAATGACTCCATGGCATCCCTATTTGTTATGTATCTGCTTTCGAAATGTCACGGCTGGCTCTAGTGGTAATTACTGAATTTCAACATTTATAGAAAAGCAGCACATACAGTATGGAGATAATTGCCCAGTTGGAGAGTTATGAAGGATCCAGGTTCCCCCCGCCCTCCTCCCTCCTTCTGTGACTACAGATTTTTGGTAATTATCACTAGAGCCACTTGTTAAAAAATCAGAAAGCAGGTAAACAACAAACACCAGTGTAGTTTATTCATTAAAATTCAAAAAACACATCATCATATTGATCTTGAAATTACAAACTGCTGCAGCTTGCAAAAAGCAGGGCCCTCCTGCTACCCTGGTGTTTAGTGTTGCTGTAAATCATACACCGAGACACTTTCCTGATAGGAATTGTTATGTAATAAACACTATTGTGAGGCACTTACAGGTGAAATAAATTGATTTATCCAGGTTATAACATCAGCCATGATCAGCCCACAGATCCTGGGGCTTGGGTTGGATCTGGAGTCAGCACAAAGCAAGGAGCACCCACACTCCAAGGGGAACCACACTCCAGAGCAGCTGGGGAGTTTGATATTTGTGTTTTGGCTTAAACTCCACGTGCCTTTTGGCTCTGGTCTGTCCCCAAATGCTCCTGCACCCATAAAAACCCCAAAGGAACGGGCAGCTCAGCTCAGCCTCTGCCCTGCTTTCACCCACACGACTCCTGCTCTGGGTAGGAAACCCTGTCCCCATGTCACAGACAGGAAAATCAGACACGGCTGTCCATCCCCTCCGGGTTTCTCTCACTCCTCACTGGGGGCTGCGTGCTGTCCCCCACCCCAGGAGTCACAGCAGTGCCACAGGCTCCACACAGAACTCCAACAGCCCCAGGTGCTGAGTTTCCAGAACAAGGGATTCTGTGACGTTCCCATCTTTAATCAAAGTCAGGTACAAAGAAAACTCGCCTGCTTAGAAGTGGGGATGTGTTAGAAGCGGGGCCATGGGTTGGGGAAGGTAAACACACAGGGATATAATTAAAGGAGAAACGACAGTTAACGACAGAATCTCTCGGCTTTTACAAAAACACAGAAGGAAAAGACCATTATGCAGACACAGAGATAAGTGGATCCAGCACAGATAAGACTGACAGAGGGAAATTGGAGGCAGAAGAGGATAAGAAGCTGACACCGACACTTACAATATTTACTTTTCCATCTGTGTTCACAAATGAAGAGGATGAGGATTTGCCTAAGTCAGGGATCAGAACCCTGGGGAGAGGAGAAGAGGAATTAGGGAGTGTGCAGATAACACAAGAAATGGTCAATAAGAGCTTAGGGGAACTTAAACTGACACAAAGCATTAGGGACCAGATGGCAACATGTGTACAAGGGATTTACCAAGCAGGGGAAGCAATGGCAGGGCAGGACTGCAGCCCCACGGATTCCCTGGGAATGGGGAGGGCAGGGAACAGAGAGCTCCAGCAGCAGGTGGACATTCACACCAGAGCCATCAGTGATCTCTCAAAGTCCCCATTACTCTGACAACTCTCTCCTGGCGATGTTACAGACAGCAGGGTGGATTATCCCAGCTGCCTGAGGTAATATTTTTTTGGACAAAAAAGTCACTAATTTCATCGCTCTGACGGCTCCTCTTGAACTGCTCTTCCCACCTTTATTTTACTATTCAAGGCTTAGCCTGTCCAGGAGAGAATTAAAATTTGGGTGTTTTCTGAGGGCTTACAACTAAATCTTAAGTAGAAATACCAGGGCTGAGCCAGCTTTCTCAAACCACCACACCGTGAGACAGTTAATTGTAATTAAATCCATCTTTATTTAAGACCAAATGTAAGATTTGCTTAACTTAAGCCTCCCTCCAAAACCAACACACATGACCAGCACAAAGCCAGAGGGGTGCCTCATTCAATACAAACCTTAATGCTGGGGGAATGCAGAGGGAATCAGCTGCCCATCGACTGGAAGGAGAGTATTTATTTGGAAGCTCATTTTTAAGGGGAAGAAAGACTTAAAAATGCCCAGGTTCATTAAGAACAGCCAAGATGATCTGATGAGAAGCAGATCAATCCTTATTAACTTGTTAGGAGCCTTCAAAGAGGTTTCTGGAGTCTGTGGACACGGGAGCTGTGACTGGCACCTCTTGCTGGCCAGGGAGTCACGGTGGCCCCGTGGGGCTCAGGATAATGGGAGCCAATGGGAAAATCTGGGGAGAGAAAGGAGACCCACAAGGACACCCCACAGTGCTGGGGCTGCCCTGAGATCCTGCACAAGGCTCCCCGAGGAGGTGAGGAGCAGTTTTACAGCCCCCTCTGCCCAGCCTGCAGGGTAATTCAATGAATTTATCATCTTGACACACATTTGTAGTGTAACACCCAGCTTTGCCCATTTTATTGCACCTCCCAGCTCTCTGCCTAGCCCACAACTCAGCTCTACAACTCCCTGGCAGGTCTGAGCATCCTTCTCCTACTAAAGGTTCTCCTGAAGCTGAGGAAACAGGAATCTGACCAGAAACACCAATGGAAAGGCTGAATTGGAAATATTACACACACCAGGACAGGCTGAATTGAAAATATCAACACACACCAGGAAAGGCTGAATTGAAAATATCAACACACACCAGGAAAGGCTGAATTGGAAATATTAGACACACCAGGAAAGCCTAAAATGGAAATATGAACACACACCAGGAAAAGCTGAATTGGAAATTTTACACACACCAGGCAGGACATCCTCCTGGACATCCTTCACCCTTAGCTATTACCCATCAGTCCAGACTGAGCAAGCCATGACATCTTAGAAATATTCCCCAATATTTTTATTCCCTAAATATTGCCATTCCAGAGGGAACCAGGGCTGGGTTGGTAATAATCAAATAACTCTCCAGAATACAAATATCCCTCCGCCATCATTAGGGATGAATGTTATGGAGATGAAGCAGTGGAACAGGATAATGAGGTGTGCAGTGGGGGAGGCTGGGAGCCTGCCAGACAGGGAGGATGCCACTTCCTAGCATTATTCATTGGGAAAATTGATAGCTTGTGCCACCAGCCTCTCCCCCAGCTCCACATTCATCCCAATTAAGGAATCACAACTGATCTCAAGGAATGAAAGTGTCACAATGTTCAGCTGGGGCAGAGCAACTTCGCCTCCCAACTCCCACAGCTTCTGGACAAGAAGCTCCTAGCACACCTGATGTCCTGTTTCTTCCACATAAAAAGAAAAGAACATTTCTCATGACCCTGGAATGTTTTCTTGTTCTTGGTTGGGTGAGAAGATGAGCTCACACCTTTGCCTCTCCTTTGTGCCCACCTCCGCAGAACAAGGTCTGTCACAGGCATCTTTTATGAAAAATCCTTTCCTGAGGATTTCTCCTCCTGAGAAGTTGAGAGGCCTCAGGAACAAAATGTAAACAATGGTTATCTGCTGCTGTGGAATGCAACAGGTGCATCTGGGATTGGTCTCATGTGGTTGTTTCTAATTAATGGCCAATTTCAGTCAGCTGGCTCAGACTCTCTGTCCGAGCCACAAACCTTTGTTATTCATTCCATTCCTTTTCTATTCTTAGCTAGCCTTCTGATGAAATCCTTTTTTCTATTCTTTTAGTATAGTTTTAATATAATATATATCATAAAATAATAAATCAAGCCTTCTGAAACACGGAGTCAGATCCTCGTCTCTTCCCTCATCTCAGACCCCTGTGAACACTGTCACAAAGGTCTACATTCCACAGGGAGGGTGGTGCCCCACCACAACCCCTCCAAGACAGCTGCCAAAACCCCAGGCAGTGTCTGGAGCTGGGTTTCCTGTGTGGGTGGTGACACACCACCAGCGACAGGGGCCAGATGGGATAAAGCAAACTTGGGACCTCACGCATGGAACTCATTGAGTTGACTTTGTAAGGAACACCCCGATAACTTGATCTGCACCAAGGGGAATTTAGGTTGGATGTTAGGAAAATGGTTTTTACAGAAAGAATGATAAAATTCTGGAATGGCTGCTTGGGGAGGTGATGGAGTGTCAGAACCCAGGACATCCCTCTGGCTGTCCTGGATGGCTCCAGTCCCTGCCAGGGGGCTCAGAGACCCTGGCACAGAGGCCAAGACTCCTGTGCCTTTGATTTTGACCCATGGAGCAAATCACAACCTTTATATGAGAAATTACAAGTCAAGAGAGTTTAAGTAGAATAATAGTTTGTCATGGGGTGCAAAATAGATTTTTGGGGTTTTTAGAATGGGGGCTCAGGGTTCCAAGATGGAGGAATTTGGGTGTGCCCTGTCCTTTTTCCTTCTTCTTTTTAGCCTCCATCTTCTGGGTGATGGTGGCACTTTTGGATTGGTTTAAGGTAGAAGCTCACTGTCTAACATAGGTGATGGGTATTGGGAAGTTATGGTAAATAATGTACACGTAGTTTTTAGTATAAAAAGATAACACCACTGTGCCTCAACCCAACCTGCCAGACAGAACTTGGCGGGTCGGAGAAAGAATTTTATAGATAAGAAACAATAAACAACCTTGAGAACGGAAATAGAAGAGTTCTGACTCCTTCTTTGACTGCTGGGCTAGGAAAAGAGACTTTCTAACGCATCTCAGGGTCACTCTGACCAGCAGAGATTCTGAGAGTGGAGTCACCATCCCTGGATGTTCTCGGGTTTTGGTTGTTCATGGCTGCCCCGAGATGTGCAGGGTGTCTCTGTTTTGGCCCATGCAGCTGAAGAACGAGTCAGAGCTCTTCAGTTTTCGGTCTTGAAGTTATTAATTCTTATCTATAAAATTTTTCTTTCTACCCAGCCGAGATCTGCTCAGCAGGGCAGCCACAGGCACTCTGACTGCCCCTGAGAGGGTGCTGTCCTTTTATACTACAAACTACCTATAACATATTTACACTTAATTCCCAATACCCATCACCTATGTTAGACAGTGAGCTTCTATTCTAAATATAACATATTTACAATTACTTTCCAATACCCATCACCTCTGTTAGACAGTGAGCTTCTATTCTAAACCAATCCCAAAGTGCCAACATCACAGCAGAAAATGGAGAGCAAGAAGAAGGAGAAAGGCTGGACATGCCCAAGTTCCTCCATCTTGTCCCCATAACCCCCATACCAAAAATCCTAAAATCTACATTTCCACTCTGTGATAATTTTATTATTATACTATTTAAAATTCTGTGACTTTCAGGTCCTCATACCAAGCTGGTAACTTGCTCCAGGGGTCATAATCAAACCTGCAGGTGCTCTGGGCAGCATGCCAGGGTCTCTGAGCCCCCCAGTGGGGTTCTCGGTGACTCTGGACACCCAGAGGGATGGACAGAGTTCCAACAGATGTGTTTAAAACAAGCCTGGATGTGGCACTGGGTGCCAGGGTTTAGTTGAACTGTTGGGGCTGGGTTGGACTCGATGATCTTGAAGGTCTCTTCCAACCCGGTGATTCTGTGAATTCTGTGAATTCTGTGACAACACCCCTCAGAGAGGCGCTGCAAACCCAGATCTTACGAGGCAGCAGAGCCTCCCTCTCTCACACCTGACTAAGTCCCCTAATCACAGGCAAAACTTCAATCAGCACTTACAACAATCCCACAACACAAATCCATCCGACGCTCCATTAATGCTCGCAGTGTGACTTGTTATCCACAAAGGAAACACTGCTGGGTGATAATGAAGGCGTTCGATTGGGATTTCGAGATGAGCAACAAGAAGTGCCTGGTTACCAGAGCGTGACACTCCAAGCTGGGATAAATAAGCTCTTGATTGCTGCGCTCAGCCCAAGTCACCTGTGGCTCCACTGAAGAGCCTCTACCTGCCCACCACTGCTGTTGACTGCCTGGGATGACCACAAAACCATGGTTCTGCTGCCCCTTTCCTGTTTCCCAGCCAACCTGGCCTTTCCTGGCACAGGACTCACACATTTGTATCACCACCAATGCCATGAAACCCAGCAAGGTCACGGGAGGTAGCAGAGCAGAAGTGGCTCATTGTCAGTGGAGCATTATCTCCATTAATTGAGGCTGGCTAAGAGCTGTACAGGCCAATTTTTACCCATCATTCTCTCATAAGGACCAGCTCACCTCTCTGGGCCCTGAGCCATTAATGTGGGGTTTTTTATGCCCTGCTCAGGATCCTTCATTAAACCAGCCTGGCATTTCTGTCAGCACAGGGTCATGATTGCACTGCACAGCCTCATTGTCTGCACCAGAGCAGCACGAGCTCTGCAACAAAGGAGAGGAAAAGCACAGAAATGTGAGGTTTTTCCTGACACGAGGCTCAGGGAGGGGCTGGCACCACTGAGGACTTGCCTTCTTCCCAGCTGCCCTGGGAAAGGCAGCCCTGCCCTGCACCACTGAGCACCAGTGTCTCATCTGACCTGCCTGGCTTGGGATGTAAAAAAGCCCTTACTGAGCCTAGGCTGCAAAAGTCTAATAATTCTCCTGGCAGCTGGAGTCCTGAGTGGAAGCCTTATTTTATTGCTTTCCTGCTACTTTTTTGCTCAGAAGGCAAGGAAAATGTTAGAGAAGTCTAAAACCCCTCCTATTTTCATATTCGTTGGCACAGAAAGCAGGGAACATTCATCTTCCCTCAGCATTGATTTAGGGCAACTTTGCTGGGACAATTCAGAACACAATAATAATGATGGTGATAAAAAATATAAATATATAATGGTCTCCCATATGTGCATATGACCATCATTAGCAGGGAAGAATCTTGGACTGAATGAAAGCAGAAGAAAGCAGAGCTTCTCCAGGCGATGCTGTGCCACCCACAGGTTTGCATTCCTTCCTCTCACAGATGAAAAACATCTCAAAAACCCGAGGGACACATCTGGGGACAGTCCCCACTCACTGCCTACAAGAGGGGATGTGTCTCCCCCCAACACCAGCTCGTTTCTCTGGTGTGAGAAGCTGCAGGAGCCTGATCCTGGTGGGTTTGGAGGAACCAAAGGTTGGTTTGGGTGCTGAGGGTGAGGAGGGCAGCTGAGGCTGAAGGGGAGCAGCACTTTGGGACAGACAATAAACACCTCTGGCTCCAGGCCTTGGAGCAGCAATTAAGAGTTAGGGTTAGGGAGTGGAGCCTAGGAGTGGAGGCAGGAGCCCCTCACCTCTGCTGCAGCATTTCTCCAATCTTCTTTAGGAATCCCTGGTGCTGGTCCCAAGCAGTGACAGGACAAGGCTCACTGGAACTGTCCTCACTGGCAGCTGTGGGGACTCACCAAGCCCAGCCCCCAGGCACTGACAGAGAGAAACAGCTCTCCCAGGGATTCCCTTTCCCCCCACACCACACTGTCCATTGCACAAAATGTTCCCCCCACTCCCAAATACAGCAAAATGCAGGATATTGGTGGGCCAATAGATAAGTGTGGCTACACACAGTAAAATATTACACCTGAGCCCCCACCCACCTTTTAAAATCTCCTATAATCAGCTCTAAAAAGCTTTGAGTTGGTCAGGAAGGACCAGCTGAGCAGCTGATGGGGGCTGTGCCCCATGTACCTGTAGGTGCTTTACTCATCCCCCCTTTCCTTTTATTTTTAATATCATCACTGCTCTAAAAATAAAATCAACTTGACACTGATGGAAGCTGAAAAACCCCACCAGACCAGTTTCTCCATGTGCCTGACTCCAGGGCCCCTTGATCAAATTGTTTTCCTTCTCCCTGCTGATCCCCACGAACTCCTCAGCTCTGCCCAGGGGGGACAGGGCTGGAAATGGAAGCCCAGGTTTCCCTTTGGCACTGATCTGTCAGAGACAGCTCCGTGAGCATCATCAGCTCTGTGGCTGCTCCTCGGGAGCGAGGCACGGCTCTGGAAATGGAAATGAACCATTTCTTTCCATTCTCTTGTTCCTGCCAAGCCTGTAACAAGCTGGAGATGGGAAGTGCCAGGAATGGATGAAAATAGAAGGCAAATAGCTGACAAGACTTCAGTAAACCACCCTAGGGTGAGGCAGGGAGCATCTCCTGAGGAGGCCCTGAAAACAGGAGGGTTATTTCTCCCACGGGAAACAGCCCTGCCCCAATTAGCAATGTTTTCAGCCCAGATGGAGCAGGGTGATTATCTACCATAACTATCACTGCTGCTTCACCTGCAGAAAGCCCTGCCTGGCTCCACAGCCCTTCCCTCTCCACCCAAAGCACGTCCCAGCTCTCAGCTCCACCAGCTCCTTCTCCTTTCAAGGCTGATCAACCTTGGCTTGTAAACGAGGTGAGTGGCTGCAACATTGCTCCTTTATGAGCTCAGTCCTGCAGCATCTTTAGGAGGCTGGCAGGGGACAAAGAGGAGAAAACACATTCTGCTGCCACTGGAAACCAAATTATTCTCCAGCCAACAAGAAAAACCCACTCATGAACTGACCACGGCTTGCTCATTGCTCCTACTTGATACTTATCACCAAATGAATCCTGTCACCAGCCTTCACAGGCAGTTGCCAAGTCCCAGGAGCAGCTGCAAATCTTCATTAATAAAATTTCAGGATGTGCTTTGTTTGGGCTGGAGACTGCCACTTCCCATCCTGCCACCCTGCAAATGTGAGGTGGCACCAAAAGTTGTGCGCAAGAAAGGCCTGAGAATTTGAAATGAAAACAGATGTTGGGAAATGCCATCATCCAACGTGTGCTCCAGAAACAGCATCAACATTTCCCAGAGATGGGCCCTGAAATCTGGATGCAGCAGGGGATGTGTTCACAGTTAATGAACGGGGCCCTTCCACGGGTGGTGGGACAGTGGGGTCACATCTGCTGCCATTGGGGTGGCTGTGGAGGTACCTGGGTGTGAGGGCTGGGTCTGAGAGATGCCACAGGCAGCACCTGGATCTCCTCAAGCCATGAGCTCTGCAGTCCCAGAGCATCAGACTGGCCCTGCAAATCCCAAAGTTTGGTATTGCCTGTATGCAGAGACACAGAGCACTGAGCAGAGGATAAACAGAGCTATCCCAGACAGCTCAGATGGAGACAGGGAAAAGCTGAACCAGCACAGAACATTCTCCCTTTGCCATTCCCAAAACTAGATGTGAGGGGCAGGTTAGGGTGAGCCAGGCTGCTGCTCTCCTGCAGGGTGGCTTTGTCCTTGTGGGAACACACATTCATGGCACTCAAAGGGCAGCAGGGAGTCAAAGCAGCACTTCCAGGCAGCCAGGAGGGGTCACAGAATATCCTGAGCTGGAGGGACCCACAGGATCATCCAGCCCACCCCTGTCCCTGCCCAGACCCCCAGCAACCCCACCCTGTCCATCCCTGGCTGTTCAACCCCTCCTGCAGCTCTGGCAGCCTCGGGGCTGTGCCCATTCCCTGGGCAGCCTGGGCAGTGCCAGCACCTCTGGAGGCAGAGCCTTGCCCTGATCTCAGCCTGCCCTGCCCTGCCCTGTCCAGCCCCAGCCGTGCCCTGGCTCCTGTCCCTGTCCCAGGGCAGAGCTCAGAGCTGCCCTCGGGAGGAGCTGCAGCCCCTGGTGATGTCTGACTTCAGTCTCCTCAGCTGAACAAGCCAAGTTTCCTCAGCCATTCCTCCTGTAGCCCCTTGAGACCCTTCACCACCTCAGACTTGGCTTGGATGGGGGTAAAGCCCTGGCACTGCTGCTGCTGGGTGCTGGGCAGGGTGATGCACCCCCAGCAAGAGCCCAGGGCAAAGGTGCCTCTGCCACGTCCCAGAATCTGGGTGAAGGTTCCAGTTTGGAACACCTTGGAGGCCATGCCCAGTCACCCTCATGGGAAGCTTTGCTGTTCACTGCAGGAGTGTCCCCAAGCTGGGGATCAGCTCTGCCCTGCCAGGGCAGCTCTCTGCTTCCTCAGGGCACTCAGGGTGGCACTCAGGGTGGCACTCAGGCTGTCCCTGCTCTCCATGGCTGCTGCCTTTACAGCCTGCTGTGCTCACAGCACTGGGGAACCTGGCTGTGAGTGATGGACACGGCCTTCAGCAGCACACACAGCTCTTGGCTGGGGCTGAATCCAACCCAGAGAATTCCATTTAAAGCCACAAACACTGCCTTTAAATCAAGGTAATGCCAGCTCATGCAGCCAGGAGCTGTCTCTTCACACCACAGTTACCCTGATAATAGGATCATTCAAGTCTTCCTATTGTTATAGATATATATTATAATATGGGCTTTTCACAAATATTAAAATGGATTTTATATGTGTGGTGTTAAAGCAACTTTGTTATAAAGATATAGTTTTTATTTCTGTTGTTAATTAAGCTTAGGGAAATAGCTGATATCAGTGTGCTTGTGTTAAACTGCCTGCTGGGATGGGATAACACCCAATGCACACAGGATGGGCACACCTGGACAGATCTGCCAACCATCAGCACTCGGTGTTTGAAAACAGTGTGGGCCAAGACCCAAAACTGGAGGTGATAAAAAAGGACTGAAACCACAACCAAGGAATATGCATGCTCTAAAAGGGTGCAACTGAGGAGGAGCCACGCTAGACAGTTCTTGGAACATGTCAACTAGTTTGGGGAAAGTTTACTATGCATAATTGTTTATGACTATGTAACAAGCTGATACAATAGAAATGGTGTATAAAGGGTGTTTCCAAACTAGCAGGTGTGCTCTTGGCTGAGTGGCTGTCACATCTTGCTCTATGGTCTTTGTCTCCTATGATCCTTTATTAATATTTTTAGATTTTCACAGGAGAGTGAAAGTGTTTTTCACACTGTCAAGGCTCCTGGGTGCTTTGTTCCCCCCAAATGGGAACTATTGGCCACCCTGCCCTGCAGAGCTTTGCCCCTTCCCTTCCCCACCTGTTTAAGGATGAGTCAGTGTGGCATTCACATTCTCTGAAAAATCCCTTTGCCCAGGATTTCTCTCCTGGGAAGCTGAGAAGCCTCAGAGAAAAGGAAAACAATTCTGATCTCATTTGCTTCTCCTGTGTTGTGCTCATGTGGAATGTGTTTGGAGATTGTTTACCCACAGGTGATTGTTCCATTGCATTCTGCTGGGAGTTGTTTTGACTCTTTGGCCAATCAGGGCCAAGCTGTGTCAGGACTCTGGAAAGAGTCAGGAGTTTTCATTATTATCTTTTTAACATTCAGTAAGTATCTTTTCTGTATTCTTTAGTATAGTATTTTTTATTGCATATATTATATTTTTATATATATTATTATATATATATTATTTTATATATATTACTTTTTATATATATTAAAATTTATATATATTTTATTATATATATTAAATTTTTATTATATATATAACATTTATACCATTCAGTAAGTATCCTTTCTGTATTGTTCAGTATAGTATTTTTTATTGTATATATTATATTTTTATAGATATTATTTTATATATATTACATTTTATTTATTTTATTATATATATTAAATTGTTATTATATATATTATATTTATAGCATTCAGTAAGTATCCTTTCTGTATTGTTCAATATAGCATTTTTATTGTATATATTATATTTTTATATATATTATTTTATATATATTACATTTTATATATTTTAGTATATATATTAAATTTTTATCATATATATAATATTTATAGCATTCAGTAAGTATCCTTTCTGTATTGTTCAGTATAGTATTTTGTATTGTATATATTATATTTTATATCTATATTTTATATATATTACTTTTTATATATTTTATTATATATATTAAATTTTTATTATATATATTATATTTTTAGCGTTCAGTAAGTATCCTTTCTGTATTCTTTAGTATAGTATAATATAGTATTCTTTAATATAATATAATAAAGTAATAAATTAGCCTTCTGAGAACATAGACTCAAATGCATCATTCCTGCCTTCGTTAGAGTTTCCCTACAAACACAATAAGTCAGACCAGACCTGTGGATGTGAAATCTCAGCAGAAGAGTCACAAACCATGGGGACAGCAGGGTCCAGACAATCCCTGCAATCCCACCCTGAGCGTGGCTCCAGCAGCCTCCCCACAGCTCATTCCCCTCTCACTGCCTGCCAACCACCAGCAGCTTCTGCTCTTCCTGCTTGCAAGTCAAAAAGCTTGGAAATTAAGGAACAGAGGAAAAATATTTGCTCGTTATCCAACCAATTAGTTGGTGGTAAAGACAGCAAACAGAAGTGAAGTCTCCGAAGCACCACATTTTTCTTTTAAGTGCTGTAAGCAGCTAATGACTCTGCAGAGCTCTGGGAAAACAGACTGGAAGCTCCAGCTTTTTAGAAAATGTGAAAATAATCTGGAGCTCGCTGTGTTGTTTAGGTCTGAAAAGAAAAGCTTTGGGAAGGACAGCCCAAAAGATTTCCTCTTTTCTTCCCCTCTCAGACCTTGGTAACATCCAGCAGCCCCTGCAGGTACCACAGGCACCTTTTGAGGTGTTAAATAAAGGAAGTATTGATGTTCTCTGAGGGACAGGATCATCAGTGCCCCTAAGGATAAGGAAAGGGTCCTCCTGCTCCCCTTCCTCACAGAGGAAGGTAAATGAAAATACACTTCAAACTCACCAAACTCCTGATACCACCACAGCCAGAAGGGCTAAAAAATACCCTGAGCACCCTGCAGCACCTAATTCCCAGGAGAAAATTTGCTGTGGGTTCATTATGAGTTATTCAATGTGGGAAAACACTTCATAACCAGACCCAGATTTGATACCACACACCCCCACACTTTCCCCCAGGTTCTGACCAAAATGCACACCCAGCACAAACACTCCTGTAATCCTGATGGCTTTGAATCATGGGTGTCACACAGAAATCAAATTATTTGTTTTACCATCCCCACATCCCTCCCAAGCTGCTTCTGTCCCAAAATTGCCTCTTACATTTTCTGTATACAGCTAGTAATAACTAAAATAACCATGTGGATGGATATCACGAACCTGGAAGGTAATAAGAGGCAATGACTCCAGTGACTGAAATGAAGGAGAAAGACAGTTAATGAAATAGAGATGCCTTCCAACAGCTTTTAAATCAATTCACAGAGGCAATTTAAACAGCCCATCCTGTCATGATGTTTAAAATATGTCAATTCTGCTACTTTTCCCCCATTTCCCTTTTTGGCTGGGTTTCTTTCAGTTTTCCCTTTTGGTTAAAAAAAAAAAAGGGGGGAGGGGATGTAGAAAAACTCACCTCCTTGGCTACACAGCTTGAGCTTGCAGAAAGACAAAAATCTACTTGAGCAGAAGTGAAGTAACTCCAATGACAGAGTGCCCTGGTTAGAAAATTCCTAATAAATCACCAAAACCAATTGCTGCTCCAATGCCACGTTTGACAAATTGAAAATAAATTGCATCAATTGCATGGGAGCCAGGAGAGCCCAGTTCAATATTTTCTCCCTGATACATCTACAGGTGGTGTTGGGGGGGACATTTCTGTTATTTATTTATTTTCCCCTCCGATCGATGCCGTGTTCTTTCCCGATACACCCTGCCCGGAGCTGGTCAGTAAATATTCATCTCTTCCCTTAATTAATGTGTGTTCAGGAATAGCCAAACACTGCATCTCCCCCTTCTGCACAGGGCAGACACTGAGGTGGTCAAGCTCACATAATTATGAGTTTTTTTAGTGACATGATTTGAAATGTGAAGTTTTTGCTCAGACACTCTTCACACATCCCATTCCTAAACACAAATTCCCTCATCTCAGCTCCCTCCAAAATCATGGGGAAGGCCAACATCTTCCCAAGCACAGGTTTTTGAGGACTGTTTTGCTTCACCTGTATGGCATTGATAAAAACGAAAATTACTACAAGCTGAAATAAACTAGAAGAGGAAAAATTCAAATATTGAGAAGGAATTGTTCCCTGTGAGGGTGGGCAGGCCCTGGCACAGGCTGTCCAGAGCAGCTGTGGCTGCCCCTGGATCCCTGGCAGTGCCCAAGGCCAGGCTGGACAGAGCTTGGAGCAATTTGGGACAGTGGGAGGTGTCCCTGCCATGGCAGGGGTGGCACTGGGTGGGTTTAGGGTCCCTTCCCACCCAAAATGTTCTGGGATTCCATGATTCCCACCAGCCTGGCACCACATGTAGAATTCTACCACATTTCTACAGCTCCAACAGGTCCCAGCAAAGTCATAATTTGGAGTCTGCCCACTTCATTGTGAAATTCTCACTTTAAAGCAGAGCCCATGCAGGAATTCCAACCAAGAACAGGTGAAAAAAGGATAAAATGGGGATAGTGGCTATATAAAAACACCCCTGATCCTCCTGTGGAACCTCTCTGCAGACAGGCATGCAGCATGGTCACATAACCCCATTTCTGACTAAATTAAGCATTGCCAGGTGAAGGCCACTAAAACATTGCAGCAGTCCCTCCCAGGATCTCCAGCCCACACAACAGGCAGAGCTCCTTTCTTCAGCAAGTGTTTAATGCCAGCATTTCTCCTTGGGTCTTATTTTGCTTCCCATTACTCTGAAACAGGTTTTATTTCCTGGAGCTCACCAGAACCAGCTCAGCTCCTTGGGTGAGCTCTGTCCACCCAGTGAGGGCATGACCTGCTGGAAATCCAAATATGCTGTGACTCTGTAATTAAGCCTCTGTAATTAAATTCTCCTATAAAGCAAATGCAGCAGAGCCACCTCGTTCTCCTCACTGTGTGACCCAGCAGGACCATGGCAATGAGGCTGGGCCTGCTCTGGTGGGCCTGGCAGCCTTGAGGACAAATGACACAGGGGACAGTGCCACCACAGACTGATCCCTGGGGGGTTCCCCAGCAGTTTCTACCCTCTCTATCCACCTGCACACTCAAGGTTGTTCCCAGCACCAGGAAGAAGTTATTTTTCCCGAGGTGCAGTGGCTTTTCCAAGATTAAAATAAGGCATTTTCATGATCCACCAAAAAAACCTGTCCCTGTCCCGAAGCACTCAGGCTCTGGAGATGCTCATTAGTGATTTTTGCAGCATGCAAACACAGGGAAAATGTCTTTTCTCCACTGAACTCAGTCTTGGAAATGATAGAAAATGTTGGCTCTGATTTCAGCTAGGAAAAAGCAAAAGCACCAACCAGCCCTGCTGTCCCCATCCCTCCTCGTCCATCCCTGCAGGACAAACAAACAAACAAACCCTGTGAGCCCCAGAGCACATCTGGCCCTGGGAACTCCAGCCCAAACAGTTCCAGCCTGGCACAGACCAGGAAGGGAAAGCAGAGTCTGGTGGGAGGTGTCACAGAGCCTTCATTACAGACTGTGGGTGACACAGCCCTGCACAGCAGGACCTGCCCGATATTCCTGAAATTGAGAGATCTCCTGCAGGCTCCACAGACACAAACCCTATATTCCATATATACAGCTGCAAACATCTCATTCCTGACCAGAATTGCTCCTGTTAGGAACAATTTCTAACAGTGCTGAGAGCAGTGATGCTGCTAAGGCAGTGCCTGTTGCCCAGCTGCCAAATGCAGAGCCCAAAAATCCCTGCAGCACCTCCAGCCTCAGCCCCAGTCCATGGCACAGGGGATGGAGATTTGGGAGGAAGCCCAGCCTGCTTTCCCCAGCCTAGCACATTGTGTGGTTGCTAATTTGTGCAATTATTAACTGGAAGCAAGTGGAAAATGGGATATTTGGGGGCTACGAGGAACTCCTGGGCCATTTGTTGCTCTGCTCTGAGGAAAGGAACAGGTGGCCATATCGCCCTGAGGGGTGCAGGGAGTAATGAGGATCAAGGGGCTCCACTGGTGACTCAAGCAAGGCCCATCACAGGAAAAGCAGATCCCACACTGCCAGAGGATGGTGTGTGTGAAAAATGTGTATTTTATGATTGGCTTTTCGCAAATACTAAAATGAATATTATACGTGTTGTGTTAGAAAGTAATGTTGTATTAATTCTCTTAAGTACTGTGTTAAATATAGTTTTAGGTTATAAAAAATATTAAAATAGAAACTGTGCTATGTAGGAAACTCTTTTTAAAGAAAGGACTTGCAGCGAGATAACAGCCACAGGACACCTGAATCTTTTAGAGAAAGAGAATTTATTGCTCCATTATCAGAAGAAATGAACTTCTTCCCACGTCGAAGATGCTCTTAGGATTCAGAGGAAGAAGTTGAGGATGACCAGACAGAATCCTGTGTTTGAATGGAATTTATGCATCATGGATGAGGTGTATGAATATACAACAGGGTATTGTTTTTAAGGGTTAATCCTCTGTTAACGTGGGTCCTTTTTTTGGGCTCGTGCTGCCCAGAAACGGTACCCGGACATCTGTAACTCTTTATAATTATTGTCTCATATTGTCCTAATTCAATTTGTCCAAAATTATTATTACTCTAATTGTATTACTATATTTTATGACCATTTTATTACTATTAAACTTTTAAAATTTTAAAAACAAGTGATTGGCGTTTTTCACAGTGTGGAACAGGGATATCTGCTCCCTCCATCACCCCCCAGGCACTGGAGAGACAGCTAGAGATTGCCCTGCTAGACACAACTAGAAATTGCCCTGCTAGAAATTCTAGAAATTCTGCTGGAAATTCTAACCCCATCCCAAGGAAACAAAGAGAAACTTGGAGATTTCACACCAACCCAAATTGAGTCCCCGGAGAGAGGACTGGAAACAACAAAAAAAAAATTCCAGCAAAGGGCTTTGGCATTACCACGGTTCACAGTCCAAGAAAAGTGGGCTTTGCCACGGCCCTGCTCTAAAGCTGTGCCTCTTGCATTAAGGGAAGCATAATTCAGAGTTGCCAAATCCCAGGCAACAAGCCCAGGCAATTGTGTTTGTGTCTCTACTCAGGGTAAGAAATTAGTTATCTGCCTAAAACAAGCAGGCAGTTTCCAATGCTGTATTTGTGTAATTTGCATGCCTCAATAATGTTTTATGTATTACGCTACTTATAAGCTAAAATGTACATGCACGCTCCTGCAAATTTAGGTAAATTATGAATAAATTAAATCTTATCTAAATAAACAAGTGTCTTTTTGAACAGAAATGCGAGCTGTCATGAATATTTAAGTGGACAAGGATAAATCCTCTTCATACAGTGTTACTTCAAAGAGGATTTTAGAGCTTCCTGATTTTTAGTTAGAGGAAAGTAAAGAAAAGAAAAGAGGAGGGGAAGGAAACCTCGGGCCCAGCTATTCTCCAGAGAAATCACTATTGAGGAATCTGGCCCTGTGGGGAGAGGCAGCAAAAGGTTTTTTTGGAGGCCTGTGAGGGGTTTTGTTGTTATTTTTGAGCAAAGGAAGGCTTGGAGGTTGGGTTTGCAGGGAGGAAACTCGAGCAGAGCCAAGGTTGGAGCCCATGGAAAGCCAGCACTGGGGAAGGAGAAAAGGGAGACTTAGAGGACAAAGTCAGCATCGTGCACCACTGACAAATCTCAGCATCCAGCTCGTTCTGGGGCTGCAAAAGGGCACCCACACGTTTTCAGTCCGGTGCAGCACCTTATGAGAACTTTGGGCAGGCAGTGCAACCTCTGGGTTCACCGTTCTCAACTGCACAGGGAAGATAAACATGCAAATAAGACAGCAAAGACGAGGCAGGAGATGATGAGCCTTATCTGCCTGCCCGAGCCGATCCCTCCTAATTGCAGCTCCTCGCCCGGGTCTCACCCGCGGCTCCAGGGGGCAACGTGAGCCTTAATTAACTGAGTCTGTGAAGAGCTCCGAGATCCTCAGATAAAAGGTGTTATGGAAGGGCAGAGCGTTATCAGCTGGAAATAAACCCTGGATAATCTTCTCTCATCCAGAACTGGATGTCTCTCAATAATAACCCCGCGGCGCTCCCGATTAAGCCCCATCTGGTGCTCCAGCAGGAGCCACTCGGGAATCAGGAGAGCTGGGCAGCAGCTTCCCTTTGGAACATCCACTGGCACGTCCAGGTTCCCTCACTGTCCCTGTCCTGGAAGTCCCAGCTCCCGCTGATGCCCCATGAATTCCCCACGGGGCGCCAAGGATGGAGAAGGGCACGCAGAGGATGTGGGAGGAGAACCACCACTGGCACAGGGAACCTGGAGAATGTTGTTTTACACATTCCCAGGGAGGAATGCTCCAGGTAAATGCACCTGGTAAATTGGAGAAAGTTGTCAGGACCCAGGACATCCCTCTGGCTGTCCTGAGCAGCCCAGACCCTGCCAGGGGGCTCAGAGACCCTGGCACAGAGCCCAAGATGCCCCTGTGGGTTTGATTTTTTGGAGCAAGTTACCATCCTTAGATGAAGATCTGCAAGCCATGACAAATTAAGTAGAATAATAGTGAAGTTATCACGGGGTGAAAGAGTGGTTTTTGGGGTTTTTAGAATGGGGATTCAGGGGGGCAAGATGGAGGGAACTGGGCGTGTCCAGCCTTTCTCCTCCTTCTTCTTGGCCTCCATCCTCTGCTGTGATGGTGGCACTTTTAGATTGGTTTAGAGTAGATACTCACTAACATAGATGATGGGTATTGGAAAGTAATTGTAAATATTGTACAGGTAGTTTTTAGTATAAAGACATAACACCACCCTGGGGCAGGCAGAGTGCCTGGAACTGTCCTGCTGGACGGACCTCGGCAGGGCAGGAGAAAGAATTTTACAGATAAGATACAATAAACAACCTTGAGACCGAGAAATGAAGAGCTCTGACTCCTTCTTCGAGGGCTGGGCTGGGAAAAGAGACTTTCTAACACATTTTGGGGTCACTCTGACAAGCAAGAGATCCCAACAAAAGTGTCGATGCTTTTACTCAGAGAAAGAAAAAGAAAAAACAAAGAAGAATAAAGGAACTGGTGAGGTGTATTCCCCTGTAGGACATGGAGGTTTTCCTGCATTCAGGCTGAGTCTAAAGCAATGAAGGGCTGAAGCTGTTTGCCCTCAGTGGGAAATACTGTGTGAGATTTCAGCCCTGCTCCCACCTAGAGCATGGCACTGAACAGGATGAGCCTGGCAGGGAGCTCCTTGTGGGGCCAAAGGTGGCACAACCCACCCAGCTGCTGATGCCAAGAGCCAGAACAAGGGCTCCTTCCCCCAGTGCCAAGGTTGGGACACATCAGTGGAATTGTGGAATTCCCTGGGTGCTTTCCCACCAACTCCACCGACCCCGAGGGGGTTTGGCTCTGATCTGCTGCCCCATCTCAGTGCAGACCCTTCCCTTCACACCTGGAGGAGCTGGCAGCCAATTCCTCTCCCTGATGGCAAATCCAGCTCCCCAAGAGAGGGACTCTCCTGGCATGAGAGCCTCGGGCACTCTCTTGTCCATGACATTCCCACCTACCTGTCAGCAGGGCAGCTTAAGAAACAACAGTCAGTAGGGACAAACCAAAAATGCCCCAATGAGCCTCTTCAGAGCACACTGGGGCTGGATTTGTTGAGTGAGCAGCAGCGTTACCATTCCAAGGTGCAAATGATCAATCTGGCTCCATAATGAATGTGTTTGTTACTGGGAGATAATGGCAGTGTCACTGCAACAGGCAAAGCCACTAAGGCCATTTCAGGCTGAGAAACAGCAGCAGGAGACACTTAATGAACTGCAAAGACATTGCTGGGAGCAGACCCCGGCTGAGAGGGGCCTCCTGCAGCCAACCATCACATCAAATCACCACGGACACGTCACTTGTCCTTCCAGAACCACAGCTCCAAACCCTGCTCTGTCCTCTCCTGGCACTCCTCTTCCTCACCCCCTCTATCCTTCCCCTATGGGTCACTCAGCCCAGGCCTGGATCTTGCTGTGAGAAGGACCAGAGGATGATGCAGCCTGGGGAAACCAAGTCCTTGTGTGACCATCGTGTCCCCAGCTGGCAGTGGAGGGGCAGCAGGAAGCACTTCCCAAAGGAATTTCTGCCCCCCTCCCCACACAGATGGTCCTACACAGATTTTATCATCTTTCAGATTTTGAAGGAGTCAGGGAGTTGAAAAGAGGAGGGAAAAGAAAAGATCTTTAAGGTCTCTTGGCTTGTCAGATCTTAACCTTTAAATCAAAAGCAATTTTCGGAGTCATACAAGAGTAAAAGGGCTTTTGAAATCAGTGCAATATTTTTTTTTCTTATCAGTGCGTTCTGCATTTCCCAAGTCAGACAGATCAGTTTTGGTCTGAGACCAAAGCCTTGGATAACAAAAGCAGAGGTTGCTGCCTCACCCCAGCATCCTGGGGAGGTTGTTGAGTTTTGCCCTTCCTGAAGGATCTGCAAGACTCATTTACAAAGGCACTTGGTGGCCTCCCACCTGCGCTGCTGCAATTCCACGCTAATGAGTCAGTCCCAGCGCTCCTGCAGCCCCTGGGGAAACAATCTCATCCTCGTTCCAGCTCAGCTCTTTATGAAAGCATAATTACAGTTCTAGCTGAGGATTTTAGCCCAGGATACTCATCTTCAGTCCCATTTGCTGCTGTTCCCTGGAGAAGATCCCAGCACGTGCCTGGTAACAGCAGCTCAGAGCTCACTGCAAATCCCTGCCCTGGCGGCCAAGGGCTCCTGAGCCACCCTTGGAGAGACTCCAGCAGTGGGATTTGGGCTCAGCCAGGCAGCACAGGGCCATCCCCCAAAGGGAAAACAAACTGTTGTGCTGAAAGGAGATACCAGAGCCCCTCTGAACTTCCCTGAGCTCTCCTCATCAGCCAGGCAAGGCTTCCCATTGCCATTGCCATTGCCATTGCCATTGCCATTGCCATTGCCATTGCCATTGCCATTCCCATGAACTCCCTGCAGCCTCACCAGGAGGGACCAGGGCTGGCAGTGCTGGGTTTGCTCAGCCCCTGCTCCCTTCAGAGAGGCTGAGGGCTCCCTCATCCACCTCTCCATGCAGCCCTGGTAATTCCATCCCTAGGGCCCAGGGAAGAGCAGTGTGACAGTCAAAATGCTGACACAGCCGTAGTAAGAGAGCCACACATGTTGTGTTCTCTCTGGAAAGGTGTTCTATGGCTTCCTTACCCACTTTTGTCCCCCTGTGACATTTAATCCATCAAGCTAAGTTGGAAGCAAGCTTGGGGAGGGGGGAACAAAAAATAACCCAACCCAAACCCTCTAAGATGTGTCCCATTTAGCATCCTCATAGCTCCCAACAACAACAAATTTACAGCGGAGAGAGGGAGGGCGAGGGAAGATGAATGAAATCGCCTAAGAGAGGGAAATGAGCAAACCCAAAAAAGCAATGCCTTTATTTAAAAATATATAGTTGAGAAGTCTAATCACAGAGCATTCAGCTGTGAGGTCTATCCATTATCAAGAGACTGACAACACACACCAGTAGCCAGTCGGGGAATGTTACTTAATAAATCAAAGCTGACAAGCGCTCCCAAACTGATATAAAAATGCTCTTTAATGTCTGTGACCTGCATAAGTTTTATTCATTTTACTTTCTAAAATAATAGATGAATAGCAATCGAAAACAATCTATTCTGCTCAAGTAGGCATCATACATCTTTATTTTTCAAGTGGTTATGGGAAAGAAAGAGAAGTCCCTGGGTGTGGAGGCACAGGGCAGGGCCGTGTGTGCCATGGGCACCTCTGAGGTAAATTATTCCTCCAGCTGTTTCTCTGCCTCTCCCTTCCTGAGCAGTCAGCAGCCAGTTGATGTGAATGCTATTGACATGTTGGAGGGGCTGAAGGATGCTCAGCTGGGCTGAGACAAGGGCACACCTGACACCTGCTCAGCTCGGCACAAAACCCCCTGGAAATCTCCAGGCTCAGCATTCTGAGCCCTCACCCACCCTGCAGCCCCTGATTCCACAGTGTTCCTGTGAGCCTGCATCCTGACAGCAGCTTTTATATCCTGCATTCCAGTGGCAACAAGGGGTTTAGGAAGCAAGGAGCATCCATGAGAGCCCTGGTGATCATCACGCCTCCAAAAGGCAGAAGCTGTCGTGGGAAGATGCCCTGACAGCCAGAAATGTTGCTTCCAAAAATCAGCTATAGCTGCCTTGGAATTAGCCCAGACTCCCTGTAACTCAGACTATCAGCCTCCCTGCAGGGTTGTTGTTTGAAAAGTAAAATAAAACAAAAGGAAGCAGTTTCTCCATTGCTCTCAGTTTCCATTAAATGATGATCTTTCAGGAAAAGGAAGATTGAAATTGCTGTGTGTGTGTTGCCTCCGCCACCCCACCTCTCAGCTTTCAGAAGAAATAAGGTTTGATCTTTTCAAATGGAAATTAAGCAATTTGCAAAATATGTATTTTGGCATTTCGGCAACTTGGCTTTCAAAACAAACTGGGGGTTTATTGATTCCATGAACCACCACCAGAGTTATCTGCAGACCATAATTTTCAGCTTTAATGAGAAGAGCAGCTTTTTATTTGGAATAATAAGTGCCCTGCTCTTGTGTTTTGGCCCGTGCCCTCCTCTCCCATCAGTGCCTGGCAGGCAGGGGCCTGGTGGAGCACAGGCAGGGAGGGATGCTCCTGACATCCCAATCCAAAAACCCAGGGTGAGGCAGAAGGGAACCTTCCCTCGCCTTTAATCAGCCTTAATTCACACTGTGCTACAAAGTGGCTGGGAGGACTGGTCAGGAATAAATCACCATCCTTCCCTGCAAGTTTAATCAACTTCCAACTGAACCAAGCACCTTTCTGGTGATGAAAAGGACCATAAAACCATGGAGAGAGAGATCCTGAGTGTTATTGCTTCCATGGCCTTAGGTCTGGGAGCAGCAGTGCCATAACCCTGACAGGAGCATCTTCCCTCATCTCAGCTCTGAGAAACATTCATCTTGCACAGGGGAAGGGATTTGCAGGCAGCTTTCTGTGACTGTTCACAGGGATCTCAGGTTGAGGGAAGGGACAAGGATCTGACTCCATGTTTCAGAAGGCTGATTTATTATTTTATGATATATGCTACATAAAGCTATACTAAAAGAACAGAAGAAAGGATTTTCATCGGAAGGCTGGCTAAGAATAGAAAAAGAAGGAATGATAACAAAAGCTTCTGTCTCAGACAGAGTCCAAGCCAGCTGACTGTGATTGGCCATTAATTAGAAACAACCACATGAGACCAATCCCAGATGCACCTGTTGCATTCCACAGCAGCAGATAATCATTGTTTACATTTTGTTCCTGAGGCCTCTCAGCTTCTCAGGAGAACAAATCCTAAGGAAAGGATTTTTCATAAAGGATGTCTGTGGCAGCTTTCCATCTTCTGGGTGCCCCTCCAGGTGTGTCCCAAAGAGGGAACACCCAGCCCTTTCCCAGGCATTGCTGCAGGAAGCACAGCTTCAGTGGAAGTTTGGGAAAGCAGGCTGGTAGGAGACATCACCAGGGAAAATGTTCTGTACCTATAAAATGAGAAGAGTGATTCTGCTTTTACATGCCAGGAACAACAAGGATAAGCTTCTCAGCACCTGTAAAATGCCCAGTGCTTCATTAAAACAATGTCCCAGCAGACAGAAGGATCAGGCTGGATGCAGGAGAGCAGGGAATGTACTGAGCTTAAAATAACATCCAAAAGGAGCAGTTCGTGGTTCAGCAAGGAGATTGGGGTCTGGCTCAGCATCTGGGATGTTACATCCTGCCCTTCCTCAAATCCTGCTGTGATCAAACATGTGAACAGGCATGGAAACAGCAAAAAGAACAAAAAAAGGAGACAAAACTCAAAAAAATGGGAATTATGCATGGCAGACCTCTGAGATGTGCTAACAGGGCTGCAGCAGTCGGCTGCTCCCTGCTGATGCACAGCCCAGGAAATGAGGCTGCACGAGACAGCTGAGAGGCAGAACATGGAACAGGAGATGTTTCACCTCCCCACTCCCCTGCCCCAATTACTGAGCTGTGGCAGGTTTGCTCCTGCTCTGCCTCTCTCCCAGGGAGGCTCCTGCTCCATTCCCTGCTCAGGTGAGACAGGAAGGTTCCAGCAAAGCCTCTGGGGAGGGCTGGGCAGGGGATTTGGGCACACCAGGAGGAGCCTTACAGGCTTGAGAGGATGGTTATGGCACTGCTGCTCCCAGACCTAAGCCATGGAAGCAATGACACTCAGGATCTCTCTCTCCATGGTCTTATGGTCCTTTTCATCACCAGAAAGGTGCTTGGTTCACTTGGAAGTTGATTAAACTTGCAGGGGATGAGCACCAGGCAGTGTCCCAGGCTGGATGGGGCTGGGAGCAAGCTGGGCTAATGGAAGGTGTCCCTGCCCATGGCAGGGGGTGGAGTGAGAGTTTTAAGGTATTTTTCCAACCCAAACCACTCTAGGATTCTGTGATTCTGCAAAATCCCATTTCCAATGAGCCCCAAAGATACAACCATGCTGGGAATTGTTTGGCTTGGGGACATTCCCTGTGGAGCTGCAGTGCTCACCTGGTTCCTGGCTACAAAACCGGGCAGGATGTAGGAAATGTATGGAATAAAGAGTTTCAGAGAAACAGAAAATATTTGTGAATGTCACCAATGCCAAACTGCTAATGGAGTTTGCTTTGTTTTTTAAAAGCCAAACGTTTTACCGTCAGCACTTCTGAAATAAAGTAATTTGACATTTTGGAAATAAATTCCTTTTGATAGAGCATTTTAAATTCAAATTACTCTAAAAACAGAACGCTAAAGCAAACATGAGGGTTAAATAGTCCCAAACCCCACAGACGAACATTTTGCATAGTTTTACAACAATCTGCTTTAAATTTTCCTTTGTGAAAAAAAAGCCAGCGAGAACTCCAGCGCTGCTGGCATGGTTTGACCTGAGTTATTAGTTTTTTCCTCCAAAGCTTTTGGCTCAGGCACAGCACTGATCCAGGCTCTATTTAGAGACACTGACACAGGCAAACCTCCCATGGTCAGTGCATCCCCTTTGCCCAGCCATAAAAGAACCTATTTTCAGCCTGGCCCCATTAACAGGGCACGGCCCCCCCTGCTCCACCTCCCACCCCAGACTTCTTCAATAGGAACATGAATATCAATAAAGCATTAATGAGCAATTTTCCCAGCTTCACCGGCTCTTACTGGAAATAAACCCTGACATCTCTAATGTCATTGACTACCTCTCATCTCCCTGCCTGCCCTGGCAGATCCCCAATGGAGCCTGGCCTTCCCTCGCCTCTCAGAACAGCAGCTTTGCTCCATGGGCCGTGTCTGGGCTTCAGCTCCCACTTGGGCCCCTCTCAGATGGTCTGAAGTCATGCCAAGGAACAGTCAAAGGCCTTTGCTTTCTTCTGAAGTTACCTTCCTTCTTCTGAAGTTTCCTTTCTTCTGAAGTTCAGTTCTTGCTGAAGGGTTGGTGATGGTGCCCTGGCACCAGCCAGCCCTGGAGGGTGGGAGATGCAGGTTCCAGCTGTGGCTGCCCCATCCCTGAAATGTGCAAGACCAGGTTGGATAGCCTTGCAGCACCCTGGGATAGTAGAAGGGCAACCTTTCACCAGCCTGCCAAATGGGCATCTCCACCTGCCTCCACAACCAAATCCTCCTTCCAATAAAATCCTGGATAAAGCCAGCACTGCCTAACCCAGGACTTGGAGGAAGATGGATGAGTTATGTGATCCATCCAGGTCCTCTCAAGCCATTCTTATTCTGCATTTCTCCAGTACCAGGAGGAGCTGTGCCCCCAATAAAAACAGCTCATGTGTGTCTGAGCTGCCTCAAACACCTCCAGGGTTCTCTCTCCTCACAGAGAAAAGGATTTTCCAGATGCTCAAGCTAAATGTCCCCACTGGAATTTAAATATGGGCTTATGACCCTTTCCCCATGGTCAGTCATGGCTCTCCTCTGCTTTGCAGCAGTTTTTGGCATGTCCAAGGCTGCTGGTGCTGCTCTCCCACTCTCTGTGCTCAGCTGCTTCCAGACCACCCCAGAAAGGCACAAGGGAAGGAGTTACAGGCATGGGAACTGCCTGGCCTTGCCAAATACAAAAACACAACATAAAAACCCCAAACACCCCAGTCCATGCAAAACAAATGAAGAAAAATCCCAAAACACCTGAGGGGAAATGGAATTGGCTTTGAAACCTCTCTAAAACTCAGCAGCAGGGAAAAGGGGGAGTGAGACCATGGTAGTGAATGAAAAGTGTGGCTGACCCAAGCACTGGCTGGGGAGGCCCAGGAGTATTTTGTGAGGATGGTTTGCAGGGAAATAAGATATTAAGAAAAACCCTTAAGATGGAAATAAAAACAAAGGGGATTAATTTTTCACCCCTTTAGAGCAGAAGGTTTTCCTGCTCCATTATTACAGGAAACCTCTGCCATGAATTGCCCCAAACACAGAAGATTTCCCTGCATGTAGAAAGGATCATTTCTGCCTTTCCCCCTTCCACACAGCATTTACAACATTCTGCAGTGATTTACCAACATCAGCTGCACTCCCTGGCACAAAAGCCAGGAGAGGAGCAGCTATAGAAGTGTTTGTTCTCTATTTTTTATCTCCCAACCTGCCCTATTTCCTAACCCTGCCCCATGGGGCACAGGGAGCAGCTCCTCTGGCTCAGCCCTCAAGCCAAGGATGGAGGTTTGGAGAGCTCTGCCCACCTCTTAAACCTGAGCCCTGCTGCAGTGCTCTCAGAGCCCCCTGAGCCATGGAACGTGGCTGAATTAACACCCTGGGATCTGCTGCCCTCAGCAAGGCACACTGGGGGCAGGGAGCACATCAATCCCTGGAAAAATAATTTTAAAAAACCCAGCTCTAAGTGGTTCCTTCAGTGGGACTGGGTGAGTGAACTCTAAACCCACACTCAGGCACATCCCAGTGCTGCTCCTGGGGTGAAATTCAGTGTTGGGGTTGAGACCAGTGGTTTGCTCAGATGCTGTTTTTATTTTCATGTTAACAGCCACACGGTGAGATAAAACACAACGAGGGGAAAAGCTGCTGCTCCCAAGGCTGACCCAGACAACAGCAAGTTGGGGGAGCTCCTGACTCCCTCAGAAGAAAGGCAACACTTGACTCCATCCATTTTCAGAGGCAAAAGGCTCCTTTATTGCAGTCTCACATGATATTTATCAATATTGCACGATATTTATAACCAACATCATTCACCCAGAACCTAATTGGTTCTTAACACCCCTCACATGACTGGCTAATTAAGGAGATACCCTTTGGTAAACATCTTATGGGAAAACAACTGTTCAAAACACCAGCTGCAAGATTGTTTTAATTATTTCTCTCTCAGCCTTCTCAAAACTCCCCAGAGCACTTCCTGGGAAAGTTGATCTGGTTCCTCTCTCTGCCCAGGCTGTCACATCCACATCCCACAGGTCCCTGGAAGTTGTGGCCTGGTAACAGCAACAGGACAAGGGGATGTTCAGGTTGGATATGAGGGACAATTCCTGCCCTGAAAGAGTGGTCAGGCATTGGAAGGGATTGTCCAGGGAATTCCCCATCCCTGGAGGTGCTCAAGCACAAGCAGATGTGGCCCTGCATGACATGGCTTAGTGGGGGTGTCCCATCAAAGGATGGATTTGATGATTTTCGAGGTCTTTTCCAACCTCAGGGTTTCTGTGATCAGACATCTCCACTTTCCCAGAGCCTAGTGGAAGAGAAGATTCATTCCCAGGGTTCTGTGTCCTGGGCCACCACAGGACATGCTTGGCTTGCTCAGCTGCTTTGGAAATTTGCCTCTAAACAAGCAGCCAAGCCAACACACATTAAAGATTTTTATATATATGTATATAAAATTGTGGAATTCCAGAATGGTTTGGGTTGGAAAGGACCTTAAAGCCCATCCTGTTTCACACCCTGCCATGACAGGGACACCTTCCACTAGCCCAGGCTGCTCCCAGCCCTGTCCAACCTGGCTTTGGGCACTGCCAGGGATGGGAAATGTTTATTTATGTGCAGCCAGGGATGCAGAACCATCCAGTGGCCCAGCCAAGACTTCATCCAGCGCCTCTCCACTCTGGTTGGATCCTCTTAGGATCCCACCCCAGTCACTCTTGGGGCCAGCCTGGGCCCACGGATGAACACAATATGGTCCCACAGGAAAAAATCCATAAAAGTCAAATTTTCTCTGAGCAAAAAAAAAGAGAGGGAAAAAAAGTCAGTTTTGACAGGACTTTCATTTAAAGAACTTCTTTCCCTTTTACAAAGAAAGAGTGCTTTAAAAATGTCAAAACATTGGATTTATTTATTTATTTATTTGGAGCAAAATGACATTTCACTTGGAAATGTCAGTTAATTTTTAGCTTTGAAAGTTTTACAAGATGAAGCAGTCAAACTGATTTTTCTGACAATACCAAGACAATTTCAATGAACTTGACTGGAACATGTTTTGGGAGGGAAGTGCAGGGCTTGAAGAGGGTAAAAAATAATTTAAAAAAAAGAAAAAGAAAGGAAAAAAAAATCAGTGCTCTTCTAAAACCTTTAGAACAACAATAGGGAATGAAAAATATCATTTGAATCCTCAGAAAGCAGTGAAGAAAATTGCCAGCTCAAGTGCTTTGTGCCCTGTTGGAATTTACAAGTTTTACTTGAAGCAATTAAACTTCCTGAGTGGATTTTGGTGATTGCTCAGAATAGAAAGTCTAATGCTGCTCCTCCAGCTCTCCTCGCCTCCTTAATCCCAGGAGAGGCGGGAGGAGAGCAGTGACAGGAGAAGGAGTTCATGGAATAAACACTCCTGGCTCACTGCACCTCCAGCCCTGGCTCTCCTGGAGCTGCCAACACTCCACAGGGACAGGGGATGTTCCACAGGATCACAGAATTCACAGAATTCATGGAATCACAGAATGGCCAGCTTGGAAGAGACCTTCAGGACCATCGAGTCCAACCCAGCCTCAACCCCTCAACTAAACCCTGGCACCCAGTGCCACATCCAGGCTTTGTTAAACACACCCAGGGATGGGGACTGCACCACCTCCCCAGTCCCTGAGAATTCCCAAAATTCCCAATTCCCAAAATTCAGAGAATTCAGAGAATCACTGGGTTGGAAGAGACCTCAAAGGTCATCAAATCCACCCCAGCCTCAACACCTCAACTCAACCCTGGCACCCAGTGCCACATCCAGGCTTTGTTAAACACACCCAGGGATGGGGACTCCACCACCTCCCCGGGCAGAACATTCCAGAACTTTATCACTCTTTCAGTAAAAAGCTTTTTCCTGCTATCCAGCCTGTATTTCCCTTGGCTCAGCTGGAGGCTGTGTGCTCTGGTTGTGTCAGTGCTGCTGGAGAAAGAGCCCAGCCCCAGCTGAGCACAGGCACCTTTCAGGAGCTGCAGAGAGTGATGGGGGCAGCCCTGAGTCTCCTTTTCTCCAGGCTAGATGACCCCCCCTTGGTGCCACTTCAGCTGAGACCTCCCATTTCATCAGGGGAGAAGTTGATGCAATTTAATGAGCACAGAACAGTTTTGATCAGTTGTTTCTCGCTGTTAAATAGGAGGGAGAATGACCAGGGGGGCCCAAAGAGCTGCTGCCAGCCCTGAGCCTTGGAGCCAGCGTGGATTTGGGGAAGAGTTTGTGAAGGAAGGATTGAAAGGACCTTCACCTCTCCATGTCACTGGCCCAGCTCTTTGCACACCTTAGGCTGGGCATCAGGGAGAGTTTCCTCATGGAAAGGGTTGTCAGGCACTGGAAAGGGCTGCCCAGGGTGGAGTCACCATCTCTGGAAGTGTCCACTTAGGGTTGTGGTCTGGGTGACAAGGTGGGGTTTGGTCACATCCTGGAATTGAAATCTTGGAGGTATTTTCACATCTTAACAAATATTTGCTGGAACAGCAGAGCCATGGAATGGTTTGGGTTGGAAGGGACCTTAAAGATCATCTTGTTCCAACTCTACAACCATGAACAAGTGAAGCTGTCCCACATCCATGGGCTGATTTCCTGGAGAATGGAATTCAGGATGAGCACCTGGCTTCCCTTGCACCAAAACCAGTCACCAAGAGTTTGGAGTAATCTTCAATCATCTCCACTAGGAAGTCCTGAGCTGATGAAGATTGACCACCAACCTCTTTTTTGGTGATAACCCCCAAAGCCCAGGAGGGACACAGGGCTGTTCCTGTGGTCATGGGAATGAACAACCCCATGGGCAGCCCTGTGACCCCTCCTGATGGCCTTGGCACACCCAAAGACAACTCCAGTTAACAGGACAGATACCCCCTCTACTCTGATCTTCTGCTGAAAAAAGTCCAGAGAGACCATGGAGATGCTCCAGGGCTGGAGCCCTCTGTGCTGGAGCCAGGCTGGGACACCTGGGGGTGCTCACCTGGAGAGGAGAAGGCTCCAGGCAGAGCTCAGAGCCCCTGCCAGGGCCTGAAGGGGCTCCAGGAGAGCTGGAGAGGGACTGGGGACAAGGGATGGAGGGACAGGACACAGGGAATGGCTCCCACTGCCAGAGGGCAGGGATGGATGGGAGATTGGGAATTGGGAATTGTTCCCTGTGAGGGTGGGCAGGCCCTGGCACAGGGTGCCCAGAGCAGCTGTGGCTGCCCCTGGATCCCTGGCAGTGCCCAAGGCCGGGCTGGGCAGGGCTGGGAGCAGCCTGGGACAGTGGAAGGTGTCCCTGCCATGGAACAAGATGATCTTTAAGGTCCCTTCCAACCCAGACCATTCTGGAATTCTCTGCTTGCTGTGAGCAAAACACCTCCTGCAAACAGGGTTTGTGCTGCAGCCAAGAACTTCCCTTGCACACTTGAGCTCCCATCAGTTTCCAGCACTGAGCAGGTTTCTGGAAGGACCCACTGAAGATTTCTTTGCCAGGGCAGCTCCTTCAGAGCATTGGGGATGTCCTGTAAGGGTTTATCTGTGCCCACTGGCACAGGGATGGGCAATGCTGCAAACTCTGACCCTGGATAAAAGCCAGCAAAGGCTCCAGCCCTCTGTACCTCCAGCTCTCTCCAGTTGCAATCCCAACACCTCCGAAGCCACGGAAATGCTGCACACAGGAATCGCCCGCTGGAAATTTAAAGCCAGCAAGCTTTGTCAATGAATAAGTGTTCCAAACCAGTAAATTAATAAATTCCCCCGAATCCATAATAGATACATCTTTGTTCAGCCACAAAGCTTTGATATAAATTGTAGCTTTTTAGGGCTGCTCTGTCAGAAGTGTAATATATCACCTGAGAGTGGATCTGAGTTCAAAAGTACATATAATAATATAATTAAGATAGCTTGACAAGAATGTATTTTAAAAGTATAAAATACCTGCAGGTATAATGGCTTCATAAAGTCTGTCAGATTTACTTCTGCTGTGAAGAAATTTAAAATGTTTTACTCTAATGCAATGCAAATTAAGCCAAGGATATTCATATAACAGCGTCCTGAAGAAAAATAAAAAGAGGTGGAGAGAGGGAAGAATCAGAAGTCAAGAGCAGAGCAAACAAGGTACTGAGCTTTCCAGGCAACTGGGCTGCTCAGTGGAGCGACCAGGAGGCAGCAGAGCAGAGTTTGGTGCATCCCTTTGCTGAGTTTCCTTCCAGGTTGGTGTTCTCATCCCAGATTCCTCACCTCGCACTGCAGCACTGATGTGCTCTATAGAATCATTTGCAAGTGGAAAGTGATTTTCTTCTTTTTTTTCCATTTTCTTTCCTTGCTGCACTGAAAGCTTAAAATAACAGAGGTGTTCAAGGGGGAAGGAGTGCACGAGGGTGGAAACCCAATCCAACCTTGCCAAAGTTCTGTATTTTCTTCACTGGGTATTTCCCCACCAGGGGCAGTCTGGGACTCAGCCTAGGACACCCTCATGGCACCCCTGCCACCCCTGCCCCACTGCCAGCCCCTGCCCCAAAACCGTCACAAAGTACCTTCCAAGCACAGTAAATATTTGCCTGTTTCCAGGAAGAAAAGCCATTAAGAAATCAATACAGAATGTTAATAAAATACTTTTCACTTCTCAGTTTCCTTGGCTCCAATGGTTGTGTTTGGATTTAACTCTGACAGCTCTGCTGAGCCACACAAATCCTTCTGACAGCCCAGGCAGGGAGGGCCTTTTCCCCTCCCTCTCTTCACATGTGGATTTTTTCTTGTAGGCATTATGAACTAATCTCCTTTCTAACAGGAAGACACCACATTCAAAGGCCACTGTGTGCAGCAGGTGAGACTTGGCTTCTCTCTTCCTCCATCACCTTGGCTTTGTGCCTCAGTTTCCCCACCCAAACCACAAAGGCTGCTCTCCTTGAAGCCCCTTAGCAGGATCTATTCAAAGAAAGACTCTTTTGGGGTCACCCTTCCCACGCAAAAAAACTTCTTTACTGGGGCTTTCATTCATTTTCCCATCTCAAAGGGAAAGAAATCATCTTTTTAAGCTTTAATATAGTGCCTGAGGGCATTTGGGATTTATTTTCCCCCTTCTGTTCCCTACTGAAAGCAGCTTGAACATTCAGTAACCAGTTCCAAGAGGTGGGCTCCAGGAACCCAAGACATGAAATATTAAGAAGTTTGCAAGCAACAGCAACACCTACAAGGGTGGAACAGCCCCACTTTTAGCAATATTTGGGACAAAGCTGAGCCTAAATATGTCTTAAAGCTGGGGAGAAAGAGAGGGAGTGTGGAAATGAGCCAGAGAGGCGGCGCTGGACAAGCTCTCTTCCTCCTGCTGTTGTATCTCTATCCTACCTTGCCTTGCTCCCCCCCCAAAAAAAGGAGTCAAAAAATCAGAAAGCAAAGCAGTGACAGCCAGGGAGGGACCGGGCTCGTCCCTGTGACAGGTGGCAGAGAGCTGGGCTGCAATTGCTGCTGTTGAGTCACAAGAAAACAAAGATGTCAAGAGTCCACGGGGAGAGCTGGGAGGACGCAAATCAAGATCCATTTCCCGGTGTCTGTGCCAGGTGGAAAAGGGAAGTGTGAGCTGATTAAATCTGTGCTGGTGTCAGATGGGGAGAAGGCTCCTTCCATCTGTTGGCTCCTGAGCCATTCCCAGGCTGGCAGCTCCGAGAGAGCTCAGCAGCCACAGGTGAGCAGGGCCCGGCCTGGAGCTGAACGTCCCTGTGCAAACTGATCCTGATGGGATAATCCAGGGATGGAATGGGACAACAGCTCTGCCTGTCCCTGTGCAAACTGCTCCTGGTGGGAATATCCAGGGATGGAATGGGACAACAGCTCTGTCCCTGTGCAAACTGCTCCTGGTGGGAATATCCAGGGATGGAATGGGACAACAGCTCTGCCTGTCCCTGTGCAAACTGATCCTGATGGAATAATCCAGGGATGGAATGGGACAACAGCTCTGTCCCTGTGCAAACTGATCCTGATGGGATAATCCAAGAATGGAATGGGACAACAGCTCTGTCCCTGTGCAAACTGATCCTGATGGGATAATCCAAGAATGGAATGGGACAAGAGCTCTGCCTGTCCCTGTGCAAACTGCTCCTGATGGGATAATCCAGGGATGGAATGGGACAACAGCTCTGCCTGTCCCTGTGCAAACTGCTCCTGATGGAAATCTGGGCATGGAGGGACACAAGAGCTCTGCCTGTCCCTGTGCAAACTGCTCCTGATGGAATAATCCAGGGATGGAATGGCACAATAGCTCTGCCTGTCCCTGTGCAAACTGATCCTGATGGGCAATCTAGGCATGGAGGGACACAACAGCTCTGCTCCTCCTCACCTGTTGGTCCCTGCATCCCTCCTGCTCCAGCTGGTCGCTCCCCACCACACCCAGCAGGTTCTCTCACACCCAGAATGACCTTTCATGAGTACAGTGAGAGTTCCCATTTCTGTCTGCACAGCAGGAACAGGGGTGTTCCCCACACGGCAGGGGAATTAATACAGGGCTGTTGGCCGCTGAAATAATAAAATCCTGCATTGGTCTGGGTTGCAAAGGACATTAAAGCTCATCCCTGCCATGGCAGGGACACCTCCCACTGTCCCAGGCTGCTCCCAGCCCTGCCCAGCCTGGCCTTGGGCACTGCCAGGGATCCAGGGGCAGCCACAGCTGCTCTGGGCACCCTGTGCCAGGGCCTGCCCACCCTCCCAGGGAACAATTCCCAATTCCCAATATCCCATCCATCCCTGCCCTCTGGCTGTGTGAACCATTCTCCCTGTTCCTGCCATTCCAGGCCCTTGTAAAGAGTCTCTCTCCATCTTTCTTGTCAGCTCCTTCAGGCACTGGAAGGATGATGAAGGGACTTGGAGAAGTCAGTGCTCCTAAAAACTGAGGTTTTTTGTCTTTTATGACTTCACACTTCCTCTGTAGTTTGCCGACAGCAGGATCTCCTCATGTCTTGGACAATGCCCTGACCTCTGTATTTCAGGCAAATTATTCATTGCATCCTTCCTCCAGGAAATCATTCCTGTGGGGCTGCAGGACCACCAGTCCCTCCAAGCTTTGGCATCCAACCCCTCACCAGCCCCACTGAATTCATCCTCTGCCTTCACCAGACAGACCTGAAAACTCAGGAGTTTCTCCAAAAGAATTTCCAGGGTTTTGGGAGTGATCCAGCTCCACTTCTGCAGTGCACACTTCACACTTCACTTCATCCTTTTGTTGATTTTCTCAGTTGTGCAGCCACCTGAGGTAGTTTATTTTTAATCAAATAACCACAACACTCCGGAAGCCAATGCTCCATCAACAGACTAAAAAGACTCTTTGCATCGTGGCTCTTTTCTGCTGCATGCTCAGTCTGACAACTCTTCCTACCAGGGCTAATGCTAAAAAAAAATAATAATAATAAAATGCTTTCCTCTATTTCAGCTTTTATTGGCAATCCATTCTCATTAAGCCAAACACATTTGTCTTCATAACGTGTACTTCACAATTACAATATCAAAGGGTTTGTATCTACATAATAAAAATGATCTATAGAATAATACAAGGGGAAAACACTGGAACATAATGTTGTTATTAATGAATCCAATGGGACGTAGGAAGGAGCTTTTCCCATGGGGCACCTCCATGGCCTCCACTGCCAGATGCTGTGGAGGGAGCTTGGGTCTGGGACCAGCACTGGGAGGGGAGGGAGGGCAGATGGAATGAAATGGAATTAAAGGACAGATCCCAGTGGCAGAGGGAAGGCAGCTGCAGGGCTGTGGTAGCACATCTCAAACACCTGCAGGGTGGGATCCAGCCCCAGCCCCTGCCCCTGCCCCAGCTCCAGCCTCCTCTGCTCATCCTGGGCACCAGCTGGGCACAGACCCCCAGAGTCACAGATCACAGAACCTCCTGAGCTGGAGGGACCCACCAGGATCATCCAGGGCAGCCCCTGGCCCTGCCCAGACCCCCAACAACCCCACCCTGTCCATCCCTGGCAGTGCTGCCCAACCCCTCCTGCAGCTCTGGCAGCCTCGGGGCTGTGCCCATTCCCTGGGCAGCCTGGGCAGTGCCAGCACCCTCTGGGGGCAGAGCCTTGCCCTGATCTCAGCCTGTCCTGCCCTGGGCCAGCCCCAGCCGTGCCCTGGCTCCTGTCCCTGTCCCAGGGCAGAGCTCAGAGCTGCCCTCGGGAGGAGCTGCAGCCCCTGAGCTCTGCCCTCACCTCCTCTGTTCCAGCTGCACAATCCCAGTGCCCTCAGCTGCTCCTCATGGGCCCCTCCAGATCCTTTCCCCTCCCTGTGTCCCTCCTTTGGACACTCTCCCACAGCTGTGGATTGATTCATTTTGTGGTGCCTCAGCTGCCCCAGCACTGGAGGTGAGGCTGCCCCAGCCCCAGCACAGCAGGACAGTCCCTCCCTGGCCCAGCTGATGTCCCCAGGGCACGGTGCCCTTTGGGCTGCCCGGGCACTGCCGGCTCATGCCCAGCCTGCCCTCACAGAGCTCCCAGGTCCCTTTCTGCTTCCTTGAAATACCCCTGGGTGCTCTGCAGGAGCTGGGGCTCAGGCAGCCCCTGAGGGAACATTTCAGTCTGAAATGGAGGAGGGGCCAGGCAGAGCCCCTGTGCCAGCATGGGAGCTGATCCCTGGCACAGCCCTGTGCCCAGGTGGGAGCTGATCTGATCCCTGGCATGGCCCCCATGCCCAGGTGGGAGCTGATCCCCCCTGGCACAGCCCCGTGCCCAGGTGGGAGCTGATCCCTGGCACAGCCCCATTCCCAGGTGGGAGCTGATCCCTGGCATGGCCCCCATGCCCAGGTGGGAGCTGATCCCCCTGGCACAGCCCCATGCCCAGGTGGGAGCTGATCCCTGGCACAGCCCCGTGCCCAGGTGGGAGCTGATCCCCAGCAGGGCCCTGCACAAGGAGCTCTCCTGGAGGCAATCAGACGCTGGAAAAGCTTTTCAACACTCAACCTCTTTAATTCCTTTGTGTCTCCCAGACAGGATTCAGCAGAGCACCAGCGGGTTGATTAAGCTACATTGTAGGAGATCACAAAGAAGGAGGATAAATAGAAGGGGGAGGTTCCCGCAGTCGGCAGAAACGTTTCGGTCCAGAAAAGAGGGGGAGGAGGAAATAACCCCGAGCAAAAGGCAGAGCTCATCTGCAGCACGCAGGGAGAGACTCAGAGCAAGGGGGAGGACGTTCCAGAGACACCCAGCAAGCAAAAATCATCATAAATAGAAATAATAATAGCAATTTTGTTGTTTAAAATAATTAACGCTTTTAAAATAGCAGCAGTATGAAAAAAAGGGAAAGGGGAAGGTGGAACATGAGGTTTAATTCAAAATTTGTGTTATTTGCCCAAAGCTCTTCATTTCCAAGTGCCCAAGGTGGGAGGACAAGACCACTCCCGTGTCTGATCCCAGCTCAATATTCTCAGAGCCAAACACACAAAAAAAGGAGCTGAGGCTCTGAGCCAAACTTTGTCATTTAGGAGATGTGCTCCCATTTGTGCTCCATCAAAGTGAGGAGGCAGGTTTTGTATAAAAGGGCACATTATTGACTATCATTGGCAGCTGCTGGCCAGCTCCAGGAGTTTAACCAAGATACATGGCTGGCCTCAGCAAAAAGCAGCTGCACACGGGGCCTGGGATGGTTTTTTCTGAGGCAGCCAAAATAATGATGCTCTCAAATGCACAAAACCCACCCAATACTATCAACATTTCACAAACAGTCCCCAGTTGGAAAAAAAAGCCCCAGGAGATTAGGCAGGCAAGGCAGTGACAGCAATTCTTCTCAATAACTTTGACGTGCTGCTTGTCGTGATGTTTTTTTCTCCCTTTCCTTCTTCAAACAGACCAACACAAACAGCATTTGAAAACAGCCCTTTCAAACCAGGAGCTGGAATTTTGGACATCAATGATGTCAAACCACAGCAATCCAGTGCTTACAAATAACTTCTTGCCTCCTGACAAGAGAAAACTGATTTTTGCCTACAAGGTGCTTGTCGAGGGAAGCGCTCAGTGGCTGCAGCTTCCTCCTACCAGCTCTCACACAGGGGCACAGTGTGGGATATCAGGGAATATCCTTCAGATATCTGGGGAAATGTGGGAACCCAGAACATCCCTCTGGCTGTCCAGAACAGCCAGGACCCCTGCCAGGGGGCTCAGAGACCCTGTCACACAGCCCAGAACACCTGTGGGCTTGATTATGACCCATAGAGCAAATTACCAACCTTAGATGAAGATCAGCAAGTCACAACAGTTTAGGTAGAATATTAGTGAAGTTATCACAGGATGGAAAAGTAGATTTTGGGCTTTTTGGTATGGGGGTTCAGGAGGCAAGATGGAGGGATCTGGGCATGTTCAGCCTTTCTCCTTCTTCTCCTTGACCTCCATCTTCTGCTGTGATTTTGGCACTTTTAGATTGGTTTAGAGTAGAAGCTCACTGTCTAACATAGGTGATAGGTATTGGGAAGTAATTGTAAACATTGTACAGGTAGTTTTGAGTATAAAGACATAACACCACCCTGGGGCAGGCAGAGTGCCTGGAACTGTCCTGCTGAATGGACCCTGGCAGGGCAGAAGAAAATTTTTTCTAGAAGAGATACAATAAACAACTTTGAGACCGAGAAATGAAGAGCTGTGATTCCTTCTTCAAGTGCTGGGCTGGGAAAAGAGACTTCTAACACCTCAGGGTCACTGTGAGCAGCAGAGATCACAACAGGGAAAGGCTCTGCCCCCAGAGGATGCTGGCACTGCCCAGGCTGCCCAGGGAAGGGGCACAGCCCCGAGGGGTTGGGGTTGAGCTCCAGAGGGGTTTGGGCAGCGCTGCCAGGGATGCCCAGGGTGGGGTTGTTGGGGGTCTGGGCAGGGCCAGGGGCTGCCCTGGATGATCCTGTGGGTCCCTCCAGCTCAGGAGGTTCTGTTCCACCCCCCTGCCATGGGCAAGAGCAAATTCCACCAGCCCAGGCTGCTCAGCCTGGCCTTGACACTTCCAGGGATGGACAGTCCACAACCACTCTGGGCACTGTCTATCACCACCCTTACAGTAACCAATTTCTGCCTAATATCTCATCTAAACCTACACCTCCAGCTTTCCTGTCTTTTAATTGTCTTAGCTCCAATAAAAAAAATCACTTTTTTTTCTCATAATAAGAAAAACCAAGGCTGGAATGCTTTCAGTAGTGATGAGGAGCAGCACCTGGATTTCCAGCTCTCTCTCACACTCAGCACCATGCCAGGTGTGCAAGCACATGCTGGAGGGAGAGCCAGGCACCTCCTCAGAGCTCAGCCAGCAGGATAAGCATGGAAGGGAAGTGCATTGGCCATCACCAACAGTCCAGGCAAGGCACAAACTCAGGATCAGAACTCTCTGTTTGGGAACACAGCTCTGGAGCTGCCTGCTTTTCACCATATTCATTTTATTGAAAAGGGAAATTTATATAAATAGCCCTCCCTCCCAAATTCTGTTTGTAATCTCGGTGAATAACTATTGCTTTAGGAGGGTGGAATTGCTGACTCCTTTATTTCTGAAAAATGTATTAGAAAACCTTCTCTTTATAAGAAAAAATGAGAAAAACAAAATCAATAGAGTATGAAGGAGCATGAAAAATGCATTTTAGAGTCTCTCTCTCTTTTTTTTTTTCCCCAACGTTGTTTTCCTGTAAAGCTTCTACAGAAACACACATTTAAATGTAAATGTTCTGAAAGTAAATGGGTAAGGGTGGAAAAGATGAAGAGGAATCGTGAGCCACTTGCAGCAGCTCCTTGGGATAAGTAATGCAATGAAGGGTGACAGGCCAGCATGGCACATGGGACTTCCCTGGCTCTTCCTGTGTCAGCAGGGATGTGCTCCTGCTGGAACAGAGCAGCCTCTGCTGCTGCCCAAATCCCAGAGACACAGAATCAGACACTGGCTTAGGTTGGGAAGAGACCATAAAGATCAGCCAGTGCCACCCCTGCCATGGCAGGGACACCTTCCACCATCCCAGACTGCTCCCAGCCCTGTCCAGCCTGGCCTTGGGCACTGCCAGGGATCCAGGGGCAGCCACAGCTGCTCTGGGCACCCTGTGCCAGGGCCTGCCCACCCTCACAGGGAACAATTCCCAATTCCCAATCTCCCATCCATCCCTGCCCTCTGGCAGTGGGAGCCATTCCCTGTGTCCTGTCCCTCCATCCCTTGTCCCCAGTCCCTCTCCAGCTCCCCTGGAGCCCCTTCAGGCCCTGGCAGGGGCTCTGAGCTCTCCCTGGAGCCTTCTCCTGTCCAGGTGAGCACCCCCAGGTGTCCCAGCCTGGCTCCAGAGCAGAGGGGCTCCAGCCCTGGAGCAGCTCCGTGGCCTCCTCTGGGCTCCTCCAGCAGCTCCAGCTCCTCCCTGTAACAGGAGCCCCGAGCTGGAGGCAGCTCTGCAGGTGGGGTCTCACCTGAGAGAATCAAATCCCTCAGCTCCTCATGGCTACAAAGCTGAGATTTGAGGACACCACAATTTGAAACTTTTGGGCAAAGCAGAATCTCACAGCTCAGCTGGATGGAAAAGAATAAAATCCAGGGTGATGTCCCTCACCACAGGCAAGAACGCAGCAAGTCAAACACAGCAACAAAAAGATCCCCCTGAGCTGTAATTCATACATTTTCATACATTTTCCTGAGCTGGAAAGGGACCTACATGGATCACTGGGTCCAATATTTGGGCCTGCACAGGAGAATCCCAAAAATTCCAGCCTATGACTGAGAGCTTTCCTGTCACTGTCATATTTTCTGAAAAATCCCTTGGCCAGGATTTCTCCTCCTGGGAAGATGAGAAGCCTCAGAGAAAAAGGAAAATAATGTTGTGTCCTTGCTTCTCTTGTTTTGCTGCTTTGGAACGTGGCTGGAGATTGTTTATCCAACAGGTGATTGCTTGATTGGTTCCATGTGAATTGTTTTGACTTAATGACCAATCACAGCCAGCTGTGTCAGGACTCTGGAAGCAGTCACGAGTTTTCATCATCATTCTTTGTAATATTCTGTCTGTATCCTTTGTCTATTCTTTAGTATAGTTTTAGTATAGTATTCTATGATATGATATGATATAATGTAATATGATATAATGCAATATAATGCAATGCAATGTGATATACTATACTATAATATAATATAACATAGCATTTTATCACATTATATTAATAATATAATATAATATAATATATAATATAATATAATATAATATAATATAATATAATATAATATAATATAATATAATATAATATAATATAATATAATATAATATAATACAATGTAATGTAATATAATACAATGTAATGTAATATAATACAATGTAATGTAATATAATGTAATGTAATATAATATAATGTAATGTAATATAATACAATGTAATGTAATATAATATAATATAATATAATATAATATAATATAATATAATATAATATAATATAATATAATATAATATAATATAATATAATATAATATAACATTGCATTATATTGCATTATATCGCATTGTATTTTATTATATTATATTCTATTATATTATATTAGCCTTCTAAGAACATGGAGTCAGATTCTCAATTCCTCCTTTGTCCTGGGGACCCCTGAACACACCACACTTTCCAAACACTTGTGGCTGACCTTCACTTGCCCAGACAGTTTTTGTACTTCAGCAGAGCAGGTCAGAGCCAATCCAGTGCTCGCCCAGCCCTGGCAACACAGCACCCCATGGCATGTCCCAGGGTCCTCCTCCAGCCCTTGCAGCCCTCATCAGCAGGAAGGAGAGGGAATTAACCCCCCAGCTGCTTGGGAGGTATAATACCAGATCTAATTTCATAGACACCGTATCTAGGCCACAAGCCTATAATCAGAATAATACAGATGTGAGATACAGATGTTCCCAGCGCCAGGCTGGGTGCATCCTGTTAGAGAGTGGCTCAGTCTGGTGCTAAAGCTGAGCTAATACCGAGCTCCTGAGAGGATTAACAGACATTAACAGGGCATTATCCAACCATTAAACACACTTGGGATCGTGCTAGGCCGGCCCTAATGCTCCCCATGGTCATCCCAGCAAGGTCAGGGATTCTGGGGGTGCTGAGCTCCCAGGCTGGCACACAGCAGCCAACGAGCTGCTCCTGAGCACAGCCCACACTCCACCCTTGCTAGCTGCCACTGAGATATTTAATGAAAATCCCTTTGCCAGGATTTTTCTCCTGAGAAACCTCAGAAAAAAATGTAAACAATAATTATCTGATTGCTTGGAATGTGGTCTGGAGGTTGCTTACCAACAGGTGCAGCTTTGATTGGTTCCATGTGAATTGTTTAAACTTAATGACCAATCCCAGTCCAACTGTGCCAGGACTCTGGTCAGTCACGAGCTTTTATAATTAATTATTTTCTAGCTTTCTGGTGTCTCCTTTCTCTTTCTTTAGTATAGTTTTAGTATATAATATAATATAATATAATATAATATAATATAATATAATATAATATAATATAATATAATATAATATAATATAATATAATATAATATAATATAATATAATATAATGCATCTTTGATTGGTTCCATGTGAATTGTTTTTAATTAATGACCAGTCCCAGTCCAGATGTGTTGGGACTGGTCAGTCACGAGTTTTCATTATTCATTCTTTTCTAGAATCCTTCTAATGTCTCCTTTCTCTTTCTTTAGTACAGTTTTAGTATATACTTGATATGATATAATATTATATGATATTATATAATAAACATGATATGCTATATGTTATATGTGATATGAAATATAATATAATATAATATAATATAATATAATATAATATAATATAATATAATATAATATAATATAATATAATATAATATAATATAATATAATATAATATAATATAATATAATATATCAGCCTTCTGAGAACTTGAGAGTAAATTCTCATCTCTCACCTCATCCTGGAACCCACAACAATTGGTGACCACACGAGCATCTCCTGGAGAAAGGGCACCCCCAGTGGGCAGGGATTTGGGGGATCCCAGCCCCAGGAGTGCTGCCTTGCTCCTGTAATGCCAGACACCTCTGCTAGAGCTGGCACCCGGCCCAGGAAGGAAGGAAAATTGGTTTTTTTGATAAGCCAATATGCTCAGGTGGTGGCAGCTCTAAGGCTGGCACAGTTCCTGCCCCACCTGGCAGAGACAGGCTCAGACTGAGGGGATGAGAGGAAATGGCTGCAGGTCATGCCAGGGGAGGGTTAGATTAGGAAAAAAGTTATGTTAGGAAAATGTTCTTCATGGAAAGGATTGTCCAGCTTTGTACCAGGCTGCACAGGGGTGTGGTGGAGTTACCACGCCATGGAAGTGTTCAGCAAACACGTGGATGTGGCACCTGGGGACATGGGTTGGTGGTGAATGTGGTGGGGCTTGGTTAATGGTTGGCCTTGATGATCTTAAAGGTCTTCTCCAATCTTAGTGATTCTGTGATTCCCTGACCACCTTGGATGAAAAGAATCAGCCATTATTTCCCTGACATCTCCAGGAGAAAGTGGAGAAAACGTGTTCCTGCAGAAGAAGGGGGAATGTTTTCCTTTGGAACCAGAAGCAGACAAAGGCAGAGGACAGCAGATGGGAAGAGGTGACTGTGTGACTGTTAAGGCCATTCCTCACTCATTTCCCTCATTTCTACAGGAAGGGAGAAGAGGCTTCCCAAAGGATTTGTTCATAAGGCTCCTCTCATGAACAATCCAAAGAATTATTCCCCACTCCAGACCAATTTTGTAATGCACAAGCCCCCACATCTTTCCAGTAACCAAAGACCACAAAGAAACCTTGGAATGTGAGAACTGAGCCACCCAGAGCAAATACTCAACCCTTCACCTGCTGGTAGGAAATATCAGGGTTCAGTCCCATCAGAACTGGGGGCACAACACGAAACTTGTAATTCCAGAGCCCAGACAAGCACAGCTTTAGCAAAAGGGATAAAATCCCACCAGGCAGCAGTGGGAACAGACTGGTATTGTCCTGGTTTCCCAGGCAGGAAGGATGTGCCTCAGCCAGCACAGAGCACCCTAAAGAAAAGAATCTGAAACCCTCCCTGGCCAGCAATTGTTGCATTGACCACTTCACCTGGTTTATCATCATACACTGCTTTTTCCTTCTACCTTTATTCAGGTCTTTCAGCACCTATCTCGCAAGATTTATTGACTGAACATCTATGAGGTTTTCTCTTCCTTACTTGGCTCTGAAGGAAGGGGAAAAAAAAAAACCTCTCTTGAAATTATTTGTATTCTTCCATATAATACCTCTTTCAGAGACCCATCAGAAAAGTCCTTTACAAGCGAGGAAATAGCCAATATTTTAGAATCTGCAGCGAGGCGCTTCAGCTAAGCTCACTTTATTGTAAAATTAGATGTCATTGTGAGAAGTACCCATATAAATACAAGTGCAAAGGGCCCTTGTGCTAATGCAGGAGCCAGGGTAACAATGTGCTATTTCTACCTGTCTGCAAAAAACTTCCCTTGATAGCTTTGCCCATATAATACACAGCATATTTACATCCAGCATTAAATAAATATTATGCAAAGAGTACCGCGCTCTAATATCCAAGTGTATTTATGAAAAGCTAAATTATATTGCTGAGTTTATTTTAGCCCTAGAAAGCCCCGTGGGGAAAAGATATTGTGCATCTTAAAAGGTAAATGTAAGCTCTTCAAGAGAAAGGAGCCTTTACTGGAAGCAGCACATTGTACCTGGGTAAATCTTGGAGCAATTACACAGCAAAGTTTTCTTTGATGAGGCAGAGATGTGATGACATGTAATTACTTTTTCAATGCTGCACTGTGTGTTTATCAAAATGTTAATGCAAGCATAATAACAGGCTGTATGTTTGTGCCGAGAATGTCAGAGCCTCCAGATGTCAATCACATCTGAAAATAAAATTGCAAATAAGTAGGAAGGCTTGATGGCACAAGTGACAGCCCGGTCCTCGGGCGGCTGACAGGCACCAGCTCCCTCTCCCCGGGTGCTTTGTCACTGTAATGCACCTAATGGAACAGAGATTCCTTCTATTAACCCAAATGGAACAGCCTGGCTCCAAAGTGAGCTAAGCCATGCATGGCCACGGACACAGGCAGGCTGCTAATGAGCACTTCTGTAGGCAAAGTTTGATGGGTTTCTCATTTCTGCCATCCCCCTCATTCTGTGCAGACCAGCATAGGCATTACTGGGCTCCTGCTGCACAAAAACAACCTGGAGCAGCTGCACTCCCAGGTGAGGATGGAGGGTTGGAGCCTGCCAGGTGAGCACACAGCCCCTGGGAGCCAGCAGCCATCCCACAGCATGACAGAGCACTGCAGGCAGCAGCCCTATGACACTGATGGTGCCTTTTGGGCTACCTAAAAACAGAGGCCAGACAAAATTAGGAGAATAAAAAGCAGTTATATTTATTGAAGGGCATTCAGATTCATTTAGGGCAGATGAAGCCCCCCAGGGGCTACACCCAAAAATGGACAATGGGTCATGGGTTTCACACTTTATAAGTTTGGTCCATTTGTACATTTGGGGGAATTGTCCAATTCCAGCTTCAGCTAATGAAGTAATTTTCCCCAAGTTTGCTCCCCCAACTCACTTTTGTTCCCATCTCTGGGCCTGAGGCAGTGAGGTGTCCTTGACTGCCAGGCCTGGAGAGGAATTGTTGTGTCTGCCCCAAATGGGGAAGCAGCAGCTCACACTGTGTGTGGAGTTTGCAGTTCTACACTCAAGAACTGCAGGATTGCAAATAGATGGAAAATATAAAAGCTAAAATCCTAAGGCATCAATACAATCACAGAATCAGGGAATGCTTGGCTGGGAAGGGACCTTCAATCCCACCTTGTTCCACCCCCCTGCCATGGGCAAGAGCAAATTCCACCAGCCCAGGCTGCTCAACCTGGCCTTGAGCACTTCCAGGGATGGACAGTCCAAAACCACTCTGGGCACTGTTTATCACCACCCTTACAGTAACAAATTTCTGCCTAATATCTCATCTAAACCTACACCTCCAGCTTTCCTGTCTTTTAATTGTCTTAGCTTCAATTAAAAAATCACTTTTTTTTTCATAGTAAGAAAAACCAAGACTGGAATGCTTTCAGTAGTGATGAGGAGCAGCACCTGGATTTCCAGCTCTCTCTCACACTCAGCACCATGCCAGGTGTGCAAGCACATGCTGGAGGGAGAGCCAGGCACCACCTCAGAGCTCAGCCAGCAGGATAATCAATGGGAACAGTGGGCAGAGGGCTTTGGGAAAACATGCTCATAGAGCCAGGGAAGATGATGTCAGGATGGGAATAATGCTCCCTGGCCTTCCCAAAGCTCCCTGCCCAGGGAAAACAGCAACCATGGAGAGTGGAGCAGCAGCATTTGGGTCCAAACATCTTGAAGGCAGCCTGAGCATCTTGGAAATACAGCTGACAGTTGCTTGGCAACTGTGGTTACAGAAAGATTTTCCAAGTAAGCAGCAGGCTGAGGGAAGTTTAGCATCGCAGGCAGTCGATAATCCCAGTTTGCAGTGGGCGAGAGGAGTGCGAGGGGAATTTCTAACAACCCCCTCCCCAAAATAGAGCAGACACCTCGTGGGGATGCACGTGAGGCCACTGCATCAGGAGCAAGGGGAGAGGGACAGGCCAGTGACAGAGAAGTTGTGTCTCTTTCCAAGTGGGTGACAAAAGAACCTGGAGTCAGGATGGGACTCCAAAGAGAGGAATCAGGATGGGACTCCAAAGAGAGGAGTCAGGATGGGATTCCAAAGAGAGGAGTCAGGATGGGACTCCAAAGAGAGGAATCAGGATGGGACTCCAAAGAGAGGAATCAGGATGGGACTGCAAAAAGAGGAGTCAGGATGGGATTCCAAAGAGAGGAGTCAGGATGGGACTCAAAGACAGGAGTCAGGATGGGATTCCAAAGAGAGGAATCAGGATGGGACTCCAAAGAGGAGGAGTGAGGTTGGGACTCCAAAGAGGAGGACTGAGGATGGGATTCCAAAAAGGAGCCCCTTTGTTCTGCAGACCCCCTCTCCTACCTGACTCAAGCTCCATACAGTCAAGAATTTTGGGTTTCAAGGCTTTGTACATCACAACCATAAACAAAAGCAGTGTTTTGAGAGCAGGGGGCTCCTGCCTGTCAGGAGGGATGGAATAGTCAGCTGTCAGCAGGAAAGCATCCAACCAACTCTCTAACAAACGGAGACAGCACTACTGACACCATCAAAACAGCCAACGAGTCTCACTTGAGCAAATACACTGAAAAAAGGGGGAGGAAATAGCAAAGCTGACGAATTTGCCATGGTAAGCAGCTTAATCCTCAACAAAAGAAAATAGGGAATAACCACTTGTTGAGGGAAGATGTGCCATGTGCTGATTCCAGGCTGGACAAAGCACTGAAACATTGGTTTCATTTATTCTTCCAGCACGGTGACAAAACTGCTTAGCAGAAAATTATTGCCTTCAGAGGGCTGCTGGTGATGGCTGACTGAGCTGATGATGTGGAAATCGCACCTCAGATCAGTATGCAAAAAACCCCAACAGAATGGAATAATAATAATGAAAAGCCCCAAACCAGCTCTTCCTCTCCCCTCTCTTGTTTCTCCTCCCCATTCCAAGAGCACTTGGCCACAGCCCTTTGGTGGATCCCTGCACTAATCCCTGGGATCCTTAAGCTTTGCATTTGCTGAAAAAATGAATCCTCCTTTTTTCCCCTCTTTTTTTAGAGTAGCTTTGGGAGCTGCCAGCAAACTGAGTGTCATTTGGACACTGACATGAGACCCAGAGCGCCGTAAGAATTCACCGGGGCTTTGCAAAGGACGTCATTGTCATCATCATCATCATCATCATCATCATCATCCTCAATGCCACCTTGGGAGCATCCGAGTTAATGTTTGGAGTCCTGCTTAATTGGCTTCTTGAAAGTTGAGCCTGCAACATGACAGCTTCACTACCCTGCCTAAAAATAAAGGATAAATTCCAGCGAGGCGCCTCTGGGAAGCTGCAGCCAGCGTGAGGGATCTGAGATGTGTCTGACAAGGCAAGATCTCGCCTGCCTCAAAGCAAGGGCCTTACAATGCAAAATGTATTTATATTTTGGTGCTGCTCTCCAAAGCAGGTGTTAGATAATTCAGTAATTAGTATGCACATCTAACTTCATTGCAGCCTCTGTTGATCTCTCAATTAGAGTTAGCTGGGTCCTCTGAAGTTTGCAGTAGTTAATTAGAGCATTATTGAACAGCCAGGCTCGGCGGGAGAGCTCTGCCAGCAGCTGCTGGCTCCAGCTCACACTGCCCCGACCCCCTCGTGCCCATGGAGGAGTGGGAATCTGACCCACCCTGCTGTGGGCACCCCCTGCCACACCAGGGGGCTCAGAATAGATCATCCTGCAGGTTGCTTCCAACCCAAACCATTCTGGGGTTCTATAAGGTAACCCTGAGAAGCTCTGCATGCTGCCATTAATATTTGGGGGGAAAAATGGGGCACAACAAAGAATCTAATCCAGCACTAGTGAGATCAACAGGGAATAAAAAACCCCATCCCTACAGGTTTCAGTGTAGAACTCAGACCCAACAAAGCACGGAGCACAGAGAGGGGGAGTTTAACAGTGGAATACAACACAAAAAGAAGTTTAAAATATGGATAGGACATACTGGAACTGCTTTCATAGATTGATGGGATCACAGACTGGTTTGGGTTGGAAGGGGCCTCAAAAGACCATCTTGTTCCACTGCCTGCCATGGCAGGGACACCTTCCACCATCCCAGGCTGCTCCAAACCTCATCCAAACCTGACCCAAACCTAGCCCTGGACACTTCCAGGGATCCAGGGGCAGCCACAGCTGCTCTGGGTAACCTGTGGCAGGGTCTCCCCACCCTCACAAGGAAGAATTTCTTCCCAATCTCCCATCCATCCCTGCTCCCTGGCAGTGGGAGCCATTCCCTGTGTCCTGTCCCTCCATCCCTTGTCCCCAGTCCCTCTCCAGCTCTCCTGCAGCCCATTCAGGCCCTGGAAAGGGCTCCAAGGTGTCCCTGGATCCTTCTCCAGTTTGTGAGCCTCTGAACACCTGAACAAACCACAGCCAGTAGTTTGAAACCCAGCACCCAGTAAATAATTGAAGGTGTCATGTCAGCTCCTGAAACGTGTTTTTGAGAAGCTCCTGATAATCACTGAAGTGCAGCTTAGCATTTATCCTATAAATATTAGAGGAGGCGTGTGTGTGCATCATTTCACATTCCGAAGCAAGCCTGTGAGCTGAACTTTAGGGAAATCCATGGGAAGAAAACATGAAGCTCGGAGAGGCGCGTCACGCAACATGATCAAAACCAGAAGGTTTTTCAAACACTTGTCTCAAACACAGCTGATGATTTTTACAAGAGTTTCCTGCAGAAACACCAGTCTTTGGGGACTTGGCAGAACGTATTGTCCAGGTCCAAAGTAAATAAACACCCTAAAAGGCAGCGCCCACGGGAATCCCTTGGAGACTCCAGAAACTTCATTCTGGGGGATTACAGACTTTGATATGGATGCAGAACAGATGTGGGGCCGTGGCAACGCTGCTGAGCCAGACCCAGAAACCCAGAAAGCAGCAAAACGCAGAGCTTTGAGGCAGCAAAACTCCTGCAAGCCTTGAGAAAAGAACCCACGTTTGATGCACATCCCCAGCCAAGCTCCAGGGCTGCCTCCCATATTCCCAGAATCACCAGAGGGTGCCACCTGTTGAGAAGCCCCATTAGCACGGACAAAAGGCCCACGTGGCACATTATAGGGGCTCCAACACCTGCTATCAGCAGCAAGTTCCTTTCCAGGTGGCTTTATCACTGACCTCCAGATGGAGGTGAGCTCCACGGCAGGCTCCGAGCAGGGCTCGGAGAGAGGCATAAACAAAAAGCCATGTTTTGAAAAATTAAGGAAGCAATTTAGAAGTAGATAATTAGATCTCCTTTTCGTGCTGCACTGGGAAAATTAAATTACTTTTTTATGAAGGTGTGTGTATCAGCTCTGAGAGCATTGTAGGGAAAGATTATTTTTCTAATATTCCTTCTCCCTCCCCCCCGTCCCAATTCCCCAGCTCTCTGCTCCTCACACATCCAAGGAAGTGGCACTTGTAGCCTTCAGCTGTGGCAGGCGTTCATCTCCAATAATTGCGTTTGCTGCATAAATTGCCAGTGACACGGAGAATAAAATTAGTTTAAAATGAACCCAAATGGCAAATCTCAAACAAGTATCAGATGGAAGAACTCATTAATCCTCATTTCAAAATGGGCAGAGTGCTGGGGTGGCTGAGCTGGCCCCAAGCCTGGTGGGAGGGTGGGTTCTCTTTGGGGATGGTGATGGAGCTCAGTGAGGTGGACCAGACTTTACCAGAGGTTCTGGTCAGTGTGGAGCTGCTGCTGTCGAGGCACTGATTGCCCTCTGCTTAGAAAACCCTACCCACAACCCCACCATGAGGAAAGAGCAGGTGAGCAGCTCCACCCTGCACTGCCCAACTCCTCTCAGGAGACAAGGAACTCATCCAAGCCCCTTGGCTGCCCATGAACCACATCCCACCAGGCTCCTTCTGCCTGGCAGCAGCTCCTTGGGGGGAATGCTGCAGCCCCTGGGATGGGCACTCACAGAATCACAGAATTGTTACGGTTCAAAAAGAACGTTCAGATCATCAAATGCAACCATCAACTCAACACCAGCACCATGTTCACCACCAGATCATGTCCTCATGTGCCACATGAGCACTGCCAGGGATGCAGGCTCTGCCTGGGCAACCTGTTCCAGTGCCTGACAACCCTTAGGGTGAAGAGACCTTTCCCAATATCCAACCTAAACCTCTCCTGGTGCAGCTTGAGGTGCTTTCCCCTCATCCTATCATTTGGAGCACATCCCAACCCTCCTGGGTGTCCCCTCCTGTCAGGAGCTGTGCAGAGCCACAAGGTCCCCCCTGAGCCTCCTTTTCTCCAGGCTGAGCCCCTTCCCAGCTCCCTCAGCCCCTCCTGGGGCTCCAGACCCTTCCCTGGACACACTCAATGTTCTTCCTGTGGTGAGGGCCCAGAACTGGACACAGAATGAGGTCCCTCAGCAGTGCTCAGTGTCAAGGGACAGTCACTGCCATGGTCCAGTGCCCACCCTGGAGCTGGCACAGCCCAGGGGCCATTGGCCACTTGCCCACCTGGGGACACCTGGCTCATGTGCAGCCACTGCTGACCCCCCCTGCCAGGCCCTTTCCCATTTCCCAGCCCTCCACCCCAGGCTGGAGCCCTGCAGAGGCTTGGTGTGACCAAGGGCAGGATGTGGCACTTTGGACTCACACACACTTTGCCCTCACACTCTGGGGTTTTGGCCCTGCCTGGCCCTGCACAGAGATCCTGGATCGTGTCCCCACCGTGTCCATTCCCAGTGCTGGGTTGCTGAGCTGCTTTTGCTGACTTTCTTTAATGAGGTTTATTGTTTGCACTGCATAATTTTCAAAGGCATGTCACCCACTTGGAGATGGCCCTCAGATCTCCAGCGTGGGGAGGGGGAGGGTCCTTTGAAGCCGCAGTCATTAATTCAGGAGCTGGTTTCTGCAGTTAAGAGCACACGTGTTTGAAGCACACAGAAGCCACCGTGGAGACATCTGAGAGGTGTCCCATGATACTGCACATTAGACAGAGCGATTATAAAACTGCCAGGCCTGCCGTCCTTCCCTGCTTTGTAACTTCCCTCCAGATATCAAAAAAAAATTGTCTAGAATATCAAAATATCACTGTCTGGCTCTGATGATGATCTTAGTACTAAAGACCACATGGAACAAAGATTTCACTTTAATTATCAGCAGATCCATTTCTCCTAACCCTGTCGTTGAAAATGAAAGAAAACTAAAACAAATCACAAACAAACAATAAAAAAACCCTTTCAAAATTTCATGCAGACAGCTGGGAAACTGAAGTGTTGTGAAGCTGAGATGTGAATGTGTTCATAAGCCAGGAATGCAGACAGGCACAGTTTTGTTTTTAACATTCTCAGTGGCTTTTCACCCCTTTACTTGTAGTTCCAGTAGAAAGAAAATTGTCCTGGTCACACCAAGGCTGTTCCTGATGCTGTCACCCTTGGTCTGCTCCCCGAACTCCAAGCCTGCCTTCCTCTACATGTGCCACTCAGCAGCGAGGCAGATGAAGACAAAATTATTCTCTTTATTAAGAGAGTAATTTATCACCTGTGTACATGAAAATAGCCAGAGCACAGCCTCCTGCCGAGATTATTCCTTGGTCAACCTGTCTCTCTATTCAAGAGACTGATCTTCCAAAAGTTTTAGCTTTGAGGAGAGGACTCGCAGGTGCTTGGGGATAAAAGCCTCAGTATTTATCTTTTTTTTCCCCTTTATTTCTTCCCTTTGTGTTCTTTTTATGTGTTGCATCAGGGAAGGTTTAGATTAGGGAACATTTCTCGGTGGAAAGAGTTGTCAAGCACTGGCACTGACTGCCCAGGGCAGTGGTGGAGTCACCAAACCTGGAAGTGGTCAAAGAACAACTGGAGGTCGTGATTTAGTGGTGAACAGAGAATTACAGAATTATTGAGGTTGGAAAAGACCTCCAGGATCATCGAGTCCAACCTGTGCCCATTGCCCACCTTGTCACCAGCCCAGAGCACTGAGTGCCACCTCCAGGCCCTCCTTGGACACCTCCAGGGGTGAGGACTCCACACCTCCCTGAGCAGCTCCTTCCAAAGCCTGAGCACCTTTTCCACTGAGAAATTCCTCGTGATGTCCAACCTGAACGTCCCTTGGTGCACCCTGAGGCTGTTTTTTCTCATTCTGTGCTTGTCCCCAGGGGGCAGAGGTCTCTCCCATGGGGGTGGCACTGGATTGATTGTTGGACTTGTCTGTGATGGTGTTCACAGGGGTTTTCTGACTGGGGAAGAGACGAGGATCTGACTCCATGTTTCAGAAGGCTTGATTTTTTATTTTATTATATATATTATATTAAAACTATACTAAAAGAACAGAAGAAAAGGTTTCCTCAGAAGGCCAGCTAAGAATAGAATAGAAAAGAATTATAACAAAGGTTTGTGTCTCGGCTCTCTGTCTGGGCCAGCTGGACTGCAATTGGCCATTAATTAGAAACATCCTACATGGGCCAGTCACAGATGCACCTGTTGCATTTCACAGCAGCAGATAACCATTGTTTGCATTTTGTTCCTGAGGCCTCTCAGCTTCTCAGAGGAAAAATCCTAAGGAAAGGAGTTTTCATAAAAGTTGTCTGTGACACTTGTCTTGCAATATTTTCCAACGCAAACAATTCCAAGGTTGTTGGCAGCACAGGTGAAGGCTCTGACCCCAAGTCCAGGACTGCAGCCTCATGCAGGAATCACCTTTTTGGCAGGGCCACCACCACCAGCTGTGGCTGGAGGAGCTCCCCTGTGGTTCCAGCCAGACTCCAGCAGTGGGACCCCACCTCACAAAGGACATGGAGAACCCAACAGGCACAAACCCCCCTCAAAACCCCTCTTTACATTCAGCAGACAACAAGAGCCACATTAACAAGCTGCCAGTGAAGGAAACCAAGCTGCTGCTGCTCATTATGGCAGGAAACCTCTCCCCCTGCTCCAACACGGGCTCAGCCTCGGCATTGCTGGCCCCGTATCACTCAGGCATTTATTTTTATATACCTCAGCAATATGTAGCAATTAGCAGAGGTAACACTAATTAGATGTTACATTGTAATGCAAGTCCCTCTAAACTTAAGTCATAACATACCTCTCTCCTAATGACTGCAAGGTCATTTTGGTATTCCGCATAATTGCTTGGATGCTAATGAATCGTTTGCTATGCATGGGAACATCCTGGCTTTTCCCTGGGTGGTTTTCACCATTTACCAGTGGACACTTGCTGTAAATTGCTGCTGAGCCTAATGTGGTCTTGAAGAAGCCACCTAAGCACCCCGATTAATTGCAGCATTTCGTGGCTCCCAAGAAAGCAAGACCCCATGGCAAACGTGCTCCAAGGGCAGGGAAACGCTTGTTTGAAGGGATTACTTTGAGATTACAATGGCATGAGACTCCAGGAGGTCGAAAACCTGAATTTCCTTTGTGCCTCGTAATGGAAAAAGCTGGAAGACAACAGGCTTACAGGCAGCTTAGTGCTGTTGCTGTGTCTTTTCCATCATCTATGTCCTAATCCCCTTAGGACCCAGCACGGCACCACGGCACGTCAGGATCCCACACTTTCACTCCCTCAGTTTCCCAACCTGCAGCCACCACCAGAGCTGAAAAAAAAAGGAAATGGCAGCATTGAGCAAAATAAATTAATTTAAAAAAATTGAAAACAACATTCATGGACTTAATAATTAGCTTTTTAATTAATTTCCTATTCTCTTCTAATTAGTCTGCTTGCAAAGAAAAATCATAAGAGCTATAATTGTTTTACTAAAAGCAACTGGATTATTCCAAGACTGAAACCATGCATGCCATAGGCAGTGGGAATAATGGGAGCCCCAGGCTCAGACTTGTTGATCTGGGGAAGACACCATGGTCCCTGCACAGCAGGGCTCTGATGGGATCTCATGGTTTGGAGCACAGAGCATTGCTGCTGGAATTCACCCAGGTAAAGGCACTGCCCAGCCTGCAAGATGTGCAACAACTCAGTCCAGGACTGACCTCACTTCCAAGGACTTTTCTGAAGCAAAACCTAAAAGAAAATCTGCATCCTGTCTTCAGCAGAGAATGGGAACAGAACCCTTGAATGGTTTGGGTGGGAAGGAACCTTAAAGCTCATCCCATTCCCTGCCACGTCATGGGCAGGGACACCTTCCCCTGTCCCAGGGTGCTCCAGGCCTGCCCACCCTCCCAAGGAACAATTCCCAATTCCCAATCTCCCATCCATCCCTGCCCTCTGGCAGTGGGAGCCATTCCCTGTGTCCTGTCCCTCCATCCCTTGTCCCCAGTCCCTCTCCAGCTCTCCTGGAGCCCCTTCAGGCCCTGGCAGGGGCTCTGAGCTCTCCCTGGAGCCTTCTCCTCTCCACTGTGAACAGCCCAGCTCTCCCAGCATTTCCATGATGGGAAACTGCATTAAATCAGGAGGGAGGGAAGAGTGTAAAGAAGTTTTGAACCTCTGGCTGGAGGCTGGGTATGACAGACAATAAAATCAGATTGAACAAATCACTCATGATTTATCTCCTGAACTTTGATCACTTACTAAAAATCCAAGGAGAAGCCATGCTGGGATGCATTTTCCAGGGCCCCAGAATCAATGCCTGCAGTAACTAAAGCACTTTAACATTAGCTGGAAAGAGCTGCTGCCATTCCAGGCTCTGCAGTGCTCAGTCTTTAAGCTTTGAGCTTTCCTTTCTGCTGGAGTGGCCGGATGGATCCAGCCTGGCTGTTGCCACAGGGGTCACAAAGTCCAGCAGAAGCTGGAAGCATCTCCTTGCATAAATCAAGGGGCTTGAACTTGCTGAGAGAAATTTGCCAACAGAGGAAAACACAATGAAAGCAGATGGAAGAAATCCTCAGACCACGACTACAAGTCCCTGGAGCAGAGGCTTTGTGATTTTAAAAGCAATTTAGGCAGATTTCCCTGCCTGTTTGGATAGGAAGGCAGGGGCAGGTAGGCAGCTAAATCCCTCAGACCACTTCCTGCATCCCAACCCGCGTCTTTAGCATGACTTAAGCCAAGACTGTGCACTCTGCAAACGCCAAAATCATCACGCCAGCAGGATTTTGAAATTCAAAAGAGCCCTTTTTGCAACCCACAGAGCTGAGGGAGTTGAGAGGCAGCTCTGGCGCTGCTCTGGGTCTGAGTGCCGAGGAGAGGGTGCTGCAGTGGATTTGTTGGTTGAGAGAACAGTCTATTCTCATGCTCAGATAATGCAGAAATAAAGTGCATTTGTAACAGACAACAAAAGGATTATCCCCCATTCATTTCAAAGCACCTTTCATTCCACTCAGGGATTACATTTTCCTTTACTTATCTTGCAAATGGTTTTTCATAAGAGAGCGTGGCTTATGGCAAATACCAAACTGTGGTTGGGACAATGGGAGTGTGTTCTGCAGGAGAGAGATCCCGCTCCCAGCACAGCTCCCTGCTGTAATCTACTGCCTCACAAGGACCACTCTTCTCAAGAGCAGAGGCAGGTCAGCTCAGAGACCTTGGTACACTTCAGATTTGGGGGAAGTTGCTTACAAGTGCAGCTTCAGCACTCAAATCTTGTCGCTGGAGAAGAACAACAGAGCTTCGCACTTCTGTCGGGTCCATCTGCCCAGAATCTCAAAGCACTTCTGCAAACACAAATCCTATCCAGTAAACAAAATCTAACCCTGCATGGCTTCTTGGCTTGCTGGGAAGCAATTGCTTCTGCAGTTCTCTGTCTGGGAAACTGGTGCACCACAAAAAATTCAGCTGCTCCTCACACACAGGAGAAGCCAGGGCAGAGACTCACCAGAGCCTGGTGCTATCACCACACATCCCCTTTTCCAGTGAAAATCCAAGAGGATTGAGAAGATGACTTTTGACCGTGTTCACAGGGGTCTGAGGATGAGGGAAGAGATGAGGATCTGACTCCATGTTTCAGAAGGCTTGATTTATTATTTTATGATATATATTATATTAAAACTAGACTAAAAGAATAGAAGAAAGGATTTCATCAGAAGGCTGGCTAAGAATAGAATAGGAAAGAATGACAACAAAGGTTTGTGGCCTGGACTCTCTGTCTGAGCCAGCTGACTGTAATTGGCCATTAATTAGAAACAATCAACAAAGTCCAATCCCAGATGCACCTGTTGCATTCCACAGCAGCAGATAACCATTGTTTACATTTTGTTCCTGAGGCCTCTCAGCTTCTTAGGAGAAAAAATTCTAAGGAAAGGATTTTTCATAAAAGATGTCTGTGACAAGGACTCTGCTCCAAAAAAGACTCAACACTTCAACCATCAACACCAAACTACTGGCACTGGCAAGAGCTGGTTCCACCCAGACCAGCAACTCCCATCTCTTCCACTCAAAAATTTAGGATTTTAGAGACTATGAGAGAAGTTTGCTTGGTCTCAGCCCAGATGTGAGCAGTGAGTTGGGAATACCAGAGTTGGGCTCTGCAAGCCAGGGATGCAGGTTAAGGGAGGTGCAACTCACTGATTACAACTGCCATGCCTCTTTCTGCCTCCCACTAACACAGAATACAGAGTTTCTCAAAAAAAAGAAACCAAAAAACACACAAAAAACCCCAACAAAACAAAAAACAATGTGGGGATGCAGCGAGCAGGTGCTGTCTGTAAATCAATGACTCTTGGAGAGTTATGATTGATTGGAGCTGGGGAGGGGACACCTTTCCATGCCTAAAAGACAGATAGTCCCTGCTTGCTCCATCTTAGCTTTCCAAATAAAAATTGAGAAGAACACAATGCTTGCCATTACGGTGTCACTCAGCCAAAAAATAACCCCCCATGTTTGTCAGCCCCCAGCCTAACAGAAGCATTCAGTTATCTCTCCTGTCCTGCTGTTGCTGATAAAGGAAATTACAGCATCATCGAGGAGCTGTAGGAGCAGCCCTGCTCTCCACTGCTGCTCCCTCGTGATTTATTCCCTGTGGCCGCCCTCAGAACCCCCAAAATGCTGGTGTGTATTTCCCTGTCCCCAGAGAGATAACAGTGCCACAGGAGCATAAACATCACTGCTGCCAGGACTGGATTTTCCCAGTGACACACGAGCAGCTCCTTTCCAAAACCAATGGCAGAGTCATATAGGGGACATGGAATTAGGGGAAAAGTGGGAAAACATCCCACTGCTGTGGGAGCTGCTCCCCACACTCATGCATTGATTCCAGCAAGGGCAGAGTCCCCAGTGCAAACCATAGCTGGAGGCAGGAGCTGATCACAATTGGCCCCGTTTGCCTTCTCATTGATCAGCCACTTTCAGCTCTGTGTTTATGGAACTATTTGGTCTTGTATAAGACCTATGGGGCTCCCCCTCTTCCTCCCCCTTCCTTTTAATGGATTGAAATTTTTAAAGGAAAAAAGAAATCCAGACAATATGACCACACTGCAAATCAATGCATCTTGTGGATAATAATACCCGAGATTTATGTAACGCTTAATGTTTGCAAAGCGCGCTGGAAAAAATAAATTAACCTGCAGAACTGCATTGCAATGGGGAAGTGTCATCATCCAGCTGTGCTGTGGGGAGGAGCAGAATCACAGGGATTCAAACAAGGAGAGCTTGAACTGATGCTGTTTTAACCACCGGCCTGGGCTGTCCTGGGGACCCTGCATCGATCCCTGCAAGTTGCACAAATAAAAGATTTTGCTACAGATGCCCAGTGGCACTTGCTTGAGTCAGGAGACCAAGGCTGATGTCAGGAAACCATGGTTTAAATCTTGCTAAAGACCAAACCCATGAGAAAATACCCAAAGCTCTGGAACCCTTGGATGATTTAACAGACCCTCGAGTTATGGCTAAAGTCAGGGCCTCGTTTAAAACCATCCAGGCCAGGGACAAGCAAATTGCCAAACGTGGCTTGAGTTCAATCCTTGAAGAAAAAAGTGAAGTTGGGGAAGGGTCTGCAGAGTCAGTGCTATGAAAAGGAACTGGTGAGGGAGCTGGGAAGGGGCTCAGCCTGGAGCAAAGGAGGCTCAGGGGGCCCTTGTGGCTCTGCACAGCTCCTGCCAGGAGGGCACAGCCGGGGGGGTCGGGCTGTGCTCCAGGGAACAGGGACAGGAGCAGAGGGAACGGCCTCAGGCTGGGCCAGGGGAGCTCAGGTTTGAGATCAGGAGGAATTCCTTCACTCAAGGAGGTGCCAGGCATTGGCAGGGGCTGCCCAGGGAGGTTTGGAGTGTCCATCCCTGGAGGTGTCCAAGGAAGGGCTGGACGTGGCACTCAGTGCTCTGGGCTGGGTGACAAAGTTGGCATCAGTCACAGGTGAGATCCAATGATCTGGGAGGTCTTTTCCAACCCAGGTCAATGATTCTGGGATTCTCTGAAGGAACAAGAGGCAAACACCAGCACAAAATGTGCTCAAACCATCCAGGCTGGTTTCTGGGCTCATGAGGCAGTGGTGCAGCAGAAAATCTCTTTTTACCTTTGCCAAAAGCTGGCAAATCCATCCTGACACTCCTGTACCAACGGGAGCAGCTGGAGCACCCACAGGTGTCCAGGTAGATGCTCCACACTGCTCCATGGCAAAGTCCTGACCTCCTGGAGGGAGGCTGAGCCTGGACCCTGGGAGGGGCTCTCAGCTCTCCCCAGAGCCTTCACTTCCCCAGGCTCTCCCAGCATTTCCATGATGGAAAACTGCCTCAAAGCAGGAGGGAGGGAAGAGTGTAAAGAGTCTAACAGCCTTGCTGCCTCCTTGGCCTCGGAGCTGTGCCTCAGTGCTGATGTGCACATCCCAGGCATGGAAAAGCACCACATCCCTCCCTGCTGCCTGCAGAGCTCCCTGTCCCAGGAGAGGCAGCAGGAGAGCCCTCCCATCTGTAAACACGGGCTCAATGTGCTTGCCAGAAGATGGATTATTTGTGCAGATGTTGGTGCTCTTCAGAGCAGTTTCCATGTGAAGGTGAACAGAAGCACAGCACACTTCAGCAAAAGCTCATTTAATTCTCATCATTACCAGGTCCCTAATGCATAATTGATCCTTAAGCCCATCGGATAACTCCAGCTCCAGCAGCTGCAGCTCCCAGGGATGGAGCCCTGTCTGCACCCAGGAGGGTCCCTGACTTAGGCTGGAAATGGGGCTGTGTGTTCTATCCCCATCTGCCAGAGCTGGGGCAGTTCTCTGCTGTTCATTGGGCTGATTTATTTATCTGTCCCACAGCCAATCCTCCCTCCAGGAGATCTCTGCTGTCCATGGGCCATTAATTATTAATTCTCTTCTGTCCATGGCCACTGAGTGTCCCTGCAGGGCTGATCCAATCCCACCATCCCATGGGGAGATGCTGTGCCCAGGGCAGGAGCCAAGCATTCCTACCTGGATCCAACCTGAGCTTTGGGACACCCCAGCAGCCTTTGCCCCCTGCATTGCCAGAGGAGCAGCTTTCTGCTGCCCTGCATGGCCAGAGGGAGCCCAGGCCCATCTCCAGCAGCCCTGGAGCTGCAGAGGAAAACTCCCCCCTTGTGCAGGATCCCTGCTCCAGCAGAACCACAGCTGGCACTGCAGGAGGGCTGAGCCCCCCTGGGATGGGGCTGGGACACCACCCTGGCACACAGGGGACAGGGCATGGGCTGACTCTGGCAGGGTTGTTTTGTATGACTGCATTTTTATTCTATTTTTTTTTTCTTCCCTAATAAAGAACTGTTATTCCTACTCCCATATCTCTGCCTGAGAGCCCCTTAATTTCAAAATTATAACAATTCACAGGGAGGGGGTTTACATTTTCCATTTCAGGGGAGGCTCCTGCCTCCCTTAGCAGACACCTGTCTGTTCAAACCAAGACAGCCCCAGAGAGCACAAACCAGTTCCAGTGAAAGGGGAAAGTCACAGCCCCAGTGCAGGACAGCAGGAATCAATGCAGCTCCCACAGCCCTGGGGCAAAGCCTCTGCTCTTCCCTGCTCCAGCCCCACTCACATTCCAAGTTCAGAGCTCTGGTGAGAATGGAAGCTCCCAGCTCTGTGCTCCAGGGTGCTGCATTGGGCTCTGAATTGGAAAAATTGGAATTGAATCTTTCCCAGGGTTTTGCTCCTCAGTTTTGCTAGAAGAATACTTCTGCTGCTGAAAGCTATTTGGGTTTGGTTAGTCTGAGTTCTGTTTCTGGCCTTATCTAAGAGTTCTTAGGCTAAACCCAAGGCTAAACCTCTCCTCAGGTGGAATTAAACCCAAAGCCAAGGTTTTTTGCTCAGTTTTGATGCATGAGCACAATGCTGGCTTGGGATGCACCAAAAATTTCAAGGTTGGCTGAGCACTAATAAGAGGAGGTTCGTAGGCTCCCTCTGCTCTGATGGCATTGATGGAAATCAAATCCTCCAGAAGCCAAGAGCTGCTCCCAGCAGTGTCTGTACATAAAACACCTCCATGGACTCACTCCTGGTCTGTTCTTTGGCACAGCTAATGAGAGCTCTGCAAGGGAAGGTCTGTCTGTCACAAACTCTTTCAGAGGAAGCTTCCCAGCCTGCAGTTGTTGACCAGCACTGAGAAATCCCAGGTTTTCTGCCTGTCCTTCTGGCTTAGTCAAGACTCACCCACATCACTGCATAACAGGAATGACTCTGCTTTTCTCATGGAAAATAAACCCATAACTCCCTAATCCTGGGGAAAAGCAGGTCGAGAGAAGGGTGAGCTAAAAAATACCCCAAGCCTGGTGTTGTTTGTGGAGTAACAGGAGCCCTGACGCCAAAACACCGTGGGCTGCCACCTCCCCCCAAGCTCGCCTCCCTCCAAAGGATGAAAAGAGCAAGTAATTAAACAATGGGTTTGCCATAAGTGCTGGACTTCAGAGGCTCCTTTTCCCTTTCTTCTTTTTTGTACGAGGAGGAAAAGGGGAAAAAAAGATTTAAGATAATGGCCTTTTTTCTCTTCAGAATAAATTAAGCTCAAAGATAGAGAATCCCATTACTAATGCCTTTTAGCAAAGCCCAGACATTCTTTTAAAGTCAAACTTTAAAGTCTAACGTGCAGTGATCTCGGTGAAATCTTTCCTGTAATGATATTTAAGTGATGGCCAAGTATATCAGTGGGTTCAGGAGAAGTGCTGATTGCATATCTTCAAGGGAATGAGGCACTGCAGAGCTGTGGCAAAGGAACCCATGCTGCTGATATAAAAGTTGCCTTTAAAACTACACACACACAGTTGCTGGTAACTAATTATTCCAGGAGTCATGACAGAAGAAAAGAAAAAGGTAAAGAAATCAAGGCAAAGGATCCGCCTGGAGGAGGGGAATGTGGGACGCGCGGCTCTGATGTGCGATAGGAAAAGTTGTTCCCATCCCTTCTGTGCACCCTTCCTGAATTTAATATTCTTTTCAAATTCTTCTTCCCTTTTTTGGAGCAGGAGGAAAGCTGACAAAAGCACGATCTTCACATCTGCTCAGGGAAAATAAAATGTAAAAGATAAGGGGGTGATGGGGGGAGGATTGAGATTGCTCCTAAAAAGAAAGACGCCCCTTAGGAGAGCCAGTGGCCAAACTGGGCAGGGGTCTCAGCTCACAGCACCTGTCCGGATTTGGGGGCCCAACAGCCTCTTTTCTGGCCCTTCTCCAGCCCATCTGGGGCCAGGCTACAAAGCCCAGAGCCTGACCCTGGCCCCAAAGCCAGGCTTTTCCACGGAGACAGAGAAGGGCCAGAAGGAGCCATTCCCTGTTCCCTGTGTGGCACCGAGCTCCCAGGGCACAGGGAATTTATAGCAGTGCCTCCAGCACCAGGGCAGCCTCTCCATCTGCTGCAGCCTCTGCAGCTGAAGCACTGCCCCGGGCTGGGCAGGAGCAGAGCAGGGTCACAGCAGAGGGGGGAACTCCCTGTGTCTGCTCTGCGCAGCCCCTTCTCCAGCCAGGCCCCCGGGGCTCTGCTCTGCCCAACTTCCCGAGCAGGGAAAGGCAGCAGACATTGGAGACAAGAGCTGAGAAGCACAAGGGAAGCAGCAGATCTGGCCAGGCAGGGACAGCTGCACTCCCTGAGTGCTCCCCAAGCACCACTCCAGAGGGATGCAGCTCTGACCTACACCTGCACCTCATCCTTCAGCCTCTCTAAACCACGGGCTCAAAAGGTATGGCCAGAAGCTTTCAGGCTAATCCCACCTTTTGGAAACAAAAAGGCAGCAGTGCTTTAGTCCTGTCTCATACATAAACATCCCCACACCAGCTGCAAATCTGTTTTCCCTCAGTGCTCTCTGTAAAGAAGCTGTTCTTGTTTTAGGCAGTGTGGTGGGAGAGGTTAGAATAATTCCTGTGTGGACACGGGGGTGAGGTGGCATCACCTGAGCTCCTGAAGCCAGGTTTGAGCCCTCCCAGAGCTGGTGAGGTCCTGGCTCACCCATTTCAAAGCTGCTTGCTGCCAAAGCAATAAAATAATGTCATGTACAAAAATCTCTCCAGCCATACCACATCCCCTCATTTCTTCCCCTAAATAGTTTTGCTACTATAGTAGCAAAATATTTTACACAAATAGTTTTGTGTTTGGGTGGACCACCCAAACACAGAGCCCAAAATGGAACAGAAATCCAAACAGCACCAAAATCTTAAAGCCACTCTCAAGATAACAGATTTCAGTGCAGTCAGGAATCAGCACCTGCTCCAGCATCCTTTGGTCCCCATGAGAGGCTGCAGAGAACTGGGAGCTGGAAATGAGCGACAGCACCTCCAGCTCTGGCCTCTCCTCCAGGTGGATTCATCACCACACTTACAGAGGCCTCCCTCCATTTTCCAAACAAGTTTTGGTTCAGGGAATTACAATTTAAAGGATATTGAACATTAATGGTCATCGACTGTGCATTTAAGGGGTAAAATAGAGCAAGTCCCTCTGGCAATTACCACTCTCCAAGAACTTGGAGCTCTCATTTCTCTGTTAACAGTGCAGAGATCAGACTTACACATTTATTAGGAAGAGGCCACTTATGTTCAGCTTGGCACAAACACGCTGTCAGCAGTGGTGTTTAATTAGGGATTACAGCCACGGAACTGGATAATCAGGCCTGCTAATGAATCAGGAAGCTCAGTAAAGTGCAGAGATAAAGATTTTGGCTGCTTTCCTTTACCTACCCGTGCTCCTCCTTCACCATATCCCGCTCCTTCCACCTAGAACTGCAGCTTTGGAGATGTCAGAGCAGGAAGACAAAGCTTTATCTTCCAGTGCAGCCCAGGTGAATGCAAAAAAGCCTCCACAACATCAGTGAATATTCACAGTTTGCTCTGAGATCCCTAAATAAACAAACAAACCCCATCATTATTGCCTTGCTTCCAGGGGGCCCCGACCAAGACAGAGAAGCTTCCCTTCTGCAGCACTGCCAGCAGGAAGGTGCAATATTTAAGGCAATTTTTATTGGTTGGACACTGAACATGGGGTGATACATTTCAAGCCTCATTTGGCACAAAATTGAAATGGTTTGAGTCAACATTCAAGGTAAACGTCTGCATTTTTATGGCCAAAGGCCTCAAGTTATTATTATTTGCTTCTCTGCTGGTTAAATTCAGCTTTGGTATATTTACTGCATCATCCTAAACTCCAATCAGACTGATTGCTGCTGGGGATATTATGGCTGGGAAAAAAGGTCTTTTGCTGAGGCAGTGAGAGGGTAACAGACTTCCTTTGCAAAGTCGCTCATAAATAAGAGGTCATATCTAATAATGTTTGCTTAAAACTTCTTAGCAGAGCTTCTGTTCTCAGACACTGCTTGGCTTTTTAGTTTCAGCTTTAAATAACTACATGGGGATGGATTTGCTGGTGAGAGCAGAAATAATCCCCCTCAGCTGTTCTACCCCTGCATGTGCACGGGCAATGGGGACATCGAGAGAATAATGAGGAAAGGAGAAAGGAAGTTTATTCTAGAAGGGAGAGGAGGAAAAGTTCATCACCCAAACCCTCACAGAGCTCCCTACCCATCCTCAGCTACAAATCCCTCCAGGCTGGGGATGAAGGGATGGAGAGCAGCTCTGGGAGAAGCACTTGGGGTGCAGGTGGGGGAGAGCTGGACAGGCCCTGGCCCAGAACCCCCCTGTGCTGGGCTGATCCCCAGCCTGGGCAGCAGGGCAGGGGGGGATTCTGCCCCTCTGCCCCCCAGGTGAGACCCCACCTGCAGAGCTGCCTCCAGCTCGGGGGTCCCAGCACAGGAAGGAGCTGGAGCTGCTGGAGGAGCCCAGAGGAGGCCACGGAGCTGCTCCAAGGGCTGGAGCCCCTCTGCTCTGGAGCCAGGCTGGGAGAGATGGGGGTGCTCACCTGGAGAGGAGAAGGCTCCAGGGAGAGCTCAGAGCCCCTGGCAGTGCCTGAAGGGACCAAAACAAAGATGGAGAGAGACTCTGGACAAGGCCTTGGGGTGACAGGACATCAATTTTGGACGCTCCCTTCCAAGGCCCTGGTCTGGCTGCAGTGACCATGCCAAGGCTGAGGGATGCCTGGAGGTGACTTTGTGAGCATCACTGAGCCCCTGCACCCAACAGTGCCATCAGTCCTTGATCCAGCAAGCACCTCTGCAAGGGCTGGGTCACTTGCAGGGGGTAATGCAGGACATTTTTAGGATATTCACTCTACAAGTACATGACTGTGACCGTGTTCACAGGGGCCTGAGGATGAGGGAAGAGACAAGGATCTGACTCCATGTTTCAGAAAGCTTGATTTATTATTTTATGATATATATTATATTAAAACTATACTAAAAGAATAGAAGAAAGGATTTCATTAGAAGGCTAGCTAAGAATAGAATAGGAAGGAATGATAACAAAGGCCTGTGGCTTGGACTCTCTGTCTGAACCATCTGACTGTGATTGGCCATTAATTAGAAACAACCAACATGGGCCAATCCCAGATGCACCTGTTGCATTCCACAGCAGCAGATAACCATTGTTCACATTTTGTTCCTGAGGCCTCTCAGCTTCTCAGGAGGAAAAATCCTAAGGAAAGGATTTTTATAAAAGATGTCTGTGACACATGGCCATGGAGCCCTATCAAAAGCAGGAAGCTGAGAGGGCACCTTGGATATAGAGGCACACATGTGACAAACTGAAATGGAGGCAGAGCACAAGGGCCAGCACCCAGAGCTTTGTCATCCAGCAGAATTTGCCATTACAACAACATGCCTGAATTAGTCTCTGGCACCAGGGTGGGGATGGAGCTGACTTGGCTGGTGACAAGCTCCTGAGCATGGAAATGTCGAGGAAAAGACCCTGCTCAAAGCTTCAGACTGAACCCAGCAACCAAGGCACTGCCCGAGCAGGGAACTGGCACAGGAACAAAGGCCCAGGGTTGGCAAAGCCCTGGCACAGAGCTCTGGCCAGGGCCTGGGGGAGAACTCGTGCAGCAAGGCAGGAACACGGGGGTGGACAGTGAGCAGCTCCTGGGGAGGGCAGGGGAAGGGGCACTGAAGCATTTTCCTGATGCACACACACAAATGTCAGTAAGCAGCACGGACATGAACCAGCCCTGACAGATGGAGCCATCCTGGTTTTTGTTTGTCTCCAAAGTTGTCAGTTCAGGTCTCCAGGTCAGAAATCATTTTATCTGTTAAACCATATGCTTTGTGGAACAAAACGCCTGGCAGACTTCAAGGCACATGTATTTTAAGGAGCACAGTAACACGATGAACATCACCAGACACTTGCTTCCCAGTTGTTATTGCTGTGCTACAGGCGAGGCTTTTCTCCTCTTGCCCCGTCTGTGGCCTGCAAATCACTGAGGAAAAGAAAAACACAACTTCACTCCACTCCAACTTAACCATTTATGAGTATCCTGGTCTCAAAATCCAGTAAAGAATCATAAAAAGGCTTCTGCAGGAAGGGACTTTAAAAATCATCTTTTTCTACTCCCTGCCATGGGCAGGGACACTTTCCACTATCTAGGGGTGCTCCGAGCCCTGCCCAGCCTGGCTTTGGGCATTTCCAGGGATGGAGAACTTCTCTGGGCACCCTGGGCATCACTATCACCATGAGATTTTCTGAAAAATCCCTTTGCCAGCATTTTTCTTCTGAGAGGCTGAGAAGCCTCAGAAATGTAAACAATAATTATCTGATTGCTTGGAATGTGGTCTGGAGGTTGCTTACCAATAGCTGCAGCTTTGATTTGTTCTGTGTGAATTGTTCTTGATTAATGACCAATCCAAGTCCAGCTGTGTCAGACTCTCTAAGTCTGTCACAGGTTTTTTATGATCATTCCTTTCCAGCTTCTGATGTATTCCTTTCTCTTTCTTTAGTATAGTTTTAGTATATAATTTCTTTTAATAATATAATATAATATAATATAATATAATATAATATAATATAATATAGTATAATATAATATAGTATAATATAATATAATATAATATAATATAATATAATATAATATAATATAATATAATATAATATAATATAATATAATATAATATATCAGCCTTCTGAGAACTTGGGAGTCAATTCTCATCTCTCACCTCGTCCTGGGGACCCTCACAACACCACAATTTCACCTCCCTCACAGGGAACAATTCCTTTCCAGCATCCAACCTCAGCTTACCCCAGTCTTTATAAGAACAGCAGCACAAATCCCATCCCAGGCCCCCTCCCACTGCAGGACCTTCAGCTATCAGAGCTGAGGGTTCTCTGCCTGCAGCAGGAGGTTGGTTTCACTCCAGATGAAACAACCACATCTAAACCTCGGGTGAGGGGAGTTTTCCAAGCCTCAGCTCTCAGGGGATGATCACTTGGGCTTTGTCTCTGCAGAATCTGCAGAATCTTTCTCCAGAAACCCCACTCAAAGCAGAGGAAATTTCCTGCTTTGCATGAGCCCCATTAACACCCAGCAGTGCTTGGGCTGGGACAGGAAAGCCCCCTCCCCTTATTGCTTCTCCTCATGTCCCCACTTTGTACCAACACCCCCTGGTCTATTTTAGGCTGCAAAAGCCAGATGCTGTTTTCTGCCACTGCCCACAGCTCTTTGACAGAGCCCAAGCAACAAATTCCCCCTCTCCTAAATGGAAATAAATAAAAATAAATGATGGACAGTCTATCAAACCGATTAAACAGGCTCAGAGAAAGCATCCCCAGCAGTCAGGTTCAGGGCCATCGTCTTGAGCACTCAGAATAAATGTCCAGGAGCATCTCCAAGCACTAACTCACTGCCTCAGGGTCAGGGTTCAGCTCACACACAGCATTTGGGGCAGGACAGCAGCTGCTCCTGGAGGTTCTGGCTGAAATCATGTTAAACCATCTTTATTTTTCTCCAGCCAATAATGCAAAGTCTTTAATCCCAGCTTGTGGACAGCCTAATGAAGCAGTGAGCAGGGAAGGTTGGGTTCTTATCTGACAAATAACTGGAGTTTCCCACCCCACCCAGCCCAAAGCCAATCCCCTCTGGCAGCAGGGAGCTCTGAGCAGCACCAGGTCATTGCAGCTGGGCAGGGGCATTTATCAGCCTTTGTGCAGAGCCATGGACCATGCTGGGTGTGCATGTGCCTGCCTGGAGCCCACAGACCCTGCTGGGGCTGGGGAATGGCAGCTGCTGCTTCTCCTGTGCTCCAGCCGTGGTGACAGGAGCTGCAGAGGCAGGTTTTCCATTGGGATGATCAATATCCAGCCATTTCCTACTGAAAACCTGGCTTTGACTGAAAAGCTGCCTTTTCACTAAAGAAAAGATTGCTTTTTCCACCAAAGAAAAGATTGGCTTTTCCTACAAAACCCCAGAATCATCAGAGGGAAACCAGTGACTAGCTGGACTTTCTTTTGTCAAAGAAGCAGCAAAATCCTGAACTAATATCAGGAAGGATAAACTGCTCTGTTCTATCCCCAGGACTCCTAAAAGCTTCACCTCCCATCCACTGCCTCTTACCTTTAGACACCTATTGTGTCTTTGCAGTGAAAATAAAGGCAGGAGAAAGGCTCAGAGAATTGGGGTGCTGAATATTGCAGTAAAAGGGGAAAAAAGCACCACGAGGGCTCAGGCTGGCTGCCCATGCTGGGGCTGCCTGGGGGGACAGAGCATCCCTCAGGACACATTTCTGAGCAAGGAAAGGAGAGTTTGGAGGCCAGAAAAAACCAGAGACTGCTCAGGAAATGATCCACGTGGGATAGGGCTGGGTGTCACTATAGGACATGAAAGAACACAAGCACACACCGCTGTTCTCAAGGTGAAAAAAAATGGAAGATTATTTTTTGACTCCAGCATTTATAGTTTCCTAAAAGTGACAGTGGATTGGTGGGTGACAGTGCCACCTCTCCAATGACACTGGACAAACCAACAGTCTATCAAATTTCTCCTCCCCCAGAAAGGAATGCAAAACAATGAGTTACTTACAGAAAGTGTGTGAGAAAGTTCATCAAAAGAATGTCAACATCAGAAGGCTCAGAAAATCTTAAAAAACCAGAGTGACAGCTTGGAGCAGGCTGGGCTGGTGAAAGTTGCTCCTGTCCATGGCAGGGGGGGTTCAGATGAGCTTTAAGGTCCCTCCCAACCCAAACCAGCCTGGGGTTCTGCACTCCAAACCCCTGTGATGCTCCCAGAGACACACAGAGATGCCTGAGAACACCAATTTTGGGCCTTTGGCAGGAGGGTTTCAGTGCCTCTCTTTGTTTAACATTCAAACTCCTGCAGAGCAGAAAAACAACATGTTCCCCCCTCCTTGTTCCATTGATTTCAAACAGACCCTGCAAACAGAAAGATCTTTTTCCCCTGCCTGTCCTTACCTTGGGCTGTCACTGCTCACCCGTGTCCATTCCCAATCCTCACTGCCAGTCCCAAGGCTCCTTTAGCTTTTCCCTAACACAGCTCTGATTTTTAGTGCAAAAAAATACCCAAATGGAAAAACTTCCTCTCGTGGAAAGTGTCCGTGGCAAGAGGTGGAATGAGATGTTGTCATGGTCTCTTCTAACCCAAACCATTCTGGAGGTAAAGTTGAGGCCATTTTACATGTGCTGCTGGATGTGAGATGCATCTTTCCTCAAAAATGTCTCCTCAGCAGCTCCCCAGGCACAGCCAGCCCTGCTGAGGGGCAGCAGGACCATCACAGGAGGCTCTGTGAGCACCCAGCCCCAGGAACACAACAGGCCCCACATGAAAGGTGGAAAAGCCCTCTCAGATCACCAGATCCAACCATTCTTCCAGCACTGCCAAGGCCACCAACAAACCATGTCCCAAATCACAGAATGATGAGGTTGGAAGAGACCTCTGAGATCATCAAATCCAATCTATGCCCTAACACCTCAACTACAGCACCAAGGGCCATGTCCAGTCTTGTCACTGACACCTTTTGTGAAAAATCCTTTCTTAGGATTTTTCCTGCTGGAGCTGAGAAGTTTCAGCAACAAATGTAAACAATTATTATCTGCTGCTGTGGAATGCAACAGGTCCACCTGGGATTGGTCTTCTGTAGGTGTTTGGATTTACTGACCACTCACGGTGGAGCTGCTCTCGCTCTCTGCTGACAGACAGACCTTTGTTATTATTCTTTTCTATTCTATTCCTAGCATAGCCAGCTTCTGAGGAAGCTCTTTCCTTTCTATTCCTATGTAGTATAGTTATAATGTTATATATATATCATAAGATAATAAAATCAAGCTTTCTGATCATGGAATCAAGGTTCTTGTGTCTTCCATCCTCTAAAAACCCCAGTGACCACTGTCACACAGTCTTTTTTTAAACACATCCAGAGATGGTGATTCCACCACCTCCTGGAAGAGCATTCCAGTGCTTTATTATTCTTTCAGTGATTTTTTTTTTCCTAATATCCAACCTATACCTTCCTTGACATAGCTTGAGACTGTCCTCTGGTTCTGTCAGAGACCAACCCCACCTGTCTCCAACCTCCCTTCAGGAAGATGTAGAGAGCAATTGTGGGAATCCACAAAATCAAAGGGTTTTGGGAAAACTGCACAAGGCAGGCCCCAGAGACAGAAGAACTGTGATTAGAGCTAAGCAGCAGCCATGAGATTGGTCAGCAGAAAAATTATTTAAACAGTAGAAAAGTAAGGACAAATAGAACAGTGGTCTGTGTATTAATGCTTGTCTAGAATAACTCTCTAAGCTGCAGAAAATTTTATCTAGCAAGATATTAAGAAGTTTGAAGCTTAATAATGGAGCTCTGTGCGTTGTGTTTTAAAGCTTACAAGTAAGTATTGTATTCAAAATAAGCAAGCATTGTTTAACCAAAGGTACCTGTGCTTATAGTGATTGGATAGAACTACTGTCAATGTGCTTTTTGCTTTGTGTGACTGGTCAAGAAGTGAGTTGTAACATTGAGTTCTTGGTCTGTTGCCTGGGCTGTGAGCTGCTGGCATCTTCCCATTGTCATAACCATGGAATGAGACTGATGCTGGAAAATCAAACAGCTCAAGGCAGTTCCCAGCAGTCCTGTCCCGTTTGTGATTTGTACAAAGACCCCTACCAGCGACAAGCAATGAGGTCAAAGCCACCCCTGAGTGTTTTTGACCATTTTCAGAGATGCTGACCCCACCACTGCCCTGGGCAGCCTTTCCCAGAGCTTGAGCACCCTTTCCATGAGGAAATTTTCCATCATGTCCAATCTAAACCTCATCAATGCCATCATTTTGCACTTGCAGAGGCATGCCAAGTCTATTAAGTGCCACCAGAAATGCCAGTGGGATTTAGGCACGGGCCAGCCAATGGTTCCCTGGAGATGCTGGCCCTTGGGAGCTCTGCCAGGGCACTCCTGCACCCCATGGCAATTCCTGGATGGGCTGGGCAGCAGCCCTGGGGTAACAATTAAGAGAACACTGAACCAATCCAAGGACTAAAAGGGCCAGGACTGAGCTCCAGGCAGCCTCTGCCAGGGATTTGGCAGAAATCTGTGAGAGCAGATCCATCCAAGAGGCACCAGATTTCCCTGGCATATGGGGCAAGCAATTCCTGTGCTGCTGTGCCTGATCCCAGCAAGCTGAGGCTGTTTTAGGAGGATGTTTTCCCTCCCCTTGCAGGCTCTGATGTGCTGAGGTAGCTTGAATGAATCACCAACGTGCCTTTCCCAGGGTGCTGTGGGAGCTTGGGAATGGACAGAGATCACTGAAATCACACAGCACAATCCATCTGTGTCCCCATGCTGCAGCTGCCCCTTGGAGAGCCTCTGCCAGGGTGTGGAGCTGCATTTCATGGCACATTTCATCCTGGGGACACCCACAGAATCACAGAATTGCAAGATCCCCAGGCTGGAAGAGACCTTCAACACCATGGAGTCCACCCCAGCCCCAACACCTTAACTGAACCCTGGCACCCAGTGCCACATCCAGGCTTTGTTAAACACACCAGGGATGGGGACTCCACCACCTCCCCGGGCAGAACATTCCAGAACTTTATCACTCTTTCAGTAAAAAGCTTTTTCCTGATATCCAACCTGTATTTCCCTTGGGGCAGCTCGAGGCTGTGTGCTCTGGTTGTGTCAGTGCTGCTGGAGACAGAGCCCAGCCCCAGCTGAGCACAGGCACCTTTCAGGAGCTGTGCAGTGATGGGGGCAGCCCTGAGTCTCCTTTTCTCCAGGCTGAGCACCCCCAGCTCCCTCAGGGTTCCTCTCAGGGTTTGTGTTCCCAGCCCCTCTGGATGTGCTCAGTGTCCCAAGGTCCTTCCCAGGCTGAGGGCCCAGAGCTGGGCACAGCACTCCAGGTGTGCCCTCACAGTGCCCTCCCTGCTCCTGCTGGCCACACCATTCCTGACCCAGACCAGGAGCCCTTGGCCTCCTTGGCCCCCAGGGCACTCTGCTGGCTCATGTCCAGCTGCTGTCAGCAGCTCCTCCTGACGAGGAGTGCCAAAGCACAGAACATCCATTTGGGGTGCCAAAGCACAGAACATCCATTTTTCCATGAGCAGAGATGCTGCCCCTGGCCACAGACCCTGCAGCACCTGGGAATAAGTGCCAGGTGAAGGTTTCAGTTCCATCTCAAACCTTCCACCAAAAGCACTCCTTACACTCCACCCTAATCCTACATTGTGGCTCTGATCCCAAATCAGTTTAATTCTCAAGACAGAGGGATGGGGTCAAGGTCTGGCCACAGCTGCTCTGAACTGAGGTCCCACCTGAGCCATGGTATCGCTGGCAGGGGTCTCTGTACAAATCACAAAGGGGACAGGGCTGCTGGGAACTGCCTTGAGCTGTTTGATTTTCCAGCATCAGCCTCATTCCATGGTTATGACAAAGGGAAGATGCCAGCAGCTCACATCCCAGGCAGCAGACCAGGAACTTAATGTTTCAAAACTTACTTTATAAGCTTCTTGACCAATCACACAAAGGAAAATCAAATTGACATTAGTTCTAACTAATCACTATTAGCACAGGTACTTTTGCTTAAAACAATGCTTGCTTATTTTGAATACAATACCTACTTGTAAACCTTAAAACACAATGCACAGAGCTCCATTATTAAGCTCCAAACTTCCTAATATCTTGCTAGATAAACTTTTCTGTAGCTTAGGGAGTTATTCTAGACAAGCATTAATACACAGACCATTGTTCTATTTGTCCTTGCTTTTCTACTTTTTAAATAATTTTTCTGCTGACCAATCTCATGGCTGCTGCTCAGCTCTAATCACAGTTCTGCTGTCTTTGGGCCCTGCCTTGTGCAGCTTTCCCAAAACCCTCTGATTTTGTGGATTCCCACACCATGGGTTCACTCCATGACCTCAGACAAACTCTCTTCCACTATCAAAATGTGATTGTGGTGCCTTGAACCAAGGGAATGACGAGACAGTGGGAGCCACGGGCAGAGCAGAGTGATAAAGATCCTGACAGACACTTCCACAGGAAGATTCAGAATTTTCTCCAGCCCAAAATTCAAAGAGTGCTTCCCCAAACTGACGTTTTCAGAGAGTTCAGGTTTTTGAGGGGGAGTGACAAGTAAAAAAAGTCAGAGTGAAGTAATTTTACAAATCTGAGCTACACTCAGAGAACACCTTCAGCTCATGAAATGAAAGTATTTTCAAACCCAGCATTCTTTATTGCAAGGAAAAAAAAGTTACCTACCTTTTGTGGTCACTTTGAGATTTAAAAATTAACATTTGGTTTGCAGTATACTCCTGACAGATCAACAGGAAACTTCACTTTGGTGAATATAAGCCACCTGTATTTAATATCCAACCAGAACAGACCCCCCAGCCCGCTGGGACCCTCAACCAGGTACCAAACCTGAAAAAGCTGTAATTTCGAAGTGCTCTGTATTTTACCTCAACACAGCTTTGTCACTTAGAGAGCACTAGGAAAAACTACAAGTGGGATAAGAGGCAGCCCTGGCCCCTCCTCCTGCAAAGGAAAGCAGAAAAAAGAGAACTTTGCCAATCTCCTCAATCCCTAAAGCCCCAGGCTGCAGTGTGGGCACACCTGGAAGCAGCACAGGTGCTTTGCTGCATCCTCTGAGCACAGATTAACACCGGGGACCACAAAATCCGTTTGAAGCTGAAGACTGATGAGTGTGTGAGTGGACATCAGTCCTGTGCTCCCACGACACTGAGGAAAGGCACACTCCCAAAGCAGGGGTGATTTCCAGCTGAGGAAAGGGAGCACCTGCTGTTATAAGTAAAAAAATCTGCCAAATTTTTTGGGAAAAAACGGGTTGCAGAACCAGTTAAACCAGGTGCTGCCAAGGTGAAGTTCTACCTGTTTGTTATTGTAATCACTGGTTGTTTTAGTTAATTGCTCCTTTTGTATCAGTATGGCCCTGCCTGGGGCTAAGCTGTTCTTCTCCCCGGATGGATGATGAGAGGAGGGGACATGGCGGGGGCATCAGAGAGAATGAAAAATAACCTCGGGACCAGCATGCCATGGGAAGGAACCCGCCAAACTTACTGAAAGGACCCGAAAACAACGAGCCAACACAGAATTAAAAGATCAGAGTGATGTCTGCAGGTGAGGAACAAAGTAGTGAGCCTGCAGAAAGGCTGAGAACCCTTTTTGTCCCTCGCCCTGTCCAGAGACCTCAGCTGGAACCAAGAGGTCTGAGTCTAGACAAACGTAGAACACATAACACGGAGCTATGCCCGCTGTTCTGGTGAGGTATGGGATCCTCAGTTCTGCCCTTTCATGGACAAAGCTGCGCGTTTCTTCTTTTCAGAGTCACCCCGGGAGAGGTGATGGACACCGCGGACCTGTTGAGCCTCCCAAGCTCGAGCTGATCATTCTTAACAAAAGCATTAAAAGAAGGAAAAGTTTTCTGCCCTATTTATTTCGCCTGTGATGGTCCTGCCCCACTCTGGAATCCCCTTATCTGGAGGGAAACTTGCTGTTTTCGTGTCTCCTTCATCCTCCTAAGCCATCAATCAGCGAGTCAATAATTGTCAGACATGCTCCAACTTTCAACTCCGGCTCCCTTGGAGGAACAGATTCACCAGCAGCTACTTCAAAATCCACTGGGCACCTCCCTCCCCGTTTCACATGTTTATCACTGTCAGTGAGCAGCTTCTAAGGCATTTTTGCTGTGCCTTGAATTCAGCTGCTCCAAATTGTCTCACAAGTATTGCATGTACGAGTTCAAAGCCCCGAGATGTTAACAGCAGCAACACATCCTGGCATCTTTATCTGCAGCCTTACTGAGGAATTTCATTCCAAAGAACAGAAACTCTATTTCTTAACAAGTTTTGCTTTTCTCCTGACGTGCAGCTTTATGCTCTGTGTCTCCTGGCTGGGCTGGATCACCGGTCAAGGAATCAAAGCCTGGCTCAGGCTCCTCCAAGCCCTCCCTCTGCTGACACCACCAAGCAGCACAAATTGAGCTCTGGGGAGGGTGAAATGCTTTGGAGCTGTCAGCAGCCCCACAAACCACGAGCACTTTGCAGAAAGCCAAAGCTGCCGACCAGGCCGTGCAAAGGAGCCCCAGACAAAACTGGGTCCCACAAAAGGGGAACCCACAGCAAAGCAAAGCTTCCCACAGCCCTGCAGAGCTGTGCAGGGGGACACACCTGAGCCACAGGCAGCTGGGAACACACACCTGGCACTTCCAGGAGGGGACAGTGAGGCCCAGCATCCTCAGCCTGGTGAGGAGGGGATGCTCTGCTCTGCTCTGGGCTGGGGCAGCCTCACCTCCAGCCCTGGGGCAGCTTTGGGCACTCAACATGAGATGAAAAAGGGTTAAAGAGCATCCAAAGGAAGGACATAGGGCTGGGGAAGGATTTGGAGGGGAATAGAGCCACAGGAGGAGCAGCTGAGGGCACTGGGATTGTTCAGCTGGAGCAGAGGAGATGAGGGCAGAGCTCAGGGGCTGCAGCTCCTCCCGAGGGCAGCTCTGAGCTCTGCCCTGGGACAGGGACAGCAGGTTTAGGGGTTTAGACTGGAGATCAGGGCAAGGCTCTGCCCCCAGAGGGTGCTGGCACTGCCCAGGCTGCCCAGGGAATGGACACAGCCCCGAGGCTGCCAGAGCTGCAGGAGGGGTTGGGCAGCACTGCCAGGGATGGACAGGGTGGGGTTGTTGGGGGTCTGGGCAGGGCCAGGGCTGGGACTGGATGATCCTGTGGGTCCCTCCAAGCCCTGCAGTGGGACTGGATGTGAACCTGTGGGTCCCTCCAATCACCAAGCCAAGGAGGTTCTGTGATTCTGTCTCAGGACCTGCAAATTCACAGCTTGGGATGGTCAGGGCCCTCCTGCCCCAGAGCTCTTTGCTGTAACACAGAGTAAGCCTGAGCTCATCCTCGGGGGCTGGAGGGGGGCACAGCCCAGCCTGGATGAGCAAAGTGTCATTTCCACCCCCTCACAGAACTGCAGAGAGGATTCTTCCCTCAGCAGTGCAGAAAAGCACTCATGGATAACCAGGAGTCCCCCACCTGCATTTCCCTGTTTTGTGCTGCACTCCTTATGAAATTAGTGAGAATAACTAAAACCCTGTGAAGTTCCCAGGTAATTTTCATTTCACTGTGATCCGACCGTCTCCTCAGAGCAATGAGACCTCTCAGTGCCAAAATTTAACAACTGCAACAATTCTCCTTAACACCTCCTGCCAGCGATATTGTTCATCGCTGAATTGCTTCATTAATTCCAAGTCGATACAAGCAGCTTCCTTTTGTCAATCTCGCTATATTAACATATAATTTCAATGTTTGGGGCCGTTTTCAGGCTTGGAAATGAGATTAGCGTCAAGTGATTAAAATAAGTTCTCAAGACTGGGCAAATTCACCAGCTCACAAAGGCTATAGATTGATCTTTGCAATGGAGAATGTAACAACCATTCCCAAATTATAAGTTTATCATTACACCACTCAATTTTTGAAAGCTGTTTTTGCTTTCAATATCTTGTTTTTGTTTTCCTGGGAAGTCAACATGGGCAGACTTCATCAGAATAACTTATAAGTTTCTATTATAAGTATTTAATATTACATTATGTTATGTTATGTTATATCATGTTATATTATATTATATTACATTACATTATATTATATGTTAATATTAATATTATAAGTTTACCGTTACACCACTCAATTTTTGAAGGCTGTTTGCTTTCAATATCTTGTTTTTGTTTTCCCAGGAAGTCAACATGGGCAGACTTCACCAGAATAACATATAAGTTTATATTATATTATATTATATTATATTATATTATATTATATTATATTATATTATATTATATTATATTATATTATATTATATATATTATATATTAATATTATAAGTTTACTGTTACACCACTCAATTTTTGAAAGCTGTTGGCTTTCAATATCTTGTTTTTGTTTTCTCAGGAAATCAACATGGGCAGACTTCATCAGAATTGCAGCCCTGATTCCAGAGGGTTGCAAAGGCTTTGCTGGAGGAGCCCGGGTGCATTTCCCTGCTAATGGGATGTCAGGACTGGCTGTGCTGAAGGACATGAAGTGCAGGGAAGTTGGGAAATCCTCCCAGCACTCCCTGTTCACGTCCCCTTTGCCATTCCAATTGCATGTGACATCATCAACCACAATTAATGAATTAGACTTGTCACAGGAGATATTTCCCTGCAGTAGGGCTGGTAAGTGATGCTCCCAATGGAGCCAGCTCCAGCTCAGAGCTGGATTTGGCTCTGGGAGATTGATGGTCTTACCCTTTCATTGGTGCTCAGGAGGCTCCCACAGGGCAGGCTGGACATGGGCAGTAAAACACGAGTGACCCATGGCCCACTGTGCCCTGGCTGTGGCATCAGACTGGACCTGCCTGCTCTGAGAAGGGCCCAGATCCAAAGGGATCCATTCATCACCCCTGGCCTGGCAATCAAAGCAAGCACAGGCTGTCCTTGAGCACACACCAGGATTTCTCCACTTGCACGTTCAAACTGCACCTGTGGTGCACACCTGGGGTCAGGGGATGTTCACTGCTCTCATGGCACAAATCCTCCTTTGCACCTCATCCCTTCACCGCAGGGGAGAGGTCATTACACTGAGAGGGAAGAAGAACTGATGAGGTCTCTGGTGTTGAGATGACCCCGAGGTGTTGGAAAGTCTCTTTCTCCCAGCCCTGAGACTGAAGAAGAAGACAGGGTTCCTTGGCTCTGGTTCTCAAGGTTATTTATTTGCTCTTATCCAATGCATTGTCTCTCTCTGACCTGCTGAGATCTGTCCAGCACGTTGGTTCATGGTATACTGACCACCCTGGGGTGGTGTTGGCTTTTTATACTAAAAACTACCTGTACTTTATTTACACTCATTTTCCAATACCTACCACCTATGTTAGACAGTCTGTCTCTACTCTAAACCAATCCAAAAGTGCCACCATCACAGCAGAAGATGAAGGAGAAGAAGAATACACCCAGATTCCTCCATCTTGCCTCTTGAGCCCCCATTCTAAAACTCCCAAAATTCTACATTTTCACCCTGTGATAAATTTACTATCATTCTACTCAAACTCTTGTGGCTTGTAATGTCACCTTGGTTTTTTAAGATTTTCTAAGCCTTCTGATGTTGACATTCTTGTAGTGAACTTTCTCACACACTTTCTGTAAATCAGTCATTGTTTTGCATTCCTTTATGGAAGAGGAGAAAGCTGATGGGCTGTTGGTTTGTCCAATGTCATTGGAGAGGTGGCACTGTCACCCTCCAGTCCACTGTCACTCTTGGAAAACTATAAATGTTAGAGACAGAAAATAAACTTCTATTTTCCTTCACCTTGAGAACAGCAGGGTGAGCTTGTGTTCTTTTGTGCCCTATAGCGACATTGTAACTCCTCACACAAAGTTGGTAATTGTTTCCAAGGGTTAACATCAGAGGCACTGGTTAAACCAGTTTCTGGGGTCTAATGTCATTACCTGGGATGACATGCAAGCCATATTGAGAATTTTGTTTACTACTGAGGAAAGAGATGATAAGACAAGCTGGCATACGAGAATGGGAACACTGGAATCCCCAAGACTTAACTGGGGACCAGAAATGGCCAAATCAAAGGCCTGGGTGGAACACTCAAAGCTCAAACAGAAGAGGGTTGGTGACACATGGTTGATTTAAGAAACATTATCCTACAGGAAATTTGGGAGGCTGTACCCTGAGGGGAGAACATTAGCAAAGTGTTTGGAGAATGCCAGGGGAAACTCCTACCTAATGGTTAGAGAGATTGAGAAAAGGATTGCAAATGTATTCAGGAGTTGATCCAAATTCACCTGTAGGGCAGGCATTATTAAAGACACAATTTGTAGGGAAATCTTGGGGAGATATATGGGAGAAACTTGAGAAACTAGAAAACTGGCAAGAGAGGAGTGTGACTGTGATCACAGGGGTTTTTGGATTGGGGAAGAGATGAGGATCTGACTCCATGTTTCAGAAGGCTTGATTTATTATTTTATGATATATATTACATTAAAACTATACTAAAAGAATAGAAGAAAAGGTTTCATCAGAAGGCTGGCTAAAAATAGAATAGAAAGGAATGATAACAAAGGCTTGTGGCTCAGACAGAGAGTCCCAGCCAGCTGACTGTGATTGGCCATTAATTAGAAACAACCACATGAGACCAATCCCAGATGCACCTGTTGCATTCCACAGCAGCAGATAACCATTATTTACATTTTGTTCCTGAGGCCTCTCAGCTTCTCAGGAGGAAAAATCCTAAGGAAAGGATTTTCCATAAAAGATGTCTGTGACAGAGGGGATTGCAGGAATTATTGAGAGAAGCTGTCTTTGACCCCGTGCCAAGGTCTCTGAGACCCCTGCCATGGTCTCGAGTCCTCCAGGGCAGCCAGGGCAATGTCCTGGGTTCTGACAAAGAACCTCCCCAGAAGGGCAGAAGTGAGGCTGAGTTGATTCCCCTCAGCCAGGCACGTCTGGAAACCTCCTTGAGCCCTCACTGCTGCCTCAGGCTGTTACGGCTCCGAGTCTTGGGCTTTCATGTTGGAATGAAAATATCATGATGTACAAATTATTACTTTGTAATTAATTATGCAGAATAACTAAAGTGAACATGACTTCAGCATTATGACAGCTTTGAAATTTACCACTTTGTAAATTAATAAGTAATGAATCTGGCTTGCTGGGTATATGTTTAATATAAGAGAAGGTTACCTAAACAAAAGGGAAGGCTTCAGCTGATTTAGCCATAGGAGAGCAAGAAGGAGCCTCAATTTTGTTGGCAAGGAGGAGAGAGGAAAATGCACTTTTTGTCTCCTTTTCAACTGAGACACACTGGCAGGGCTGTGATAATGCCACTCCACACAGCTCCTGCATCCAAAACTGACTCAGATTTCCCCAGACTTGGCAGAACCTGTGGAGCCAGAGCAGGGAAGGAGAGATGGGGAAGTGTCTGCAAACAAGATTTGTTTAAAGCAGGCAGCTGAATTCAGGGGAGATTTTGAATTTTGCCCTTTCCTGAAGAATGCCAAAGCAGCTCTGGGCAGCAGGCTGAGTGCCATGGGAGCCTTCCCAGCCTGCTCACCCAGCCAGGGCTGTTCACTCACCACTTCCCACTCACAAACCAGGTCCTGACACTGCCACCTCAGCCCTGAGTGATGTTTTGGGCCCATGAGGTACCAGGTTCCAGAGCAAACACCCATCCTTGTGTGAGCTTTGCTCAGCTCCTGCCACCCACCTCAGGTCTGTGCTTTGGCCCCAGGGCTGGGAGCCCAGCCTGAGCTGTTCTGCTCTCACTGCCTGGCTCTCCGTGGGCTGGGGCATGGCACAGGACCCCAAGGGCAGCTGAGCATGGCCAGCCCCAGCTCTAAAGGCTCTTTAATCCCTCTGTTCCTGCCCAAGAAGGGGAAGGCACCAAAGGAGCATCATCACTTCACTGTTAGTTTGTGCCTCTGCAGGGGGTTGCACACACTGCATCTCTCCCTTTCCTTTCCTTTCCTTTCCTTTCCTTTCCTTTCCTTTCCTTTCCTTTCCTTTCCTTTCCTTTCCTTTCCTTTCCTTTCCTTTCCTTTCCTTTCCTTTCCTTTCCTTTCCTTTCCTTTCCTTTCCTTTCCTTTCCCCTTTCCTTTCCCCTTTCCTTTCCCCTTTCCTTTCCCCTTTCCTTTCCCCTTTCCTTTCCCCTTTCCTTTCCCCTTTCCTTTCCCCTTTCCTTTCCCCTTTCCTTTCCCCTTTCCCTTTCCTCCCAGAGAGAGCACAGACATTTTACTTCAGCACAGGGACACATTTCCAGGAGTCAGGAAAGGTTTGAGGCCTCTCTGCATGGTATTTTTCCAACCACTTCTTTTGTGTCAAAATTCAGCTAATTTTGGGAGGACAGAGGGGGAGAAAAATCTTCGGGAAAAAAATCACACCCGAGAGAGCTGGCTGGAGTGTAAAAATAGCTGTGAGCTGTTCCCTAATAGCCCCTGTGGTTGGGCACGAGGCTTCAGCCACTGACGAGGTGCTAAAGAGATGACAGGTGGCATCTCGGCACTTCTTCCATGCCAACAGGTTTCAGTGCAGACGGCTGCGCTTTCCCCTCCTCCTAAAGGACCTCGCATTTCCTTAGGCAGAGGGACTGGGATTTTATGTGTGCGAGTCCATCCCTGAGCTCTGCTGGGCCAGCCTGGGCTTTGTTTGGGGGCCCAGGTACTGTCTGAAGGAGCCTCAGCCTGGCGTGTGAGTTTTAACAAAAATTTTTTTAAACAAAAATGCTTAAAACCTTAAAATAACACAAATGTGCTCCTCGGGGTGGACCCAGCCCTGCAGCAGCCACGGATATCCCTCTCCTCCAGGGAATGTCCCTCTCCTCCCCAGAAACCTGCATTGCTCCCATGTCCAGCCCAATGCAGGAGGTGAACCCAAGCACCCAGAATCTCCCTGGGATGTCCCTGTGTGTCACTGTCATATTTTCTGGAAAAATCCATTCACCAGGATTTCTTCTCCTGGGAAGCTGAGAAACCTCAGAGAAAAAGAAAAAATAATATGATCTCATTTGCTTCTCCTGTGTTTGCTGCTTTGGAATGTGGTTTGGAGATTGTTTATCCAACATGTGAATATCTATATCTATATTATCTATATCTGTATCTAATATCTAATCTATCTATATAATAGATAATATATAAAATATATATTATATATATAAAATAATATATAGATATAATATATAATAGATATATATAGATATCTATAATATCTAATCTATGTCTATATCTATAACTATCCAACATATGAATTGTTTTTACTTAATGACCAATCACTGTCTGGCTGTGTTGGGACTCTGGAAGGAATCAAGGGTTTTTCATTATTATCTTGTTAAGTATGTTTTCTCTATTCTTTAGTATAGTTTTAGTATAGCATTCTTTAATATAATATAAATATATATCATTATACATCAATTATATAATATATCTATATATATTATATATCGTAATATAATATATCATAAATTATAAAATAGCCTTCTAAGAACATGGAGTCAGATTCTCAATTCCTCCTTGGTCCTGGGGACCCAGCAAATACCACACTGTGCAAAGGATCAAGCTGCCTGCAAACCCCTGGTGTCCACACAAAGCCTGGCATTTCCAGAGGAGGAACAGCTCTGCCACTGAAAGGGGCACATCAGCAACAGCCATGCCAGTGTTGAGAGGGCAAAGATGAAGGGATGTTAATTCTGGTCTGCACCTGAAGAGCTGCACAGGTGGAGCCCCAGCAGAGTGTTTGGAGCACCAGCCCCACAGGGACAAGGTTTCCTGATATTTTGACTGATACCTGTTGTGGATCCCAGAGGAGCAGTCAGCAGGCTCTGGGCTCACTGCTCCCTACCCTGGAACCAGCTGAACCCTCTGTCTCAGGACCCACTGGGAGCTCTTCCTCATTTTCTCCCCTTTCCAACTGTGTGAAACACTGGCAGGGATGTGACAATCCCACACATCTCCTGTCCCCAAAACTGACTCAGATTTCCCCAGACTTGGCTGCTCCCAGCTGAGCCTCCTGCCAAGATGACTTTGTACTTCTGAACACACATTTAAGGTGCTCACAGGGCAGGGGCAGGCACAGCAGCACTCCCAGATTTTCCCTGTGTTTTGGCTGATATGTTTCATGGTTCCAGAGGGAGGCCAGAGGAACACAGTCAGCAGGCTGGATTTGTGTGTTGTAGATACATATTAAAATATTGGCTTTTTGCAAATATTAAAACGGATTTTATATGTGTGGTGTTAAAGTAATTTTGCTATAAAGATATGGGTTTTATTTCTGTTGTTAAGCTTAGGGAAATAGCTGATATCAGTGTGCTTGTGTTAAACTGCCTGCTGGGATGGGATAACACCCAATGCACACAGGATGAGCACACCTGGACAGATCTGCCAACCATCAGCACTCGGTGTTTGAAAACAGTGTGGGCCAAGACCCAAAACTGGAGGTGATAAAAAAGGACTGAAACCACAACCAAGGAATACACATGCTCTAAAAAGGCAGATCCAAGGAGGAGCCATGCTAAACAGTTCTTGGAACATGGAAACTAGTTTGGGGAAAAGTTTACTGTGCATGAGGGTCTATGAATATGCAGCAGGCTGATGTCATGGAAGGTATTTAAGGGGTATCCCTGAAGGTAACAAGGTGATCTTGGCTGAGCACCAAGATGCACCCTAATAACCTCTGCTCTGTGGTCCTTGTCTCCTCTTGTCCTTCATTACATTTTTTACATTTTCACTGTTGAGTGAAGGTGTTTTTCACAGGTGGGCTCACTGCTCTCTACCCCAAACCCAGCTGAACCCGCTGCCTCGGGACCCACCGGGAGCTGTTCCTCACAGCTGCTGCTGCTTGTTTGATTAATTCCTGTCCCTGCCTCTCTCAGCCAGGTGGGGAGAGTCAGCAGTGTCTGACAACAAGGGCAGTGTCTCATTTGGGCTCCTCCTGCCCGGCAGCTGCTCCCTGAGCACGGGCAGATTGCAGGGCTGCATGTCCGGGCGGGGGCTGCACAGATCGCTGGGATTTAGGGATTAGGGGAGCAGATTGGCAGATTCGAGGAGGGATCAGTGTGAACACTGAGTGTGAGAGCAGATGTTGGTGACTCCCCCGCCCCTCTCCCTGCTCATCCTTTCCCCAGTGCTGTCCCCTCCAAGCATTATCCACTCTCAGCATCAGAGATCTCCTGTCATCCCTTTTTTCATTTGCCAGCCTGGCTCTAAAGGAGCCAGCTGCCTTCCCCAAATCCACAGGCAAAAAGACTCAGTTAATATAAACGATTAAAGGTGTCTATCTGGCTGTCTTCCCTTGTTGCTTTTGCTTTCTCCATGGCACAAGCTCCCTCCATCACTCCTAAAGACACGTCCTTATCCCCTCGGTGTGAGCACTCAGAGCCCCTCACCTGCACGGCCATCGCCCTCTCTGCCCAGGGAACAGCAGCTCCTCAATACAGAAGAATCTCCTCTTTTCCTTCTTTTAACTTTTCCTGCCCAAACCCTGCAAGCTCCCTGTGACCACCAATCCTTCTGCTCCTGCAGCAGGCACAGCAGACCCTCCCTGTGTACCTGTTTACACGGACCAGCAGATCCACAGCCAGCTCACCCCTGCACCACTGGCAGCCCATAATGAGTCCCCAAGGCCTCTCCTCTAAGAGGCTCCAGCAGTTCCCTAAAAAAGCCCCACTTGAGCAGCTTTCACAGCTTGACCTGTGCCCCTCCCTGCTGCTACAGCCGTGGTTAATGAGCCAGGCCTGTGGCACGGCTGGGCTGGAAGCATTGCACTGCCACCCACCCAGGGGACATTCCTCATGAGCCAGGGACCCCCAAGGCTGGGACAGAAAAAGACTCAGAAAATAGAGAAAAGGCACCAAAATGCCTGCACTGAGCAGCAGCAACGTGAGAAGGAGAGACTCTGCCCTGGCAGTGCAGGATGAGTGCAAAATGGAGAGGGTGGAGGTCAAGGGGAACAATTCCCAACCAGTCAGCTCCCTTCTGTGAAAAATGTGTATTGTGTGATTGGCTTTTGGCAAATATTGAAATTAATATCAGATGTGTTGTGTTAGAAAGTGATGCTGTATTGATTTTCTTAAGTAGTGTGTTAAATATAGTTTTAGGTTATAAAAAAATGTTAAAATAGAAATTATGCTATGTAAGATACTTTTTATAAGAAAGGACTCTCACTGAGATAGCAGCCACAGGACACCTGAATCTTTCAGAGAAAAAGAATGGATTGCTCTCTTATCAGAAGAAATGAACTTCTTCCTGCCTTGCTCAGGCTTAACTACACCGTCAGGATTCAGAGGAAGAAGCTGACACTGCCCAGACAGAATCCTGTGTTTGAATGGAATTTATGCATCATGTATGAGGTGTATGAATATGCAACAGGCTGTTGTTTTTAAGGATTAATCCTCTGTTAACGTGGGTCCTTTTTCAGGCTTATTTTGCCCAGAAAGAGGTACCCGGACTGTCCATAACTCTTTATTTTTATTGTCTCATATTGTCCTAATCCAAATTGCCCAAAATTTTTATTACTCTAATTATATTGCTGTTTTTATAACCATCTTATTACTATTAAACTTCTAAAATTCTAAAAACAAGTGATTGGCATTTTTCACACTTCCAAAAATATCCTGCACATCAAAAGCTTCAGACAGCAGTGGAATATCAGCTGCTTCCCAAAGGAGCTGAGAGGGAGCCAGCACTCACCTCACACCCATGACAGCAGGGAGGGAGGAATCACCAGCTCTAGGTGAGGACAGGCCCTCGAGCTAAGTCACAGCAGCACATAAAGCAACTAGACACAACTTACCAGTGTCACAGAGTGGGAAAAAATGGAATAAAAATAAAATAAAACCAGCTAGGATGGCTACCACCAGATCCCCTGGCTGAGCAGGTCCCCCCTGCTCAAGGATGACAATTTACAGGGGGAGGAAGGCCAGAAAAATAAGAAAATAACTCTGTGCCTGCATTGCTTATACAGGAGAGAAGATTTAATAGACACAGAGAACGGAGCTTATCAGCACAACTCACGCTCAGTGGTGCAAGGGAGGGCATCATACATTAGCTTGCTTTGACCTGCAGGGCCCTCAGTGGGAATTTTCTCCACCACACTGACATGATGTTGTTTAGATGCAATGCACATCTCGCCTGCATGGAAACATGCTGACACTTTGGAGGCTTTTGAATGCGGAGAAGGAGTGGAGAGAAAAAAGATGTCTGGGTCAAAATGTTTCTCTAATGGTTATAGATTTAATTCCATGGTCTGGAGGGAAGGGTGGGAGAAGATATTATTATTTTTTTTTCCTCCCTATTTCCTTTTCAGAACATGAAAAAGGAATCCAAAAGCATATTACTGTCCTGCCCTGCTTTGCTTTTCTTCAATTCTCTGCTTTGGCTCTGGTTTTCCTTTTCCCTCCCACCTCCATCACTACATACAAGTCCCAGGGAAGATCTGGCCAAAACTGCTGAGAATTTAGCTTGGATAAAACATTCTTGGTTTCCTCTAAAAAGGAACAAATTAACATCAGATTTCTCAACACACAAGGCAAAATAAACAGGGAAATTATTTGCCCAGCCATGCTGGCACTTTAAATTCTCTCAAAGAACTGGGTTGTATCCAGAGACACAGAGAATATGACACATTCCTTCAGCTGAGGTTGCCTGTAGCCCCTCAGATTTCCCACTTAGCAGCTGTATTTGATCTCAGACACAATCAGAGGACACCAGCACCCAAATCCAGCAGGGGAGCAAGACCAGGGGTAGCAGCAGAGGCTCTTGGGCTTGGCTTTGGCTCTGAGGATTAAAGTGGTCACAGTGGGGCCAAAGGGCACAGTGAGGAGGATTTATAGAGACCACAGAACCACTGAGGCTGGAGAAGACCTTTGGGATCAGAGAATCCAGCCTGTGAGCCACCACCACATCAGCCAGACCATGGTGCTTAGTGCCTTGTGCAGACTTTGCTCCAACACCTCCAGGGACAGGGATTACCCCCTCTGGGCAGCTCATTCCAGTGTCTGCTCACCCTTTCTCCAAAGAAATCCCTCTTGGTGCCCAACCTACACATGATGTCCTCTCACCCTCTCATCAGTTCAGAGCAGAGCCAAACCCTCACCTGGCTGTCCCCTCCTGCCAGGGAGCTGTGGAGAGTGAGAAGGGCCCCCCTGAGCCCCTTTCCCCCAGGCTGAGCCTCTTTCCAGTTCCCTCACCAGACTTGTGATGCCCAGGTGTTGGGGAAGATGAAACAGGAAAGCCTTATCAATAGGATTGCCTGGCAAAAGATTTTGAGAATATGGAAACTATAAGTGAGATTGAAATGAAAGCAAGTTTTGAGATCCCTCAGTTACTGAACAACTGGAAAACAATGGTGTGGCTGGCTGAAGGTGATCTCCTTTTGATGGAACAACACCCTCTGCTTGCAGACAGCTCCAAGGGTCAGAGCAGACCCTACAGCTTGGCAGAAGGGGCCAAAGAGGAGATTTTAGGATTTAAAATGTAACACAGTATGGTAATGTAATGATTCTTATAGGCTGTATGGAAATGCTATAGGATTTGTATATTGTACTAGATTGGTTAGTGAGAATCAGAATATTCAACACAGAAAAAGATTTATTGTATTGTAACGGGACCTTTGCACTGTTACCTCTTGTCTCTTAGCTCTTGCCTTTTGCTCTCTTACCCTTTTACTCTCTCCCCCTCTCATCCTCTCTCCCCCTCTCTTCTCTCATCCTGCTCTGAGCTGTGGCTGGCAGCTCCCAGCAGGGCCCTGCCCCCAGGCCCTTTGCAATGAACCCCAAGTTCCAGCCCTGGCTGCAGAGATCTCTGCTCTCCATCCATCCCGACCCCTGTCAATCCTACACCCCGGGACCTCTCCCGCCCCATTCCCCGAGCAGGGGGTGCCAGGGCCGGCACAGCCCCCCCGGCTCTGCAGACACAGGGGGCAGAGGGTGCCTGGCAGTGCCAGGGTTTGCAGCAGCCCAGAACTGCAGAACCAGGCACCTGGGAGCAGGAGAGCCGTGCCAGCTTTGCTGGGCACGAGGCAGCCTCATTTGTCTCCATCAGGTGCAAATGGGCTGTTCAACCTTTAAGCGCTTAATTAGTTTCCTTTTTGTTTTTAAAAGCAGCGGTTGGGTGCCGCGTTCCCCGGGACGGGAGCAGGGAGTGATGGATGGGCTGGGCACAAGAGCCCGGTCCTTCAGCTCCCAGGGAGGAGCTGCAGCCATCCCAAAGCTCTGCTCCAGTAAATGCCCAAAGAACTGGGCTCAACTCTGCTGCTTCCCAGAGAAAAACCAGTGCCACCCATCCCCAGCCTCCCAGAGAAAAACCAGTGCCACCCATCCCCAGCCTCACAGAAAAATCCAGTGCCACCCATCCCCACCTTCCCAGAGAAAAACCAGTGCCACCCATCCCCAGCCTCACAGAAAAATCCAGTGCCACCCATCCCCAGCCTCCCAGAGAAAAACCAGTGCCACCCATCCCCAGCCTCACAGAAAAATCCAGTGCCACCCATCCCCAGCATCCCAGAGAAAACCAATGCTAGCCATCCCCAGCATCCCAGGAAAATCCAGTGCCACCCATCCCCAGCTTCCCAGAGAAAAACCAGTGCCAGCCTGCCCAGCCTCCCACAAAAATCCAGTGCCAGCCATGCCGAGCTTCTCAGAGAAAAACCAATGCCAGTCATCCCCAGCATCCCAGAAAAATCCAGTGCCACCCATCCCCAGCATCCCCCTCCTCTGGGACACCCACCCAGGCACAGGTGGCACCTCCCAGCCAGAGCACACCCCCAGAGGTGTCTGTGCACCCCCAGAGGTGTCTGTGCATCCCCAGAGGTGCCTGTGCACCCCCAGAGGTGTCTGTGCATCCCCAGAGGTGTCTGTGCATCCCCAGAGGTGTCTGTGTGTCCCCAGAGGTGTCTGTCTGTCCCCAGAGGTGTCTGTGCACCCCCAGAGGTGTCTCTGCACCCCCAGAGGTGTCTCTGCACCCCCAGAGGTGTCTGTGCACCCCCGGAGGTGTCTGTGCATCCCCAGAGGTGTCTGTGCACCCCCAGAGGTGTCTGTGCATCCCCAGAGGTGTCTGTGTGCCCCCAGAGGTGTCTGTGCATCCCCAGAGGTGTCTGTGCACCCCCAGAGGTGTCTGTGCATCCCCAGAGGTGTCTGTGTGCCCCCAGAGGTGTCTGTGCACCCCCAGAGGTGTCTCTGCACCCCCAGAGGTGTCTCTGCACCCCCAGAGGTGTCTGTGCACCCCCAGAGGTGTCTGTGTGTCCTCAGAGGTGTCTGTGCACCCCCAGGTGCACAAAGCACCCTCAGGTCTCTGATTCCTCCCTCCACCTTGGCTTCCTGCTCCAGCGCCAAAAGAGAAATCTGCCCGTGCCAGCAAGGTGGACAGGAGCTAAGGAGAAACAAATCTGCTTCAGCTGGGGTCACAGTGGGTCAAAGAGATAAAAAAGTACACGTTGGGAAAGGCCCTGACTGGCTGGAGGATTGATCTGCTGTGCTGGCTCCCAGGGAAACCAGGCTGGGAATGGTCCCTGCCTGGATTGATTGGAAAAGGGCCCACAGGAGCCCTGGGTACCTGCATTGCTGCCCCCAGCCCCAGCACTCACTGTTGTTTTCTTCCCTGTTTAATTCCTCATAAATAATTCCCAAGACATCCCCCTCCCTCCTTTCCTCATGCTTTTCCTCCTAGATAAAAACAATATGTGGTGCTTTTTTTTTTATTCCAGCAGGGTTCCAGCTAATAAAAAGATTTATAATTAAGCCAGTAGATTTCCTTTTGCTATGCTGTCCTGGATTATGAGAAAGTATATTTATATGCAATTATGAAATGAACAGTATTTCTTACCCAAGTGAAGCTTTAAAAGTCATTATGAATCCATTAACTCAGCAGACCTTACAAAAGGCCTTCTCTGCTCTGGATTTATTTTAATTTAAAGCAGATAGGAAACTTTCCCCCTCCTTATTTTTTAAACCCAGCTTTTCTGCAGTAGGAGTGTGTGAAAATGAACAACATGCATCAAATTCAGCAGGAGGGCCAGACTCTGGTGGGCTCAGCACCATTTTGAGTCCTTCCAGAGCCTCTGCCCTGTATCTGAGTGCTGTGATCCAACCTAGCAGAGAATCATGGAATGGTTTGGGTTGGAAAGGGCCTCAAAGCCCATCCAGTGCCACCCTTGCCATGGCAGGGACACCTCCCACCATCCCAGGCTGCTCCCAGCCCTGCCCAGCCTGGCCTTGGGCACTGCCACAGCTGCTCTGGGCAATCTCACACCTTGTACTGAAATGCAGAATTTTAGAGTCTCCCTTGGCTGCCCCTTCCTTGACTCTGGGAGCTGCTCTCCATGGGGTTACAGGGAAGGGTTGAGGTGCTGCTCACAGGAACCTCCTGTTTCTTTTTTGCTTCCCTGCACATCCTCACCTGGAGGTTCCCATGGAGCTCTGTGTGCTCAGTGGTCTGTGATGCTTCAAGCACAGGCTGGAAGAGCCAGCAGACAAGAAATTGTTGGGAAGGATGAAAGTTTGACAAGAAAGTCTCACAGATATGTGTGCTTGGCAGAAAGATTTTTGAATGTAGAGTCTGATGGAGGAATAGAGATGGAAGCAAGTTTTGATATAGAAGAAAAGAATTGCTGAGCCAGTCTCACTGGATAACCAAGGAGGCAAAGGGTGTGTTAGTTAGAAGGGGTTTTTATGGCTTAGAGCAAAGGATAAACCCACCCCAAACAAGAAGATGTTTTTACCAAGCAGAAAGAGAGCACAGGCAAACAAGCCAGCAAATGTGGCAAGTAGAAAAAAAATCTCAGAATTTTCCACTGCAAGAAAACTGAAAAACAACTTCTAGCTTCAACTGTAATGTACAAACTTTTAGTGATTGGAGAACAGTAACATGAATATGGTAATTACAGTAGTTATGATAGGCTATAGATAATAGTTAAGGTATAGATTGGTTCTACTGCTTTAAGATGCTCAGCAAAGAAAAGTATAGAATGCATTGTAACCATAGAAAAATATATAATGTATTGTAACCAAAACAAAAGGGCTCCAGGCCTGCCTGAGCTGGAGCTCACAGCTGTAGGCACAGCTCTGTCACCCACCACCCTGGACTGCTGTAACTGCATTTTGTATACAATAAACTGCATTTTGGATACAATAAACTGCATTTTGGAGAGCTCCTGGAGTCCTGTATCTCTCATTTAAGCTCTTACAAGAAATGAAGATGGGAAAAGTCAGAGAGGAAAACCTGTGACCAACCCTGCTCAGAGAGCTGCTGCAGCACCAAAATCCAGGTGGGAAGAGGCACAAAAGCTTTGATCAGGATGTGAGGTCCCTGCTGTGGCTCTGGAGCAGGTGTGGGTGGTGCAGCCCAGTGCTGGGACAGGCTGGCACCTCCCTGCCCCTCTGGGGAGGGGAGCAGCAGCCCCTGCCCTCCCTGCTGCTGCTCCCAGCCCTCCTCAACTCCTGAGCAGCTCTGCCTGCCCAGGGGGACACGTTCCAGGAGCTGGGGCATCCCAAGGAGACCTGGACCCCAACAGCTGAGGGGGTTTCTCCTCCCAAGCTCTGGTGAGATCCTCAGTGCCCTGGAGAAGGCTCCATGGAGACCTCAGAGCCTATTCCAGTGATGCTCCAGGAGAGCTGGAGAGGGACTGAGGACAAGGGATGGAGGGACAGGACACAGGGAATGGCTCCCAGTGCCAGAGGGCAGGGATGGATGGGATATTGGGAATTGGGAATTGTTCACTGTGAGGGTGGGCAGGCCCTGGCACAGAGTGCCCAGAGCAGCTGTGGCTGCCCCTGGATCCCTGGCAGTGCCCAAGGCCAGGCTGGACAGAGCTGGGAGCACCTGGGACAGTGGGAGGTGTCCCTGCCATGGCAGGGGTGGCACTGGATGGGCTTTAAAGTCTCTTCCAATGACTCAAAAAGCCCCACCTGCCCCATCCATAGCTGTGCCTGACAAGAAGGGACAACCTGCAGGATTTTAAACAACTCGTCAGGCAGAAGGATGGCCTCACCCAGCAAAATATGCTCCAGTCCCAACCATCCCTCAGCATTCCTTATCTCCAGGCAGGCTGGGGATGGCTCATTTTGCTCACCTTAAGAGGAAATCCATCTCCAAGTCACCAAAGGAGCCTCAGCTGCAATGGCCTTTTCATTAATGTGGTGGCAATAAAGCACAGCAGCATCCCCTGGCTGTCAAGGGGAAGGGAGCTGGCAGGAATATTAAAAGGGAATTTGCTGCCAGGTGGATGCAGGGAGGAAGGCAAAGCCTGTGGTGGGGCACAGCTCTGCCCCTCCACCACCCAAATCCACCTGGAGAGGGCCACCAGTCCCCAAGTGCCACCAACCAACCTTCCCTCAACTCCTGCTGAGCTCCAGACAAGATCTGAGTGTTCATTGGGAGCCCCCAACAGACAAGAGGCTCTCAGGGTGGCACAGCCATTCCCTGGCACCTTGGGCACCAGCCAGTGCTTGGAGGGGCTGCAGCAGCTCCTCCTGAGCTGGGCACTTCCCTGGGCACCTCCAGCCTGCAGGGGCACTGTCTGTCCCTGCTCTCCTGTCCCTGCTGAGGCATCTGCCTGTCCCTGCTCTCCTGTCCCTGCACAGGCTCCTGCCTGTCCCTGCTCTCCTGCCTGTCCCTGTGGTATTTTTGGAGTCCCCAGATGAGGGAAGGAAATGATGCATCTGACTCCATGTTCTTAGAAGGCTAATTTATTATTTTATGATGTATATTATATTAAAGAATCCTCTACTATGTTATATTAAAGAATAAAGAAAGGATACTTTTAGAAGGTTTAACAAGATACTAATTAAAATCTCATGACTCTCCTCAGAGTCTGACACAGCCTGACCAGTGATTGGTCATTAAGTAAAAACAATTCACATGTTGGATAGTCATAGATATTAGATATTATATATCTATCTATTATATACATTATCTTTATATGTTATATACATATATTATTTATATATTATTATATATAATATATAATATATATAAATATATATTCATTACATATTGTAGATATATAATATACATGATATGTGTATATACTATATATAGGTATATAGATTAGGTATTAGATATAGATATAGATATTCACATGTTGGATAAACAATCTCCAAACCACATTCCAAAGCAGTAAAACACAGGAGAAGCAAATGAGATAATATTGTTTTCCTTTTTCTCTGAGGCTTCTCAGCTTCCCAGGAGAGAAATCCTGGCAATGGGATTTTTCCAGAAAACAGGCTGGTGACATGTCCCTGCTCTCCTGTCCAACCCTGCAGGGCTGGGAGTGTTCTCAGCCCTCAGACGAGTTAAACCTCCCTGACAGGCTCGATCTGCCTCTGGTTGCCCGTGATGTTTTCACTTCCAGTTGGCTCTGGCAGCGACAAACCTGCTCTGACACCTTGGCTGTGGCTCAGGCTCATTCTCCCCGTGTGATCTGCCTCTCCCTGTCTCTTTGCCGTGCTCGGTGTGAGCTTTGCACTGACAAACCCGTTTTGATCTCCTCCCCCTGTGCTCCCCCCTCCCAGCAGCTCCATCTCTGCAATTCTTCCAGATCCAGCATGACTGCTTTATTTAATAAGAATAAAAGAGCACCCGTGCCCAGGGAGTTCTCTGCAAACCAAGTGCTCTGGATCTAATCTGGGCAACACGGTCACACTTGGTTTCATTACACTTGCCCCCTTGGCCCATAACACTTGCTTTCTTAGCCATGGATTTTTCAATTCCACTGGAGCAGAATTCCCCATGTGTCTTGCACCACGAGGAGCGGGGCTCTGAGCTCCTGCTCCCAGTTTAATCCCTGTTTGCAATTTACAGAAGCTTTGGCTGAGGGTGAAAGGTTCTGTGTTTCATTACAAAGCCTCACAGGGACCTCTGCTAACCTGCACTGTGCAGCACTTCTTGTCACAGCACAGCAGCTGCACTGAAAAAAAAATAAAAATAAAATCCAGTGTCTGGGATCCATCCCCAGCTCCAGCAGCCATTCCCTGTGAACAGCAATGAGTCCATGAAGAGCTCTGGAGAGCAGCCCTGCTCACAGGTGTTCTGCCACAGGCACGCCCAGTGTGCCCCACAACCAGCTCTGCTTTGCATCCCCCTTGAAGTGTTTCCAGACACACCAAATAATGATCCACTGGAAGAGATTCTTGCACCTACTGCAGGTTTTTTTACCTCCTGAAGCTCTTAGAGCACTTCAAAGGGAAAGAAGCTCTGCTAAGCTCGTGCTGCAAAAGGGGAAAGCTCCATCCACGAGGCAAAGATGGAAAAGCAGGGCCCCAGGCCGGTGGGTGGGAACCAGCCCTCACTGCCTGCAGCAATCGATGTGTCTTTGCTCTTAACGCCCACCTAAGGAAAATCTTTTCATCCCTTTCTCTGTGTCTGTGCCTCCAGAAGCACAGACCCTTCCTCTGATCAGAAATACATCAGCTCTGAGCACACGTCTGTGGTTAATCAAACGGCCTTCCTTTAGAAATTCACCCTGTTCTACTGAAGTCCATCTCACCGTGGTTAATGAAACGGCCTTCCTTTAGAAATTCACCATGTTCTACTGAAGTCCATGTCCTCAGAGATGCCTTTGTCACTTTGAAACAACAGCAGCCAGCACCACTGGGACCCAAAATCCCTTTAGGAGGGATCTGTGGTGCAGGCAATGCTCCCTTGAATCCCTGTCCTTTGCAGCTGGCCACTAACAAAACACAAGCACAGCCTGTTCAAACATCAAAGCTGGAGGTCAAGCAGCTAAAAGCTCCAAATTTGACACTTCCTATCCCATTCACGGGATTTGAAAAGAGAACACCAGCTTGGAAATCATGCTATTAGCAACAGCTCCTGGCTCCCAGCTCTGGAGAACGCTGCCCTTCCCTTGTCACAGTGTCAGGGAGCAGAGCCCTGTCCCCTGGGTAGCTGTGGGTCATGAAATGGTTCAAGCACCACGAGGAAGGGCCTTGGCAGCAGCAAGAAAGGCCCTGGGAGCAGCAGCTGTTCCACACCACTGGCTGCTGCTCTTTGCTCTCTCAGGTCATGGGTGGGAGCCTGACCCTAAAGCTCCAATGTCACAGACATCTTTTATAAAAAATTCTTTCCTTTGGATTTTTTCTCCTGAGAAGCTGAGAGGCCTCAGGAACAAAATGTAAACAATGGTTATCTGCTGCTGTGGAATGCAGCAGGTGCATCTGGGATTACTCCATGTTGGTTGTTTCTAATTAATGGCCAATCACAGTCAGCTGGCTCAGATTCTCTGTCCAAGACACAAGCTTTTGTTATTCATTCTTTCTTTTTCTATTCCTAGCTAGCCTTCTGATGAAATCCTTTCTTCTATTCTTTTAGTATAGTTTTAATATAATATATATAATAAAATAATAAATCAGCCTTCTGAAACATGGAGTCAGATCCTCATCTCTTCCCTCATCCTCAGGCCCCTGTGAACACGGTCACACTCCAAGTCTGGGGCACTGAGGAGGATGTCACTGTAGGACACTGAGGATGTCACTGTAGGACATGGGGCACTGAGGAGGATGTCACTACAGGACATGGGGCACTGAGGAGGATGTCACTGTAGGACATGGGGCACTGAGGAGGATGTCACTGTAGGACATGGGGCACTGAGGAGGATGTCACTGTAGGACACTGAGGATGTCACTGTAGGACATGGGGCACTGAGGAGGATGTCACTACAGGACATGGGGCACTGAGGAGGATGTCACTGTAGGACATGGGGCACTGAGGAGGATGTCACTGTAGGACATGGGGCACTGAGGAGGATGTCACTGTAGGACACTAAACAACACGATGTGAACTCGCTGCTCCTTCCAAGGTAAAAAAGGGACCTTTGTTTTTCTGACTCCAACATTTATAGATTTCCAGAAGTGACAGTGGATTGGAGGGTGACAGTGCCACCTCTCCAATGACACTGGACAAACCCACAGTCTATCAAATTTTTCCTCCTCCGTAAAAGAATGCAAAACAATGAGTTATTTACAGACAGTGTGTGAGAAAGTTTGTTATAAGAATGTAAACATCAGAAGGCTCAGAAAATCTTGAAAAATCAGGGTGACAGGGAGAGGGAGCTGTTACCAAAACCTCCAAGTCCTCCAAGAGCTCCAAGTTCGCAGACTCACAGAACCCCCAGATTGTGTGGCCTGGAAGGGACATTAAAGCCCATCCAGTTCAGTCCCCCTGCCCTGGACAGGGACACCTTCCACTAGCCCAGGTTGCTTCAAGTCCTGTCCAACCTTGCCTTGGACATTCCAGGGATCAGGAATCCACAATCTCTCTGGGCAGACCCTCACCATCCTCACAGAGTGAATGATTCCATCCTCACATCAGATCAAAACCTTCCCCTCCTCAGCTGGAACACTGAGCCTTTGCCAAACTGGCCACAGCCTCTCCCAGATCTAGGGCTCCTCATTCCATACCTCAAACAGCTTTGTTCCCTCAGATTGCTGAGTGATTCCCTGATTCCATGATCTTGGTGCCCACCTCTCTTCCAGCTTATGCACACAAAGCAAAGGAGTTCAAACCTTTCAGCCTAAAGCTTGAGCTTAAAAGTTGGCACTTGGGTGGACGCTTGCAGAGGGGATTTCAGAGCCTTGGTGTGTGTTCCTGAGCACTCCCTGTGCACCCTGGGAGATTTGCTCCGGCAGATCTTCCAACGGCGAGAGCACAGGAGGCAGAAAACACATCTTTACATTTTCCCCAAGCTGTCTCCTGGACAGACAATCCCATTAAGTGAAGCAGAGGGACCTGAAGCTGTGTAAAAGCAACAAGGTGAATCTCCTTAGCGCAGAAGCCTGACAGATGAGAGCAAAATGCCGGATTTAACTCCAGTGTAACACAACAGAGCACATCGTGTCACCGGAGGGTGAAATGCAACCCGCTCTGCAACCGCTGCACACAACCAGGTGAGCTCCCAGCTGCCAGCAGAGATTTCATTTAGGCTTCTCTCTCCAAATGGAGGGACTTCATTTGGAGATAAGACAGTAAAATGAGACAGCTTTGAAGCAATATGCTCAAGGTCACCGAAGGAATTAATTGCAGAGCAAGAAGCAAACTCGAATCCAGCCACGATGCACACTTAGCCCCAAAGCCACTCGTTATAAGACATGCCATTTATCAACATCTATCAAATTAGGCAAGTACCATAAACCCAGGCTTGTGGAGCATTTTTTAAAATGGCAGGAGAGGAAATGCAGTTTCCCAGTTCTTAAGAGCGTCTCATGGAGAAAAATACTGGTATAATAAAAGTATTTTAAAAGGCACCTCATGTACTATTTATCTACTACTCAACAGTCTCCCTAAATCTGAGTGCAACACGTTGGTAATGGGTATCTCAGACACATAATTTAAAATGTTACTGAAATTTTTTCCACGCAGAAGATCAGCTGCTGAGATCAAAGGCTGACGCATCCAGTGACTCTGTCTGTGACAAAAGAGAGAGATTTCTAACAGTGAATTACAGTGTTAAACAAATTGAGCTCGTCTCCCCCAAGAACGCTTCCCTTGGCACTCAAGAGTACAAAGTTTGTGTTAGATAGGCCACTTGGAGAGAAATAACAGCCTGTCTGGGAGGGAGTGACTCATGGAAGGAAACCAAAGTGCTGGAGGCTGGGGAGGGGAGAAATGCACCCAGAAATCAGCCAGCAGGCCAGGAATTGGGGAGAATATAAAGTTCTGGTAAACAAAAGTTAGAACAGGCTCCTCAGGGAATGAGCATGGCCCCAATGCAGCCCCACATTTCTCTTCACAGAGAAAAGCAAGGCACATTAATGAGCCTTCTGATATCAATGGAGTCCTCCTCATCATTCCTCCTTCCTCCTCATCATTCCTCCTTTGTCAGGGCCCTCACAGCACAGCTGTACCCCGAGCTGCCAGAGCTCCAGGGGCCTTTGGACAATGCTCTCAGGGACAGGGTGAGATTGTTGGGGTGTCTGGGCAGGGCCAGGGGTTGGGCTGGGTGATGCTGGTGGGTCCCTTCCAGCTCAGGATATCCCATGACTCCATGTCCAGGCCCCAGAGGAAACCATATAAATCATCTCTGCTCAGCCTCCCTAAAGCAGCCCCTGCCCAGGAGCAAACAGCTGTCCTCACACCCATGGGCAGGTCAACACATCCCTCAAGGAACATCCTGAAAACTTGGGAAAATAAAGGCAGGAGACTGCTGCACCATGTGGGAAGCAGTGGGAATGCCCCATCCTCAGGCATGCTGTAATTCTGCCACCTGAGAGCACATCAGAGTGTTCCAGTCCCAAGCACCCTTCACCATTCCCCCTGAGAGGAACCACATCCCTTGAATCCTTTTAGAACTACCTCCAGGTGGGTGATTTCAAGAGGAAGCTCCCCAGTGAGGGCCAGGCTGAGCAGTCCCAGTCCCTCCACACTGGGCATGGAGGCCCAGCTGGAACTCACCGTGCCTGGCTGGAGACTCCTGCTCTCCAGCTGTTCATAAATAAATAAAAATGGCCTTTTCCCAAGCTCACAGCTGGGGATGGCGAGGAGGGCTGTGCAGGAGGTTCCCTCCAGTGGAGCTGTGTCCTGGCTCACTCCTGACTCATTCCCTGGAGCTGGCTCTGCTCCCTGCCCACAGAGGGGATTCCTCTCCAGCCCAGGCTCTTCAAACACCAGGAGCTGCATTTTCCTTGCAGGTTGCACAGAGTTTGGGAATTGCTTTTTTCTCCCCTCTCAGCCCCAAGTGTTTCATTTGTTCAATTTTGCTGAACCACAGGCATGTTTGCACTAATGATATAAAGAATTCTTTGCTGGGCTTTCCCCACCTGAATATCAAATACTCAGGGCTGTACATCCATGCCTGCCACCTACATGGATGCTTGGATTCCTCCCATCAATGGGAGCAGGGAAGGCTTCCTTTCATTTGTTTTCTTTACAGGATCACAAAGCAATTTCAGAGGTACTCTCTGCAGGGAAAAAAATACCTTCAAAACCTGATAAGCAACCAGCAAAACAGCTCTGTCTTGGGTTTTTAGGGAGGTTCCATGCAAAGAGCAGGAGGCAGAGGGAATCCTGCAGTGGGCACACACCAGGCTTGCCTTTCTCCACCCCCCAGATGCTCCCAGGGCTCTTTTCCCACATTCACCGGGCACAGGTGGAGGCTGGAACTGGCTCACATCTTTCTCACAGCCTTTTGGGAGGACACTCAGCTAGAAAAGATTCCCAAACAAGCTCCTGGCATGGCAAAGGGGGGAGGAAGGGAAATAAAACCTCCTGCACTGGTCTCAGACCTAAACATGCCCAAACTGATGGCAAGGCAGGGTCACTGCCTGCCCTGCACTGCTGAGAAGACAATGCTCGTGTCCTCCAACCCCAGTGCTGCTTTCCACTCCATTTGCAGCTGGAAATTGCTCTGGTTTTCCCTGTCACTCCAGGTCCCCAGCCTGCTGCCCCTCCCCTGGCTGGATCTCTCTCCCCCGGTTACCGTGGCTAATGTCAGAATCATTCCATCTGACAAAGTCTCTGCTCCGCCGTGTCTCCCCTGTCTCCTTGCATCTCTGTCAAGGCCCTTTCCACATGTCTGAGCATTTTAATGACATATGGTGCTGGGACAGGGGGAGGGAGGCCCTGGGAGGGAGATGGAAACCCAACACCCTCCACAGCTGGGCAGGAGCACGGGGAGCCCTGGGAGTGCAGGAGGCACCTGGGGAGGATCACCTTGGAGAAAGTCACTCCAGCACAGGGTTCAGCTCTTCTCTCCCCTCTTCCACAGTTGCTTACCCAGAGCAAAAGGCACTTTTTGAGGGCTCTGCTGTCAAGAATGGCTGATCCTGCTCTGCACCTCTATTCTGGAGCCCTACTTTGTGGCCACCAGAGCCTGTGGGGCCACCAGCCACACACAAAGGCACAGCCTGACTCTTCCTTAGCCCAGGAGGTGTTTTATTCTCCACTGGATTTGACTCACACCCCCAGACTGGGTTAGAGTGGGGCAGGCCACACACACCCCACAGCTTGGTGGCATTTCAGTGGTGTAGGAACCCACCAGAGGCTGCAGCACAGCCCCTCACACCGCCCAAATGTGGGGTCTGAACCTCACTGCCCCAAATGTGGGGTCTGAATCTCACTGCCCCAAACGTGGGGTCTGAACCCACACTGCCCCAAATATGGGGATCTGAACCCACACTGCCCCAAATGTGGAGGTCTGAACCCACACTGCCCCAAATGTGGGGATCTGAACCCACACTGCCCCAAATGTGGGGTCTGAATGCCCACTGCCTCAAATGTGGGGTCTGAACCCACACTGCCCAAATGTGGGGTCTGAACCTCACTGCCCAAATGTGGGGTCTGAACCCACACTGCCCAAATGTGGGGTCTGAACCCACACTGCCCCAAATGTGGGATCTGAACACCCACTGCCCCAAATATGGGGATCTGAACCCCACTGCCTCAAATGTGGGGTCTGAACCCACACTGCCCAAATGTGGGGTCTGAACCTCACTGCCCAAATGTGGGGTCTGAACCCACACTGCCCAAATGTGGGGTCTGAACCCACACTGCCCCAAATGTGGGATCTGAACACCCACTGCCCCAAATATGGGGATCTGAACCCCACTGCCTCAAATGTGGGGTCTGAACCCACACTGCCCAAATGTGGGGTCTGAACCTCACTGCCCAAATGTGGGGTCTGAACCCACACTGCCCCAAATGTGGGGTCTGAACCCACACTGCCGCAAATGTGGGGTCTGAACCCACACTGCCCCAAATGTGGGATCTGAACACCCACTGCCCCAAATATGGGGATCTGAACCCCACTGCCCAAATGTGGGGTCTGAACCACACTGCCCCAAATGTGGGGATCTGAACCTCACTGCCCCAAATATGGGGTCTCAACCTCTTCCCTGTTTCCAGAATGGCCCCAACATCACCTCCAGCCCAGCAACCTTCCCCCCTCAGTGCTGCAGACTTAAGACTACTTTTCTCAAAGCTCAGTCTTAGCAGATCCCAAAGCTTCCAGACAGCTAAGAAGCCCCAAAAGTCCTTATAAGACAGGATATTCAGCAGAATCCTAGTGGATTTCTCCCTAGGTAATTACATTTTGGCTTCTTATAATCCTCCTGGTATTTAATTCTTCTTCACCTGTCGTAAACCGGTGGGAGATGTGGCAGATGATGACACTGGCTTGTGCTGCAGGCAAGAAAACAAAGTGATCTTGTCTTAAAGAAACAAGAGACACTCAACCACCAAAGCCTAAAAAGAAAATGGACCCATATCCAAATTGCTCCAATTACTGGGAGCTCCAGGACAGAGCAACACCCATGTTTGAAACTCCTCATCTCTTCAGGAGCTCCAATCCCATTGCAAGGCAGCTGAACTGCAGCTCAAGGATTCTGGCAAATCCCATCTCTGGCAGACTAAGGAGAAAGCCAGCAGGGGCACAAATCCTTCACAGCACCAGGAACTTGTGCAGAGCCCTCGAGGCTTGGAACAACCTGGGCTGCTGGAAGGTGGCAGGAATGAGATCAGCTTTGAGGTCCTTCCCAGTCCAAACCAGTCTGGGATTTTAGGATTCTCTATGACCAGCAGGCTGCAGAGGGAACAAAGCATAGCTGGGATGAATCTGGCACATATGGGTGGATTATGCTTTTTCAGCTTTATTCAGTGGCACTGCAGCATCTGGTGTTTATTCTCCATCCCTCACATATTCCTGGGGTTTGGGGAAGCTTCACAAGACTCTCCAAGTACAACAGCTCTGAGCACACTCCCAGCCTGGCTCTCACATAAAACACTGTAACAGAGGGAAGCAAAGACAAGCAGGTGCACAGCCAGTGTCCCAAAATGTGGCTCTGGGGACCAAGAGGTGACTGGTGAGAGGAACAAGCTGACTTCTCTTCTCAACGTTGTATTTTATAATCTGCAACAAAGCCTTGAATGAAAATGAGGAACCACAAAAAAGCACCTCTGTTCCCAAATGAAAAACGAGCCCCTAAAGCTACAAGCAAGAGGCTTGTGCTGCCTGGGCTCTTTGCTCTCTGCATTGTATTAAAAACAAATAAGTCAATAAGGGATGCCAGACAAAACAGTCATTTGTCAGCTGACATGAGGGAAGGATGAGGATACACTTCAGGAATTTATCAAGGAAATCTGTTGAGCTGTGCAACTTTTTTTTTTAAGAAGGATGCTGAAGAGAAAGCAGCTTCCCAGCTGAACCTGTAAGCTGCTCAATGAATTATAAAGCAGAAATACCCCCTTAACACCCAGAATTACCTGGCAGCCTATTTACCATTTCTGCCAAGGCTGGAAAGCTGGTGGATCATGGCCAGTGCCTTCTGTCCTCCCCATTTCCAGTCAGCCTGGAAATGGCTGGAGCCTCCAAGGTGTACAGAGACTCTTGTAACATAAATATCTGCCTGCCTTCCTCTGGGGGTGGGGGAGAGGGGAATATTTCCAGAGTGTGCTCAGCGCTGAACAAAGTTTGTTTGAACTGGGCTTAGCTGCAACAAGAGCAGCATTAAGCCAACCTCAAGCACTTGTGAAAACACTCTGCTTTAAATAGTGCCTCTTCAAGCTTTAACGTCATGTAAAGCTCAAGAAGATTTTATGGGCCACCGAGAGCATCTAAAGCCTTGGCATCCCATCTGCAATCCCAGCAGCTCTGCAGCAGCAGCACAAAGGAGCTTTGAAGGGTGGCTGTGAGCCCCAGGCAGGCCCAGCCCCAATCCACACACCTTCCTATTGGAATATTCCCAATATAGCCCAATGGGATGTGCCTCGGCTGACAGGCCTTTGGTGCTGAACCAAACAGCAGCACTGTGGTGTTTCACCCCACAGACAGTTTGGGCTGGCTGGGTGTGTGGTGTTTCACCCCACAGACACTTTGGGCTGGCTGGGTGTGTGGTGTTTCACCCCACAGACACTTTGGGCTGGCTGGGTGTGTGGTGTTTGACCCCAGGGACACTTTGGGCTGGCTGGGTGTGTGGTGTTTCACCCCACAGACACTTTGGGCTGGCTGGGTGTGTGGTGTTTCACCCCACAGACACTTTGGGCTGGCTGGGTGTGTGGTGTTTCACCCCACAGACACTTTGGGCTGGCTGGGTGCTGCAGCTGGGCCCGTGAGGACAAGGCCAGGCCTGCAGGAGCTCTGGTGGTGCTGGGATGGAGCTTCCCCCCATCACAGGGGCTGCTCCTCAGGTTTCCCTCTGTGGAGAAGCTTTAAGGCCATGGTGAAGGAAAGGAGTCGGTTCTGATGGAGGGTTTGGATCCAGAGCTTTATTCTGGCCCTCAGGCCTCTGAATGCAGCAACTCCTCCACCAGAACTCCCTGAGCCCGTGGCTGCTGCTCCTTTGAACCCCGGGCAGAGGGGCAGGGAAGGGGTCGGGAGCCACCAAGCAGGGACAGGAGGGGAGGGACAAAGGGACAAAGGACACCTGGATGGCCCAATGCCCCCCAGGGACAGAGGGCATCCTTTGGATCTGCCAATCACTCGAGGCCCTTCTGGAATGCCAGGACTGACAGACAGGGCTGGGAGGGGTCAGGGAGGGGAAAGGAGAGGGGACTGACACAGCTGGGAGGGAATCTGCAGGGGAGGGACCCGGGGTTCTGGGTAAACCCTGAAATCACAACACGAAATCTTCCCAGCAAACCAAGGTGGGAGCCAGCCCTGTACCCCCACCCTGCCCTTCTGCAGGGTTCCAGCCATAAGGGAACCTCCAAGCAGAGTGCTCAGTGACTCCTTCAGGAAATGATTCCTCAGCAGCCTCCTGGATGCTGTTCATTCCTGTCACCAGGGTCAAAAGCTGCACTGTTGGGCCAGGCAGGCTCTTTGCATGCTCAAAATTCATTAAAGTCAAATAATCCTAAGACTTTTTACACATGAAAAAGCAGATGAAGGTGAGACAGAGCGGTGCTGTGCAGTACAGGCAGTTTTATTTAATGAAGGTATATTTACTCAGAAGAGCTGAAGGGCTGCTTCTTCACAGCAGGTCAGGGGCTGCTATGCAAATACTAATAAATATTTTGCACTTTTCAAGAATGCTTTACCCAAGTGCTCTGCAAGCGTGAACTGCACTAAACCTCCCAGGATCTGGAAGGAGCAGGGAGAGAACAGGAACAGACACTTTGTCCATGACAGAAAGACAGAAGCCTCTTGGGCTGAAAGCAGACATTTGACAGCACCAACAGCTTTCTCAGCTTCCCCACGGAAGCTCCTTTCCATGGCTAACCTCACACTTTTGTGGTTGGCAGCTTTCTAGAAACAGCAGCTCAGAAAACAGAGTCATCTGTGGTTCATTACTCCCAACAGATTTCATCAGGGATCCTGCCTGTGCCTCAGCTGTTCCTAAGCCAGCTCAGCCTGCAGGATCTGGGGTGCTACAGAGCAGCAAAGCTTCTTATGAGACACCTCACACAGCACAAAAGCCACCACAGGAATGGGTTCATCAAGCCTGGGGAGATTTGTGCTTTATTAACTGGAGTTCCAGGAGGTCTCATTGGGCTGGGGGACAAAATGTGCAAAGGAGCTTGCTTGTCGCAGACAACTTTTATAAAAAATCCTTTCCTTTGGATTTTTCCTCCTGAGAAGCTGAGAGGCCTCAGGAACAAAATGGAAACAATGGTTATCTGCTGCTGTGGAATGCAACAGGTGCATCTGGGATTGGTCTCATGTGGTTGTTTCTAATTAATGGCCAATCACAGTCAGCTGGCTTGGACTCTCTGTCTGAGACAGAAGCTTTTGTTGTCATTCTGTCTTTTTCTATTCTTAGCCAGCCTTTTGATGAAACCTTTTCTTCTATTCTTTTATTATAGTTTTACTGTAATATATATCATAAAATAATAAATCAAGCCTTCTGAAACATGGAGTCATCCTAGTCTCTTCCCCAGTCCAAAAACCCCTGTGAACACCGTCACACTTGCTGGTCAATTCAACAGCTCTGAAAACCAGAGGCAGCTGAGGACAATCCCATGGAGAGGAGCAGCTCCTGCCCTGCAAGACATTTGGGGGAAAAAGAAATAACTGAGGATGGCTCCAGGCAGAGGGGTATTAGAGAAGGAGTCAGGAGGAGGTGGCACTGAGGTCTCAGGTTCCCAAAAGCCTCCCCCTGGGGAGCTGTGAGATGCCATAAAAGATCTATGGAAGCCCAGAGGAGCAGCTTTCCCTCTCTGTGCCTGCAGTTTGCACCCAGCAGCCTCTGAGAGTGAGGGGCTGGGAGCCATCCTGAGGGACAGAGGAGATCCCCAGCCCTGGGAGCCGAGGCTGTGCACAGCTGGGATCACAGCACAGCACAGCAGGGTTTCACTCCTGACACAGCAAACCCAGGCTGCTCCCTTCAGCTGAAGTCCCATCTCTGGAGGGGTTTGAGACACAGACACCAAATCCTGCTGCTGGGGGGGAAGGGGCAGCCCAGATAAAACCTGGAGAGCTGCAATGGGGAATTCCCACAGCAGCAGAGCCCCAGCTGCCCGGAGCCAGCATGGCTGCACTTCCAAGATACCAACTTGTTTTGAAATCAATACTGAGATTATTGATCCAGGAAGGAAATACAGACTGGTGAGGAAGCCTGGTCAATAGTAACCCCAGTGGGTAATAAGTTTTAATGGAGACCAGGGAAAATTCCAATCTGAATTTTGTGCTGGGGTGAAACTCTGCATACGCTGATTATCTCAGCCCTGGAGCAAGGCAAGGCTCCTCACTGATATCTGCTGATATTGCCAGTGACCAGCTCAGGTGCCAAGGTCTGGGAATGCACATCACTGCTGAAAGAATGAAAAGAGAAACCCCATTAGCTGCTCCCAGCGATCTGTCTGGCACAAGACGAGCTGCTAATGCCGACTGCCTTGAAAATCAGAGCAAGAAATTCAACCTGCACAGTCAAGGCCAGAGTCAGGCATGTAACTCAGTGATGGCAGCAGTTCAAGCACTTAAACTGTCTTTTGAAACCACAGTAAAATCCTGCTGTCCCATCCCTCTTGGAAATGGACTCTACTGAATGTCAAGGCCCTGAAAGGCAAGAACACAACAGCAACAAAAAAAACACCCCAAACCAGCTCAGCTTGACTGAGACTGGAAGGACTGCAGCAATTTCCCCTCACGTGTCAGCAAAATCTCACTGGCCATATAAAAATACAAAAAAGGGCTTAAGTTGCCAGGAGGGCATCCTCAGGACTGGGGCAGGGGTGACCCCACACCCAGTGTGGGTGTCACAATTATCTTCTCTCCCACAATTCTGATGGGGAGAAGATAAAGCTTTAACTCCAGTATTTTGGAAGCAAAATCCCAGCTTCAGGGAGGCATTTCTGGGGTGCTGCAGATCCACACAAACTGCAGGAGCAGCATCTTGCAGGTCCAGGGGATGAAGAACCCATTCTGCACTTCACAGACAACAACAGCTCTGACCTCTACTCACGGGTTTCTAAGCAGCCATTGCCTAAACTCCCCCTTTATTCCCCAGTCAATACCTGCAAAACAGCTTTAGAAGAACAAACAGCTCCTCCTGGCCCTTTGAAAAGACTCAGGCAGGCCAATACTGCCTTGGGATAGCTGAGGTAACCCCAGGGCAGGAGGAGCTGCAGAGAGAGGTGGGAAGGGAGGTTTGGAGAGCAGGATTCTCCTCGGGGCGATGCTGGCATAGAGGCTAAAGGCTGCCAGCACCCAGGGAAGCAACTGGCAGAGTCTGACAGCCCTGCAGGAGGATAATTGAGCAGACAGTGCTGTGCAGACGAACTAAAGTGTTTACTGCCTTTAATATTTAATTGTGTCAAATGAAGAGAGAGGAGCTAGGGGATTGGAGCTGCAGAGAGAGGCACGTGTGTGCCAGGGGCTCTGCTCCTCCCGTGCCAAATGGCACCCAAATGAGCCAAAGCACCAACCCAGCAGCACCCTTGGGACATGCCCAGGAGCTTCCCCTGCCCTCTCCCTGGCACAGGAAGGAATGCTCCAGAGCACTGCAGGCAGAGCAGGGAAAGGCAGAGGCACCACATGCAGCAGCTGTGGAAACAAACATGGGAAATCCATCTCCATGGGCTCCACCCAGCCTCCTGTGATATTCAGGACCCTGACACAGGGAAGAATGATGACCTGATTCCATGCTATCAGAAGGCCAATTAATTACTTTATTATACTATATTATTCTATACTATATTACATTACAGCTAAACTGAATCTGCACAAGCACACAACTTAACTCAACTGCCCAGAATCTCGTGGCTGTCTCCTGACCCACAGTCTGGCATGAGCTTGGCCCTGATGGGCCAAGGAGACAAAACCCCATCACTCTGGGTAAACAATCTCCATATTGCATTCTACAACACAGGAGCAGCAAATGAGATAGGAATTGTTTGGATCATTATTTTCTCTGCTTCTTTCACTGCTTTTCTCAGGTTCAGAGGATGTGAATCCCACACCCGTGGATGCCCATTGGCATCTGCATCCCAACAGAAAATCACTCAGAGGTGTGAGGCACTGAGAAGGGCTCACCCAGAACAAGCCCAGGGAAAGCACTGCTCCCCTGCAGGATGGCTTCTCTCCTTAGGTGTTGGAAGTGGCCAGGGAGGGGAAGTCACCCTCTCTGGAAGTGTTCTGCATGTGGCACTTGGGGATGTGGTTTAGGGGGGATTGTGGTGGTGCTGGGGATTAGGTGATGGTGAGATCTCTTCCAGCCTTGACGATTCTGGGGTACACAAAGGGATGCCCTGCACTGCCACTGCTCTGCTCAAAGGCTTGGAGGGAAGGATGCAGGTCCCCTGCACCCTGAAAATCCCAGCAGTTCATCCACTGGTCCTGTTGCCTCTGCTTTTGGGTGTTCACCTGTCTGCAGGAAAGGGCTCTGCACCACGACTTCCCTTGGGATGGAGGCTGGGAGAGCACAATTGCTGTCAGACACACTCAGCCCTTCCTATTCCTTTCCCAAAGACACCAAATCACCTCCAAACAGGCCTCTGGAAAGCCCTACACCCAGCAAGGGCAAAGCCTGGACTACTGTGTTTCTAAAGCCACTGTTTGTGTTTTCTCTCTGCCTTTGGCCAAAGCCAGCGTGGAAATTCAAAGGAAGGCTGGCTCCATAAATATTGCAGTGTGAACAACACAGGGCCTTTGCTGGATTATCACTGCTAAAAGGAGCTGCAAAGCATCCAACTCCAGGAATGAAAGATGCTAATGGAGCGTTCCCAGCGGACAGCAGGGCTGTAGATTATGGGGAGCTGCTTTCACATCCTGCAAAATGTGCAGATTTAAATAACGCTCCCCTTTCACACGGAATAAATCTCAGCCTTGGCCACAAACACACACAGCTCAGGCCCTCGCTGGCCCATTCCAGGGGGCAGGTGGCTTGTGGGAGATACAGGTGATGGATGGAACACCTGGAATTCGTGTCCACTGGTCCCAAACACTCTCTGAGATGAAGGCTGTGCCACGCCTGCATGTGCATCTCTCTACCCACAGCACGCTTCAAACACACAAAAAAAGGGTTAAGATGAATTTTTCTCTCCAACCTTTTAATTAAGCCATTAGTCTCTTCCCCCTTAACCCAGGAATGAGAGGCCTGTCTTCACAGGAGCAAATGATTTCCCCAGAGTAATGAAGATGCATTATCATACAGAAAAAAATCATTAGTTGCTATGTCCAGAACAATGCGATTGCTCAATTACTGCACTCAAACAGATCACAGCCTTCCCAGCGCTCCACGTGCCAACCTGGAGGAGATGCATCCAAAGGGATGTGCCCAGAAAAACAGCACTGGTTCAGCAGAAGACCTGGACACTACAAAGGTCCCACAGAATGATTTCCCAACCAGGTTTTGCTCATTTCACATTTTAGACACCACAGCAGCAGATCCCAACAGGGTTTTCTCCAAGTGCTTTACAGCAGTCTCAAGCTGCACCAAGATAAATACAGGTTGGATATCAGGAAAAAGTTTTTACAGAAAGGGAGCTAAAGTTCTGGAATGTTCTGCCCGGGGAGGTGGTGGAGTCCCCATCCCTGGGTGTGTTTAACAAAGCCTGGATGTGGCACTGGGTGCCAGGGTTTAGTTGAGCTGTTGGGGCTGGGTTGGACTCGATGATCTTGAAGGTCTCTTCCAACCTGGTCATTCTGTGAATTCTGTGAATTCTGTGGGTTCTGTGAACAAAGGAGTTGAGATGTTGAGGAGTTTCCCTTCACACTAAGAAGGTCCCAATTGCCTTGGTAAGGCTTCAGCAGGAACACCCAATGCTGAAGGAACTGCTGGTGAATGCAGTGGCCAGCAGGGTTTGGGAACCCAGCACACCACCAGCCACAGCCTCACAGGGCCCCTCGGGATGAGGAAGGATCAACACCAGGGATTGTCAGCTGGGCTTAGTTCCCTCTCTTGGAAGGGACCACCAGAGTCATCCAGTCCAACTCCAGGCCCTGCCCAGATGCTCCAACAATCCCACCCTGTCCTTGAGAGCATTGTCCAAAGGCTCCTGGAGCTCTGGCAGGGCCCATTCCCTGTTCAGTGCCTGACACCCTCTGGGGAAAGAACCTTTTCCCTTCATCCCATCCCTCCATCCTTCATCCCCCTCCAGAGCTCCAGGCCAGCTGCAAAATGCTGTTCCCCCCCAACTTAGCTGATGAGGATGCTCCAAGGCCCAATTTCCCCTCCTCACCGCCCCCAGGATGATTAAGAGCAGGGTTTAGTCACCCAACCAGGGTCCCATTATTCCTTCAAATGGATAATTTCAGTCCTTCTCTCACCTACTGAGATATCCATTAAAAAATGACTCATTAACTCTTCCCCCTGCGTCTTTGGCACAACAATTCCCAGCACAGATGTGGGTCAAGCAAAGATGTTCATGAATTCCCATCAAACACATTTGGCCTGCAAGGGGAGGAGTGGGTGTCAGAAGTGAGTGGTTTATTTAGACATTTTCTCCTCTACATGAAACATTTAGACATTCTCCCCCCGCTGCCCAAGACACCTCTGAAGTTAATTTACTTTAAAAAAAGGTTTTTAAAATCTGAACGGAATACAATATTGTATCTAATGAAATGTTTTATTTGACCTGAAAAAATTATTTTTGTTCATGTTTTTGGTTAATCCAATACAGCATGTTTTCTTCAGTTTTTTAGTTCAGACAGACAAGGGCAAAAAAGAAAAAAAAATCAATTTCAGAGCTGCAAACAGCCCATTCTGTAACAGTTGTCACAGAGACTGCAGCTTATGTTAATATTAAAGTACTGCTTTAGCAATTTATGAACATTATCTGAAAAGCGAAGGCACAAATTAGCAGAGATGAAGGAAGTTACCCGAGTTAATGCATTTTTGGCACTAATATCCTTCTATTGTTCAACTCATCTGAAAGAGCTACAGGTCTGCAGTGACAAACCAGGAAGACCTCGATGGTTAACACAGCTTGGAGACAATTCCAGAGGGTTTCCACCCCTCGGAGGACAAGGCACACAGAATGCTGGGATGGTTGGGGTTGGAAGGGACCTTAAAGCTCATCCAGTTCCACCCCCTGCCATGTGCAGGGACACATTCCACTGTCCCAGGCTGCTCCAACCCTGTCCAGCCTGGCCTTGGGCACAGTCAGGGATGGAGCAGCCACAGCTGCTCTGGGAAATCCATTCCAGGGCCTCACCACCCTCACCAGGAACAACTTACTAATATCTAAATTTACCCTCCCTCAGTTTAAGGCCATTTCCCCCTGTCCTGTCACTCCATTCCTTGTCCACAGTCTCTCCTCATCCTTCTTGTCAATTCCTTCAGGCTCTGGAAGGCCACAGCTCACTCACCCCAAAGCTTCTCCTCTCCAGGTGAGCACCCCCATCTCTCCCAGCCTGGCTCCAGAGCAGAGGGGCTCCAGCCCTTGGAGCAGCTCCGTGGCCTCCTCTGGGCTCCTCCAGCAGCTCCAGCTCCTTCCTGTGCTGGGACCCCCGAGCTGGAGGCAGCTCTGCAGGTGGGGTCTCACCTGGGGGGCAGAGGGGCAGAATCCCCCCCTGCCCTGCTGCCCAGGCTGGGGATCAGCCCAGCACAGGGGGGTTCTGGGCCAGGGCCTGTCCAGCTCTCCCCCACCTGCACCCCAAGTGCTTCTCCCAGAGCTGCTCTCCATCCCTTCATCCCCAGCCTGGATTGTCCTGGGCGTTGCAGCACCTGCCCTCATTCTTATTAAACTTCCTACAGATCATTCCAAAAGAAGGTTTTCAGTACCCACATCCTGGAGAAACCACAAAGAATTCAGTTCCTGGACTTGACTACCCTTCCAACCCAACCATTCTCTACACAAAGAACGTGACATTTGAGTATTTTGGGGAAGGCTGGGGCCCTCCAGGAGAACGTGGCGTGGCTGCCAGGGGGGTTGGTGATTTCCAGCCAGGATTGGTGCTGAGCAGTTTGCATGAGTGAGGATCCCGGTGCCGCATACGGTGCTTGCTTTAGTTAAATGCAAACCGGCAATCTCTGCCTTCACATGTGACAATTGCCATGCGATTTCTGTCTCATTAAGCTCTGAAATGTAAAACAAATGGGATTTATGCGGCTGCTGCTCGGCATTCTCACACGGAGTCAAGTCTTGCCTTTAGTGGCTCTTCAGTCTTATCACTGTCTTATCTCGGTACCTGGTGCTCCCCCACCTCGGGCTGAAACAGCAGAACAGACAGACCAGGGGCAGATGTAGTGAACAAATCCTCCTGTTTTCCCCCAGGTTGTGACACCACCTCTCATGGATGTCACACGAGCCTCCCGTGCCTCAGTTCCCCCCACGTGCCACTGTCAGATCCACTCGGCTCATTCGGATTCCAGCCCACCAATCCAGGGTGTTTATTTACAGCACTGTGCATGGAATAACAATCTCTGAAACGCAGCTCTTTGCAAGGCTGGCAGGAGAAATTGTACAGGCAGCATTTGGGAGGTATTTTGGAGAACGTGGACCATCAGTGAAGTGCTTTTCCACGCACAAACCATGAAAATTTAAAGGCTGTTTACAGAGCATTTGATTCCAGCAATCATTCCCAGGGGTACAGGAGTACTGTAAACTCAGCATTTGGGGTGATTTCACTGGTGCCACTGGTACCAGGCTGGCCTGGCCGATGCTCAGGACATGAAGCTTTATGACCACAGGGGTCCAGGGCCATGACTCTGATCCTTTTCTTCCAGCTACAAAGATCAACCACCCCCCAGTGCTCCACAGACTGGCAGCGCCAACAAGGATGCTCTGAGATCCAGAGAATCTACAGCAGCACAACTGGTCACTGAGTGTCCTGCAGATGTCAGAGAATCATGGAATTGTTACGACTGGAAAGGTCTTTAAGGTCATCAAGTCCAACGGTCAAGTCAAGGGGAATCACTTAAACCACATCATTTGGGATTCCCCATCCCTGGAAGTGTTAAGGGCCAGCTTGGACAGGGCTCAGAGCAACCTGGTCTAGTGGAAGGAGTCCCTGGCTGTGGCAGGGAGTGGAACTGGGTGGGCTTTATGGTCTCTTCCAAATCAAACCCTTCTGGGGTTGCCTGGAAAACTGCTGGGGAGCACCAGCCTCCACTTTGGGCAGCCCAGCTTAATGCTGAATTTTGCTGAGAGCAGCTCAGTTTTGGGTACCCAAGTGGCCACCTTGAGAGGTGTGACATTTACTCAAAGTACCCAGCAAGTGCCCAAACCACCAGGAATTCAGCACCCAGAGGCAGAACATCACCAAGCTCTGGCTGCTCTTGGCTCCTCCAGCCTTGCCCAAGGGTGCTCAAGGAGCCAGAAATGGGACAAGGATCCAACCCCAGCTCTACACTGCCTGCTGCCCCAAGGCCACCTCCCCAACCCACAGAATATTGTAGGCACGAAACACCCAGCCAGCAGCAGAGCCAGCGTGCCAGGAATTGAAAAGCCAGAGCACAAAGCGGCACAGGAGGAGACGGATTCTGGAGCGCCTGGAAAACCAGGGAGAAACACAACAGCAGGGAGGAGCTTTCTATGGGAAGCACAAAGCCAGGTGTTGTTCAGCAAAACCCTGCTCTGCACGCTCAGAGGAGAGCCTTGGACAAAAGCAAGAGCTCCCACTGATGCCATTGTCGAGCTCGTAGAGACGAGATTTCTCTGGAAGAAAAGCAGCCCTGCGACAATTATTTATTGCCACAAAAACATCTTCCTCCTCAGCTTTTGTTGGTGCAACACAGACCACGTGTGGCTCCAGCCAGGGAGAGAAAAGCTACCAACAGGATCAAGGAAGGCTGAGATTAATCTGGTTTAGTGTAGATAAAAAACCAACTCGAGCAATCAGTTTTAAAATTAATATTAAAGTTGTAAGTCACCTTTGACTATATTAAAATACAAACTGGAGCACACAATAAGCCCCAAATAAGCCCCACTGGCAGTCAGAACAGCTCCCTTATCAACCTCTAACATCCTCTATAAAATAATAACTGGAAGCCAGACTGCTCTGAGAGAAACTCCCTCTCCTGGGGCACGGTGATGTGACCCAATTCCTGCTGCCATTTCAGGAGCCCTGGCTCGGCCAGTGCTCCCTGTGCCAGCCAGGAGCTCAGCTGCAGCAGGAGTCACTGGGGAGGGAGAGCTGGCATGGAAAGGCTGGCACAGAGCTGTGCTCTGGGTGTGTCTGTGGGGCACAAAGGGACTCAGTGCTGAACTCACAGGCTCTGGTGTCTTTCTCTCTCCCCCCAGTAATGCTGCAGAGTTTTGGGAACTGATTTTCTCACAGCCCTTGGCTTCTCCTTCTCAACATTTCCAAACTTTCTTCATTATTGCTTTGCAAGAGGCTGGGAGGTACCTGCTGAGGGAGCACAGCGTGGGTGGAGCAGGGCAGCACCAAGGGAAGCTGGGGATGGATGGGCAGCACAGCCCAAGGCCCATCCCAGGGGCAGAGACCCAAGGACACCAATAATAGCCCCATAACAGAGAGGAGGAGCACGGGGAGCTGTGAGCAGCACCCCAAAGTCATGGGGAGAACGGGGACAGGCTCTGGTTGTTCTGCCCTGGACCTCTGCAGTCACCATCAAGATGGTGCACTAGCACAGAAATGTTTCACCCACACCCAGCGAGCACTGGGATGACCTAAAGAGGCGTCTCTGGGTCGTTCAGGGGGCTGGAACTGTTGATCGCCCCACAGGGTGCCCACCAGAGCCCACCAGAGCCCACCAGAGCCCACCAGAGCCCACTTGCTTGGGCACAGGGGACAAGTGGGTGTTGGGACAGAGCTGAGGCTCGTCGTGCTGCCACAGAGCTCTGTGACCAGGACAGCTGCAGGAGCTGCTCCCCAACACACGGCTGCCTGCTTGAGAGGGCTCCAAATAAATAAATAAAGCCACTACCTCATTAGCATGCAAATGTATTCAAGCCCCATTTCAATTTGAATTCTATGCATACGATCAGAGTGCAAAATGCAAATTATACAAATGCACCCATAGGAAGAAACAAGCAGGAACTCTGCACAAAGGGATTAGGGCCAGGCTACTTCCCTCAGAAGATTCCAGCGCTAGGGGGGCTCTTGTTGGGGAGGATCCTTTAATGGGCACCAGTCACGCTGCACTGAGCTTTGTTACAAACACTTGGAAAAGCATCCTGACTCCAAACACTTGGAAAAGCATCCTGACTCTAGCTCTGGAGCAACTGCTGGCTGGAAATTGGCTCAGGGAGAGGAGGGGAGGGTGGACAGACAGACACCAAGCGGGGCTGCAGTCTCAGCACTCACAGCCAAGGGTTTCCCCAAGGGATCAGCCCCCGTTCAGATTGGCCTGAGAGAGCAAAGGTGTCTCCAGTGCTCCTCAGCAGCCCCCAAAAGGCAGCATTAGCCAGGTCCACCCACCAAGCCAGGGAAATGGGTCAGGACAGCCAGAAAGGGGCAACAAGGGGCATCTCAAGCAGCAGAGACCATCAGGAAAGGGGTCACCACCACTGTCCCCATCTCAGTGACAAGGGAGGTGATGCTCCCCCATCCACCCCACCTCTCCTTCCCATGGAGATCTGGCTGGGAAGGCTCTGCAAGGTGTGGGGGGAAAGACAGAAGCCCAGCTTGGAAGGTCCTCTGCAGACCAAGGTCAGCTCAAGAGAACCCCAGTGAAGCTGATTGTAGCTGAGCAAGGCTGAGCTCTGCTCCAGCCCAAGCCCCAGGCCCTCTGTCCAGGCTCCCAGGCCCAGCAGGCAGTGGTGTGGGAGATCCTGCTCCCAGGGACACTCCAAGCCCGGGCAGAGCAGATGGGAGGCTGTGCATGTTCATCTCTCCCTCCTACGTGTGTGAAATTCTCAACCCACCATTATCGTATTACATTTTCATTTTAAAGTAAATATCTGTTTTCAATTAGTACTTACCGTGAGGGGCATGCATCACTGAGAACACTTATTTCTCTTCCTTTCATTATTAGATTAGGAGTCGCTCAAGTTTAACCACATTTAGCAGCAGCAGACACCCAACTGCTCTGCAGACACTAATCCTCTTCCCATCTCCACCCTCACCAAGGTCCCAATCCAGCTGCTGCAGCCTCCCTGCCAAGGCTCCAAACCAAGGTGAGGCATGAGCCTGGTGCAGCCCTGGCCAACCTTCCTGAGCCCAACCACCAGCCCCCTGCACATCCTCCCTCCAGGCTCTTACATTTCCATTGCTTTTCCTTCAGTCACAAAGTCTGACCCTCTGGTCATGCCATCTGTGTAGCAGCAAGGGCCACATGGATTCCCCCAGGGTTACAAGAAGTGAATAAAACCTGGAGCAGAGCTGTCCCAAACCTCACAAATACAACCAGAAGCACAGAGGGGATCAGCCATTTCTGGTGCTCCACCTGTTCATTCAGTCCTGGGTTAGCCCTTGGCCACCCAATATCCTTCCCAGGTTTCCCACTCCTTATCTGCTCCTAGAGAGGAAAGTTCTTCCTCCCAATGGGATCACCCAATATTCTTCCCACTCCTGATATTTCCCCAGTAAGGAAAGCCCTTCCTCCCAGTATGATCACCCAACAGCCTTCCTGAGTCTCCCACTCCTGATCCTTCCACAGGGAAGAAAGCCCTTCCTAGCAGTGGGATCACCAAGTATTCTTTCCAAGTCTCCACTCTTCATCTTTCCCAGTAAGGAAAGCCCTTCCTCCCAGTGGGATTACCCAATATTCTTCCCACTCCTGATATTTCTCCAGTAAGCAAAGCCCTTCTTCCCAGTGGGATCACCCAGTATTCTTCCCAGGTTTCCCACTCCTGATCCTTCCCCAATAAGGAAAAGCCTTCCTCCCAGTGGGATCACCCAATATCCTTCCCAAGTCTCCCACTAATTATCCATTCCCGGAGAGGAAAGTTCTTCCTCCCAGTGGAATCACCCAATATTCTTCCCACTCCTGATATTTCCCCAGTAAGGAAAGTCTTTCTTTCCAGTGGGATCACCCAATATCCTTCCCAGGTTTCCCACTCCTTATCCACCCCCGGAGAGGAAAATTCTTCCTCCCAATGGGATCACCCAATAGTCTTCCCACTCCTGATATTTCCACAGCAAGGAAAGCCCTTCCTCACAGTAGGATCACCCAATATTTTTCCCAGGTTTCCCACTCCTGATATTTCCACAGCAAGGAAAGCTCTTCCTCCCAGTAGGATCATCCAGCATTCTTCCCAAGTCTCCCACTCCTCATTTTCCCTGATAAGGAAAGCTCTTCCTCCCAGTAGGATCACCCAGTGTCCTTCCCAGGTTTCCCATTCCAGATCCTTCCCCAGGGAGGAAAGCCCTTCCTGCAGTGAGCTCATCCCAAGCTCTCCATGCTCAGCCCTGGGTGAGAGCACTCTAAGCATAATAGGACTATTATACCTTGCTCATTATGCCTCGTTTTTATTACCTGGCCTCATTAAGTTAAGAAGCCTCTGTAATTTAACTGCGTCTCTTGGTCTCCGCACGGGGGCTCCAGCTGTGCCTGTCGTCAATCACTTTATTAAAAACACAGGACAAAAATTACAATTATCCCCATTACTGCCCATCAATCTCTTCAATTGCCTCTTAGGTCCTTTCTTTACCTGCTCAATGCACCAGTGCCAGACTGATATCATTGGCACCCTCAGAGTCTTTCCATATTTCCAATAATTAGGGGCTGGTTTTAAGGTGCTTTCAGAGCTGTGCAAGTGAGGCAGATGCTGGCACACCACGGCCTCGTGGCGCAGAGCAGAACAGGCAATAAAAGCACGCAAGCAGACCAAGAGAAATAAACTGTGTTAGACAATAAAACCTAATTCTATCAAACCCAACACAAGATGCTTTACAGACACACAGATCAGATTAACACTGGTTTAGAATTCAATATACTGTGACAAATTGGGATGTTCAGAGAGCCACCATAGTGGATCACTGGCCAGGCCAAAGGCAAGAAGAGACCTGAAATCCATTTCCAAGTCCCAGAGAAAAACCAGCAATCAGCCGACAAATGATTTTTACAACAGTTTCCACTTCACCCACCACAGGGATACTCAACATCCTTTGTGCAAAAAACCCTTCCTTACACTCCATGTTAAAATTTCAGATATCAAAACGTGGTATTTTGCCAAGTCTACTTCCAAGTCTCCAATCCCTAACTCCTGGATGTTTCCTGCTCTACAAGTTTCAAAAGTCCAACTTTTCTTTCTGATTTTGAACAAGATGCTCCCACTGGGACAACAGCTCCAATCTGCTCGAGTCAGCAGAAACTTGCAGGGGTTAAGAGCACTGCACAGATTTCTGTCTATCCTTGGGATAAAGCCAAACCACGGGGAGAAACCTCCCTGCTGCAGGAAAAAATCACTGTGCTGGATGAAAGGTTTGCTCCAACCTCCCCTGCAGACATCACCAAGGGATGTCAACCCCTTGGCACTTGCTTGTGATGCTTTTCCTTGAGATGTTTCACTCTTCCCTACCACCCCTACTCCTCCCCAGGACAAAGCAGCCTTCCTTTAGCACTTCCCCTCCTGATTTGCTTCCAACACAGAGAGAGTGAAAAGAGGCAGTTTGGGGAGACCAGAGGAAGCTGCACAGAGATGCTGCCCAGGTGTGCCAGGCACAACCTTGCTGCAGCCAGGAGGGGAGGAGGGCGAGGGGTGGCAGCTCTTTGAGGCACAGCACCCTTAGGAGCAGGTCAGCACGGAACTGTGACAATGTGAACAGCCTGGAATGCTCTGGCTCTGCCTTTCCAGCCAGCCCTCTTGATGAGAGAGAGCTTTGAGGATTTCAAAGGGCGCCGTGTTCCCCGGTTTATCACAAGTGTCTATCTTAAACCAACATTATCATTTTAAGCATGACCGGAGCAAGAGGAATCTTCAGCAGGCGCTGCTGCCTCGGGAGAGAGACACAGAGACAGAAAAGACCCCTCAGACTCACAACCCCGTGCAGACCCCGACACAGCCAGCCCCAGAGCTGTGCTGCTGCCATCAGCGCAGATCTGTCAGCAGGGACATGTACACTGCTCCAGGCCTGACAGAAAAGACATTTCTGCTCTGCCATGAAATTCCTCCTGCTGCCCTTTCCAGAGTGTTACAGCTCCACTTTGGTGCCACCCCAGTGGAGGGGAACGGATGTTTTCCAAGGGGTGGCAGGTGACAGAGACAGCCACCTCCTCCCAAAATGCTCCCTACAGCCACTGCCAGGCCAAACACACCTGGCAGGGAGGAGAGAGCAGCCCTGGGGTGATACCCAGCCCAACACCCAAACCACGAACACACAGCCTGCATGCACCAAAAATGCCCAGAAAACCTTCATCAAAGCAAGAGCAGATGACCATGGCCAGGATGTGGGGCTGGAATCACCATGGCTAGGCTGGGGTGTGGGGCTGGACTGGGACAGCTTTAGAGGCTGAGCTGGGCTGCAGAGGTTGTCCAAGCTGCACATAGAACAGGATTTAGGCACATAAAGACTGAGGGACAGCAGGACTGAAGATGTTCCCCATGGTCTCTGGTGGGGAAGCTCCTGAGCAGCCCAAACCAGCAGTGTTGTCTCCCTGTCTTGTTCCCTGGCAATTCCCATTACTAGAAGGGCAAATAAAGGAAATCACAAGAAATCTACCATCAGTAAGTCAAGCTTCAGCTTAGACAGAAAGAGTTAATTTACAGCCACTCCAAGCTTTGATATCTTAAACCTTTTCAGTGTCTGGACAAGATGAGGAATAAGCACAGACAGTGTCAGACTCTGTGATCGGGAGGACAAAACGCTGCAAACAGCTGTGCCTAATTTTAGCATCTGTTGGTTCTGTTTCTCAGGCACTTGTGGAGGATGGGGGGTGGCCCCGTCACTCCTGGCTTATTAAAGACACAGCCAGAAGGAAAAGAGGCGAGTGTTGAATCACACTCCGGGGATTAGCTCAGGGGAGGGAGCAAGAGCAGGCCAGGAGCAGCAGCCATTCCCTGCTGCAGGGTATCCACAGGATCCACGGGAGGGGTGGAGATGCTCATAGAGGGGAGAGACCCCTCAGGTGCATTTATTGCTGTGGGGGGCTCAGAGTTGAGTCAGACAGCCCCAAGTCCCCTCCTGTGACCGTGTTCACAGGGGTCTGAGGATGAGGGAAGAGACGGGGATCTGACTCCATGTTTCAGAAGGCTTGATTTATTATTTTATGATATATATTATATTAAAACTATACTAAAAGAAGAAAGGATTTCATCAGAAGGCTAGCTAAGAATAGAAAAAGAATTATAACAAAGGCTTGTGTCTCAGACAGAAAGTCTGAGCCAGCTGATTGTGATTGGCCATTAATTAGAAACAACCACACGAGACCAATCCCAGATGCACCTGTTGCATTCCACAGCAGCAGATAATCATTCTTTCCATTTTGTTCCTGAGGCCTCTCAGCTTCTCAGGAGGAAAAATCCTAAGGACAGGATTTTTTATAAAAGATGTGTGTGGCACCCTCCCACCCCCCGGCCCTTCCTCCTGCAGAGCAGCCCACGGCACTCACACACGGTGGGCTCCAGGCAGGGTCACCTCAAGTCTCCAACCCCGCACTGGGGTGGCACCTTCAGAGGGTCCCCAGCTCTCCTGCCAGCCCAGCACTCAAACACCCTCTCCATTCCGAGGGCACGGCCCCAGCCGCTGAGCCCAGGCCAGGCTCGGTGCCCTCAGCACCCCCGGAGCCCCGCGGTCACCTTGGCCCGTTGCGAGGAGGTGACACGGGCAGGTGCGAGCGGAGCGCTCGGCTCCTCCATGCGAGCGCGGCTGCTGCCACCGCCAGGCTGAACGGCAACACTGAGGGTGAGACCTGCCCAGCTCCGCCAGGTGACCGGGATCGGGCCAGGACACCCGGGCATTCCCTCCAGATGACCGGGATCGGGCCAGGACACTCGGGCATTCCCTCCAGATGACCGGGATCGGGCCACAACACCCGGGCATTCCCTCCAGGTGACCGGGACCGGGGACACAACCCTCGGGCATTCCCTCCAGGTGACCGGGACCGGGGACACAACCCTCGGGCATTCCCTCCCCGTGCCCCCCGGCGCTCCGGGGACATCCCCGTGTCCTGCGCTGCTCCTCTGGCGCTGGAACCGCGCGGGTGAGGAGGTGAAAATCCTTGGGAAAGCTGTGGCTGGGACACGGCTGGGATCACCTGGAACGGGCACTAAACACACACACCACGGGGAAGCAGTGCTCGCAGGGTGGAGGCAGCCGCAGACATCAGAGGAGCTGATAAGGCTCATGTGAGTGATAACGATTTTGTCTCCAGTTATTTCTGTGCAGCTGGGAACAAGTGGCTGCAGTCAGCGCCTTGCCAGCTGGGGAGAGAGCAGCGGTTCTGCACGGTCGGGGATGGAAGCACAGCCAGCTCAGCCCCCACCACGCTCCCTGGGTTTGCTCCTCGCTGGCAGAACTTGTCACAGCCTGACCGAGACAGCACCGAGTGACACCTCGGGGTGACAGGTGAAGATGCAAAGCGAGGAGTGGGGAAGAGCAGGGTTTTCCTGCAGAAACAGCTTGAGGGAAAGAGTCAAGCCTTGGCTGCCTCAGCAACATCTCCATGTGCTGGCTGGGTTTAAATAATCCCTTTAGAGAAGCTAGAGGCCTTTTCCTGTTGGGCAGAGAGAAATTCTCACCCAACACCTGAAGGCAGAGCAGCCAGAGCTGACCATCTCCCTGCAGCACCTGTGCTGACAGCATGGACCAGTGCCACCCTTGCCTCATCTCTGTGGCTTTGGGAAGCCTTGAGCTGGAGCTGAATCAGGGCTTGCAGTTTGTCACACAGCAGTGACAGCTGAGCCTCATCCTTGGCCTCACCAGCTGCAGCCAACAACTCCCAGTTAGCACTGGGAAAGGCAGAGGCAGATCCAGCTGAGCACTGGGCACCTGGGCAGTCTGCAGGAGCAGCCTGCTCCTCCTGGGCCAGCAGCCTCACCAGACCCAGCCAATATTGGCCAAACCACGTTTTCATCTTTGGTTTGCAGCCAGCACCAGGCCTGGCTGTCCAGAAGGAAGCTCCATGCACCTCTCTGCATTCCACACCATAGAATCAGAATGGGTTGGGAAGGGACTTTGAAATGCAGCTCATTCCACTCCCCTGCCATGGCCAGGGATGACATTCACTATCCCAGGTTGCTCAGGTTCCCATCCACCCTGGCACTCCCAGGGACAGGGCACAGCTCCTCTGTGCCAGGCCCTCACCACCCTCACAGGGACAGATTCCTTCCATCATCAGCTGCCCCTGCTCTAAGGAGCTTCTGCACCTGTCCCCTCATCCCCTCCTGGTCCAGGGGCTTCAGATCCATCCAAAGCAGCTCCTTCCATCCCACTTTTTCCAGACACTCTCAAAATCCCTGCTGTTGTTCCTGCCGTGCTGGCCATTATGCAAGTTCGGCTGTCTTAACTCGCTGCTGAGCATACAAGTGGGGCTGACATTTATTTAATCCTCATAGTAATGTTGACTGTGTACTTACTGAAACACCTCATGCTTATGGAAGACATTTGTTTCCAAGCAGCTTATGCTAAATTGCAGTGATATAAAGGAAACACTTATCCAATATTGACATTCACTGACTGGCAGCAGACTGCTTGAATACTCATTTATGCTGGGGGTAGGAGGGGGACGGGACAACAGGCACCTGAGAGGGAATCAGGCCTTTCCTTTCTGACCTTTTAACGAGTGAGGTGATATAAGGTTAATGACAACCTGCCCAAAATACAAGGTGGGACTCCAAACCCTGTAGCTTCTTCCACTCACTTATATTCCATGCTCATATGGGGCCCAGAGCACAAAGATTGATCCCTCACCCATGGGGAAGTTTGAGGAGCTGATCCCTTCCACCATTGGTGCATATTTCATAATTAGCAGGGCTCCTCTCACCTGCAGTGTGTGTCCTGCTGGGCACAGCTCCTCAGAAAAACCATATTATTGAACATTTTCTCCATTATTTCCCCTCCCACAACATTGGGGTTGCTCATCCAAAAGGCTCCAGAAACGTTCAGGAGGTGCTGAGCATCCTCCCAGACCCAGCCCAGGCAGGCAGGGCGTCCACCACTGCCTTTGCCTCATATTGAGCATGACAGCCCCAGAGCCCAGAACATAAATCCAGCAGCCCTTAGGAGGTGAATTAGCCACCACACGACCACACACATGTGAAACCTGCGAGGCAATTCCACCCAACGCAAAGTAATTGCAAACAAAAGACAGCATCTATTATGCGAGTTGAAAGTCTGACCGTGCCTGCATCAATGGTTAATGAGCAGCAGTTATGGCAAAGCCCTCAAAAACCAATTACATCCTGCTCCACCCCAAATGCAGCAGACCAAGAGCTGCTGTAGCTTTTGTTGCGAGTGGGGGCGTTGAATGAACACATTAAGACAAGATCTTATCCCCAAGTTAGCATCTGAATTTAACAATGCGAGTGTTCCACCTCCCACTTCCCCAGCATGTGACACTACCCGAGGCAGGACGCCCAGAGCCCATCGCTCACAGGCACTAAAAGCACATTTAGATTTTAAGCTGTTTAATGCAAGTCGGTAAAAGGAAGAGCCATGTAACAGCCAAGTGACCTCCAGCTCCTTTGCTCCACTTTGGAGGCTGCTGCTGCCACCAGGGAAAGGCAAACACTCGAGTGTGGGTCTTGCCAGAGAGGCAATGAATAAACAGGCTGGGCTACACTCAAAGGGCATATTGAACCAGGACATCTGTTAGGCCACCGTTTCCAAGACCAAATCCCAGCATTTTCTCTGTCCTGTCACAAGGCACAATTCAGAAATGGATACTTTCCTCTTCCCCCTTCCAGCAGTCTGGAGTACAGACGTGCCATGAGGTGCAGTGGAGGAATGGGAACCCCCGAGATCTGAGCAGCACCAGGATCCTGCTGCTCAACCTTTGCCTGGAAAGACGAGCACAGGTTTTAAACTTTATTTCTTCCCAGCCAAGAAACCCTGCACAACTCCTGGCATGTCTAAAATGAGTACTGGGTTCCCACATCCCTGCAAAAGCCAGGCCATGTGCCAGCCCTGAAGGCAGGGCAGACCGCCTCAAAAACTCACAGCTCCACCAAAGGCCTTAAATCTCAGCAAATAAGAGACTGATTTACAACCAATTTGTTTCACTACCTATTGATTTATACAATAAGCTCGTACATGGTCACTGTGGCTCTGTCGCTCTCTTTGGCCAGAGGTGGCTCTCAATGAAGCCAAAGGAAAGACTTGTATTGCATCTGAACAGAAGATAAATTAGGGCCTTCAGCAATTGTTGGTATAAATTTGCTGGGTTTTAAAGTAAATAAATAAATAAATAGAAACTGTTTAATCCTACTGGAAGGATTCTGGAAGTGATGTAAAGCCAATTCTCCAGCAGCATTTCCATAAAGCCCCCTGCACCCAGCACTGTACAAACTCGCAAAGCCGATCATTAAATCAGAGCTTTGGAGCAGCCACACTCTCCATCACAGGCTGCTCACAGGAAGAAAACAGTTTATTCAAAGCCCTTGATCCTCAGCCAGCTCACAACCTAAGGGGCACATTGGCCTCTCCCCCCTTTATTTACAGCTACAAAAGAAAGAAGAGCACGGAGCTTTTTTATCCTGACGTTTGCAGTCCGACTACAGAGTGGCTGGAGCCGGTGACACACGGTGCTGGGAACCTGTCAGGGATTTCTAGGCACGTTCAGACTCCAGTTGGTGTCCCCTAAACCAACAGGAAAGCACAGAAATAATCGACATCAGCCCGAGATGTGCTGTGCATAAACTGCCTGGGCACCTCTGCTTAACCTTGGCAGGGGGAGGCTGGTGGGGATGTGGCATTAGCTCCAAGGAGGAACATCTGAGGAGGAACATCTGCCCAGCTCCCCTCCCTCTGGTACAGGGCACCTGAGCAAAACCCCAGCTCCTCCCTCCTGTGCTTTTCTGAGAGCTGAAACCTTGCAAGAAAAGCTGATTTGAGCAAAGTCATCAGTGGTCCTCACGTGGCTCTCACTGCAGGAGGTGCAGATGGGAGATGGGAAACCTAAATTGTGTTAAAACAGGTGTTGGAGGAGGCAATTCTGCACCATTCCTTTGGGACAGCACAGACTGGACCACACCAGTTTTATCTTGAGGCTTATTTCTGTTTCCTTCCCACACAGCCCAGTTGTGAATGCCTTGCCCCTGCCAAGCCTGCACCTTTCCACCAGCAGCACCTCATAAAGTACTTTCCAAAGCACCTCTGTCTTCTACTCAGCCATTTCCAGTTCATAAAACCACAGAATGTCCTGAGGTGTGACCTCTTGGGCTTCAGGAGCTCTTCCTCACCATCACTTCCAAAGCTCACTGGGTGCTTCCCCTCCTGCTATGTCCTGCAGAGCTCCCAGTGCTGACACTGCCCTGCTGGGCTTAAGGAACAGCCCCACACTCCCCTGGCAAAGCTGCCCTGCTCCCCCCATGGCAGGAGGAATGAACCTGGAACAGCCACAGATTTCCAGGCTTTTCATTGACAGACTCGTGGCTGTGAGACACAGAAACCCCCCAAGTTCCCCAGCTCTTGCACACACACTCCCAGCGCCCCAAACCTTGTGTTTTTCCTCCCCATCACCCATTAACCACCCCCAAGATGTGAAAATCCTCATCTCTTGGTTCTAATCAGTGTTGGTGGGTGGAATTGGCCTGGTTTCTCTCATCAGCATAATTTCACCCTTCTCCACCTGGGGGCTGCTGCTGAGCCAGTGGGAAGTTGAGCCACTGCTGCTGCTAACGGGCCCCTCTGACAGAAGATTGTAAAGCATTTGCTTCCAGGGAGGAACCAAGTGAACTGTGAAGGAGAAAAACATACCCTGCAACACCCAGAGAAACTCAGTATTCATCACCCCGAGGGAAAGCAAACACGCCTTTGGGAAGAGAGCCCCAGACAGGCAGAAATCTTCCCATCCAAGGTAAATTTAAGATGCTGCCAAATCCACCTAGTACAGGTCAGTGAGAGGAGGGGGTGGCTGTAGGTTCATCTTCAGTGCTGCTCTCCCCACAGCCCCAGCTCCCACACTGAGACACCTTCCCCAGTTGTCTCCAGCCTCCCCCAGTTGTTTCCAGCCTCCCCCAGTTTGGCTGGCCCTGCAGCAGGGGAGGTATGGGTGAGTTATTCCCCAGGCAGAGGCAAAGGCAGGCAGATTCATGGCAGCAGCAGTTCCTTCCCACCAAGGGTCCCACACATCCCATCTCCACTGGAGGCCACTTGTGCTGGGACTTTCTCTCCCTCCCACCAAAGCCTGGCCCTGGCAGGCTGGAGGGGGTGGAAGAGTGAGTGGTACCAGGGCAAACCAGCCCTGGAGCATTGACCCAACAACTGTCAGAAAGATCCAGCACAGGTTGCTCCAGACCATTTGCAAGGGGGAAAGACAGAAGATTCTCCAGGGAAGACAATTTGTTCTGCCCAGGTCCCCTGGAGCAGTGAGCTGTGGGACAGATCCTCTTCCCTCCCAGGCTGAGCCATGCCCAGGTGCAGCACAGCCCCAGACAGGAGCAAAAAGCAGCTTCCTCCTCCTGCCAGCTGCATTGGAAGCCCAAATTCCAGCGTGCACGGGCTGCAGGAGCAGCAGGATGCCAGGATATCACCGGGATGCCCATGAAATACAAACCCAAGGGCACAGGTGTACAAATCCCGTGATGGAAAATGTCCTTTTGGGGAGGTTTGGGACAAGGAGATTTTTTGTTAAGTATTGTCCAGACCAGACATCCCAAGTGGGGTTTTCAGCAGGGGTGATCCTTCCAGCCCTGCTGCCCTTGGCTTGGGGGGGGATTTAATTATGGCAAATCCCTTCAAACCACTTTGGCAAGAAAACACAGCCCTGCCTGCCCCTTGCCCACAAAAAGGAGCTCCTGAAACTCCTGAAGGACAAAGCCAAGTGATTTTGGTTGTCCCTTGAAGTGAGTTTTGGACCACCAGCTCCTCCTGGGCAAGGCAGGGCTGCCCCATGGGTACCCACACAGCATCCCATGCCCCCTAAAGCAGGTAAATGGGGTGTCCCATCCCCCCTAAAGCAGGTAAATTGCGTGTCCCATCCCCAATAAAGCAGGTAAATGGGGTGTCCCATCCCCCCTAAAGCAGGAAAATGGGGTGTCCCATCCCCAATAAAGCAGGTAAATGGGGGGTCCCATCCCCTCTAAAGCAGGTAAATGGGGTGTCCCATCCCCAATAAAGCAGGAAAATGGGGTGTCCCATCCCCCCTAAAGCAGGAAAATGGGGTGTCCCATCCCCAATAAAGCAGGTAAATGGGGGGTCCCATCCCCTCTAAAGCAGGTAAATGGGGTGTCCCATCCCCTCACCTTAGGGACACCTTTGCCAGCACCACCACATCTGGACACTGCTCGAGGGCAGGCAAACACAACAGCTGCTGGAAAATCAGCTTCAGCACCTCCACCCAGGCCTTTCCTGCCCCTCAGCACCGTGTGGCTGCAGGAATCCCATGCATTAAATCCTGTTAGGGATCCCCTGCACGGTTTCACCCCACGGGAAGAGCCAAGGCTGCCGACGGCGCCTTTGTCGCGCAGAGAGCTGCAACTCCACAGAAACGCTCCTGGCTCATCCTGTGGGAAAAACCAGCCGAGAAAATGCTCTGCAAGGCACTCTCTGTGCCTCCTAACCCGGCGTGAATAAGCAGGTACCAGCTGCACGATCCTGCAGGAGACAAACCAGCTGAGCTCAGGCAGCAGAGCCGAGGAGCCGCCGTGGCTTCCCAGCGCTATTAAAAAGTGCATTAACCCACATTAAAATCATGGCTGCAAAAGGAAGGAGCGGGGGGAGAACCCAACAAATCCCGGCTGGATCCCGCTCACAAACTTCTCCAGCCCCGCTAGCAAAGTGCCATTTGACCCGCAGGGACTGACGGGGTCCGTGTGAGCAGGGAGGCTGCAGAAGGCCGGGAGCAGCTCCCAAATCGCTGCCGTGCCCGGCCCCGCCGCTGCCCTGCTGTACCAGGAGAGTTCGGATTTGTTCAGCCAGAAACCCACACGGAGGACACAGTGGGTTTCTTTTGTGCAGCAGCAAAGGCAAATGCAAACACAGCTTTCTCCCCGAAGGAATATTAGTACAAGCAGAGAGTGAGGGGAAGAGAGAAGGGGAAGGGAGGACAGTGTAGGAGCCCAACATCACATCCGAGCCCAGGAAAAGAGGAGGGAAGGATAACCAGGAGCACAGACACCACAAACACGGCGTCCCTGCTCGGGGAATAGGGTGAGACCCAGCGTATGGAGGGGGATGTTCAGCACTAATGTCTGGCTGAGCAAAAACCCAGCTGCCCGTGGAGAAGCACTACTCTCTCCAAAAGTTTTATCCTTCATTTAATCAACAGATGGACTGGCTGCGTGGGTTTGGGGTTTTTTTATCCCTTTTTCTTTTTTTTCCCAAGCATCCCCAAGCCGTACCCTCACAAAAGCTGGCGTGGGGACCACGGCGGCGTGACACAGATGGGATTTGACACCGGCGTTGGGGGGGATGAGCAGCACAGAGGCGACGCCGGGGTCTGGCTGCAGCTCAGCGTTCTCCACAGGTGACAGATAGTCCAGGGAGCAGGCACACAGCAGCGTGCCAGATACAGCTTCCCAAAACGCACCCCCTTCACAAATCCTTCTTTTTCATTTTTTTTTAATTTTTTTTTTTTTTTTTTTTTTGCGTGGGAATCAAGCAGGTTGTAAAGTTGCGGGGTGAATTCCTGCGATTCCCACGCTGCTGCCCGCGCCGTGGGGAGGTGGCACGGGGCGGTGACACCCCCGCGGGGTGCCCACCTCCCCCGGGCTGCCCGCATTGGAACAACTCTCCTTCCTCGCGCCCCCCGGCACAAATCGCTCCCCAGCCCGGCTCCACAGCCGCAGGCTCCCGTCCCCGGGCTGGAGCCGCTGCCGCCAGCCCGAGCGGCTCCTCCGCCGCACCGAAACTGAGCATCCATCGCCCTCCTGCACCGGGGGGAGCACCGGGCGGCGATGGGGGCGAGGGGGGGGGCTGTTACTCAGCCAAGCCGTGTTTACACACAAACACGATCCAATTTACCGAGCTGGAACAGAAAGCACTCATTTGCATACTAAAGATTTTTCGCTTATTTTTAAAGGAAAGAACGGTAAGCCGCCTCGGCGGGGATGCAGGAGGGGAAAACTCTGCAATCCTCCCTCTCTCTCCCCCGCACCCTTCTCCCCACAGCAGCCCCCGCACCCCACCCCGAGCCGGGGACCCCCCCGGGTCCGCCCCGCTCGCAAAGTGCGGGGTCCTACCGTGGCTGAGCAGGAGGCAGCCGAGCAGCAGCAGGAGCAGGTCAGCCTGGAGAGCGCTCATTCCTCAGGGTGGGCTCGGGCTCGGGCTCCGCTGCCGCTGCCGGCGGGGGCTTCAGGCCGCCGCCCGCCGGCTCCGCTCCATCGCCGCCCCCCCAGCTCCTCCCTCCCCCGGCAGCGCTGCCTTCACTGGCGGAGCCTCGGCGGCGCAGCCCGGCTTTTGGAGCGGGGGGGGAAGGGAGGGGAGGGAGCCGAAGTGCCGGGGAAAGGGGGAGTAACTTGCGCGCAGCGGGGAGGAACGAGCGCGCATCGCCCCCTCCCCAAAGCGCCGCGCACCCACCCAGGGGTGAGGGTGAGGTGAGGGTGGGCTGGGGACGCTCCTGCCTCAGGTGATGCTCGCCCCCCTCCCGGAGCTGCCGCCGCCCCAACGGGGCACCCGAAGCAGGAGCGCGAACACCTGCACGGCTCTGCCCGCCCCAGCTCAATTTGAGGTGCGGGGGGCTCGCTGCCCATCAGTCACGGCACCCCTGGACCCCTCCTACAGTCCGTGCCTTCCTGGGGGCACCCAGAGCCTCCCCTGAAATACAGGGGAATACTCCGAAAAATACTCCCAAAATCCCGGGAAAAGAGAGGGGGACATAATGTGTGTATGTCAATAATGTGTGTATGTCTTCCCCCACCCAAGAGATAAATTATATCCAACAACCTCCCACAAGTGCAGAGAGCTGGAGAGGGGGGGGAGTCCTCTGCGAGACCCCCAGAGCTGCACCCTCATTTCCTCCAGGAGGGGAGCAGCAGCTCCTCACACCTCCATAAAAACATACATTGGAGCTGGGAATGAAAAATAAGAATACCCCTCCTACAGTCTGAGCCTTTCTGGGGGGCGCCCAGAGCCTTTCCCTGAAATACAGGGGAATACTCCCAAAAATACTCTCAAAACCCTGGGAAAAAAGAGGGGGACATAATGTGTCTATGTCAATAATGTGTGTATGTCAATAATGTGTGTAAGTCTTGTCCACCCCCCGGAGATAAATTATATCCACAAGTGCAGAGGGAGTTGGAGATGGTGTGGGGAGTCCTCTGCGAGACCCCCAGAGCTGGACCCTCATTTCCTCCAGGAGGGGAGCAGCAGCTCCTCACACCTCCATAAAAACATACTCTGGAGCTGGGAATGAAAAATAAGAATACCCCTCCTACAGTCTGAGCCTTCCCGGGGGACACCCAGAGCCTCTCCCTGAAATACAGGGGAATACTCCCAAAAATACTCCCGAAACCCCGGGAAAAGGGAGGGGGACATAATGTGTGTATGTGCATCCTGTCCACCCCCCCGGAGATAAATTAGATCCAACAACCTCCCACACATCCAGAGGGAGCTGGAGATGGGGGGCAGTCCTCTGTAAGACCCCCAGAGCTGCACCCTCATTTCCTGCAGGAGGGGAGCAGCAGCTCCTCACACCTCCATAAAAACATACACTGGAGCTGGGAATGAAAAATAAAAAATACACCTCCCCCCCCAATAAAGTTTTGTTTGTAAGGGGGGGGACCCTGTGCAAGCACTTCCTGCTGTCATTTTGCAGGACTGGGCAAAGGGACAAAAGGGCCTTTTCCCTCCTTTAATCACCATTTTTATCCTTTTGGGTTTTTTTTAACCTTTTTTATTTTCATTTTCACCCAGCGGGAGTTTGGGGGCAGAGCAGAGGTGCCCAAAAATCAAACCCAACCGATAAAATCATTGCTTCTCATTACACTTTATATGCCTGCTGATGCCAGGGCCTCCCTCATCACCAGTCTGTGGGGCATGTAGGGATGGCTGAGGCAATTATTAAACCAAAATGAGAAAGTAATTACAACTGTGGACTCTAATTACTGCAAGGTGAGTTTGAAAAAAAGGCTGCACAGCTCTTCCTGCTCTTCTGGGGCTTCTCGCTTACCTTGGTGGGACCATGGCTAAACCATGGTCAAACCATGGCTACCAGTCCTGGGCTGGCTAAAAAAGGATAACTTTCAAAAATCCACTTGTGCTAACAAGCTAAACTGGTGCCAGGTGGTTAAACCTGGCTTAGGAGCAGCGTGGAGCTGAGTTTTATTGATTGAAACACAAGCACCGCACGCCGGCTCTGCTCTCAGCGCAGGGGGAGTCACCCTGCAAATAAAGAGCTTTTATTATTATTTTTAGCCTGCATCCCTAAGGAAATCAAGCTTATTTGGGTTTGTCCACGTGTGCTGGTTTGCCCATCCCTGCCTGCTCGTGTCCCTGGGAGAAAGAGGTGCAGAAGTGGTGCTGGCTGCTCAGAGCTGTCCAATTCCTGCATTTCTGCACTCCATGGGAGAGTGGCACTCCTGGAATGCATTTTCCACCAGGACATCACCTCCAGCCCTGGCAGGGATTCTGGCAGTGCCCACAGCTGCAGTGGTGTCCCTGTGCCTGGCAGGTTACAGGTGGTGCATTTTTTGATGTGTTTTTTTCTGGCAGCAGCACTGATTTAAATGTGCGTGGAATAAATTGCTCAGTGCCTGATTTCAGTGGGAATTAGATTTCTAAATAATTCCGAGGCTCTCCCTGTTGTGTTTCAGTTTATTCTGCAAAATGTTGTTTGCTTGCAGACGAGGGGTACTAATGTATATTAAGGCTGCTACACAAGTCAGGCTTTCCTGTGAAGCTTCAAAACACCATTAACATTTGCATGGAAATTTCTTCTTTTCCTTTCACAAAAAATATTATTCCTTGCCTGCATCCAAAACAGCAGAATTTTTAACTTCCAGGAATCATGAATATTTTTTTCTTCCTTTTTTTTTTTTCCTTCTTCTTTCTCCTTCCCAGTGAAAACATTTCAGCTGGAAAATTCTCATCATTGCAATACTGACCTTTGCAAAGGGCTTTAAATCCTTGAGTGGAAGTAGCAGGTAAGTGCGAAGTTTTATTAACTGATTACCTCTGTGGTTTCGACTACATTGGTAGTCAAATTTGATTTAGAGGACCAGGCTTATAAAAAAAAAATCAGCTTTCTGACATAATTTTGGCTTGCTGCAGCCTGAGCAGCGTCCTGCAAGATCAGCTCCCCTCCACCTGATTCAGGAGAGCAAATCGAGTGCAAACTGATTATTAGCTGCTCCTCTCGGATATCTCATTTAAATCTGCTCTGTGTTGTGGAAGGAAATGAATCATTCCAATTAAAAAGCTGAGAAAATCAGGGAGCTGGGGGGGAGCAGCCTTTGGGGAGGAATATTAAGCTGGTGCTGGCAGCTCTGCCCCAGTGCTGGGCCCAGGGTGCGTTTGCAGCTGCAAACCCCACGTGGGGTCCCTCTGCACCCCCTGCTCCCCACCTGGGCGTGCTGGGGCTGTGTCCACATCTCCCCATGGAATTTGGGGTCACACTCCTGCCCTGGGCAGTATCTAAAGGCAAAGGGCAATTCCAGATGCTGAAAAGAGCAGATGTTCAACCTCTCCCTTCCTCCTTTTATCCCCTTTATCAGTGGGGATAAAACAGGCAAATTCCCCTTTTCCCCCCAGCCCCCCCCCTATTTTTTTTTTTAATATTCCACATTGACAAGTGTAATAGATATGAAACACCACAACAATGAAAGCCCAGACTTTCTCGTGCCTTTGCCTCTCTTACTTCCAGGCTATTTACTGAGAAGTATTTACTGTGAAGTGCAAGAAACAAAATGTTCTGAAAATGCTGCAGCAAAATGGAGGGGGAAAAAAAAGAGAATAATATAAAACATGTAAGCAGCTTGATCAAAATGAAGCAATATTGACAGAAAATGGGGTTTTAAGCAGCAGGACAACAGCAACTCAGATGGATTTCATTCTTGTGGTATTACAACGCTAAGCCAAGCACCTGGAAAAGAGAGAGAGAGGAAAATAATCACGTTTCCCTGGTTTAGAAAATCTTTTCCTTGTCATTTAAAAATACACATGACAAGTGAAAGCTGTGCAGAGTCCTGCTGGAAAAGCATGGAGCTGTGACTTGGAGGTTTTCCCTGCTCCTATTTCAGAGGCTTAAAGCCTTCCCAGGCTTTAAGGAAACACATCCCTCGTGCCTCAGTTTCCCCTCTGCAGAGCACCACTCCCCTTTGTCACCTGCTCACAGCACAAATGCTTCCAAGGTAGGCTGAGTCCTGACTGGAAAGCAAAATATGGCATAAAGGAATGGAGGAAGGTGCAGCTGTCCCTCCAAACAACAGGAGAGAGGCACAGCCCTTGTCCCACCCTGCAGGACCTCGCTGCAGTTTTGGGGCTGAGAGGTCGTGGAGGTGTCAGGGATACCCCTGGGGATGGCAGGCTGGGGTTTTGGGGGATATTTGGGGCTTTTCCTCCCAGCAAACCAAGGACACCAGGGCAGGAGGCTGATCTCCCAGGAGGTCACCCCATTGCTGAGATGCTCTTGGAGAGGGCAGAAAACAGGGGCAAAAAAGAAAACCTTTTCACTTGGCCCCAGGTAGACACTGCTTTTCCCTGCAGGAGTGAAGGCAGCTGCCTCCCAAAATCCCCCAGTTCTGCTGCCCCTCTGCCCAGGCCATGAGAGGAGTTTGAATGTTCCAGCTCTGGTGCTGCCTCGCTTTCCAGAGCAACCCCAGCCAAAAATGCCAGTCCCTTTCCACAGCTCCCCCGGATCCCCTTTGAAAACAACCCAGGGAAGGCCGGGGAAGCAGATCAGGAGAGCCTGGGCTCTTTTCTCTCCTTGTCTCCTGTTGCTGCCATGTGGAGAGCTGCCAAGGCCCCTCAGCCTGTGGCACTCCATAAAGCTCTTGTGCAGCGGGTCTGGAGCAATGTGGGCAGCACAGGCAGGGCCTGGGAACAGCCAGGGGAGGGCAGCGAGAAGCTTTGAGGGTTAAAAACAAGAAAGAAAAGAGCTGTGATGGCATTTTGGGTTCGGGTGGGGAGAGCTTCCTGCGCCGGCCTGGCCCCCCTTTGTCTGAGGGGAGCAGCTGTGGGCAGGGCTGGAGCTGGGATGGAACTGGGACCTCTCCTGCTCCATCAGGGCTGTGAGTGATGCCCTGAGGGCTCTCCCTGCTCTCCAGCCTGAGCCTGCCCTGGAGCAGCTCAGGGAACTCCCAGGGCCCTGCCAGATCCCCCTGGAGCACACCTGGGTGCAGGGCCAGCCTGGGAATGAGGGGCTGGAGAGCAGCACCACAGAAAGGGACCTGGGAGCTCTGAGAGGGCAGGGTGGGCATGAGCCAGCAGTGCCCGGGCAGCACAAAGGGCACCGTGCCCTGGGGACATCAGCTGGGCCAGGGAGGGACTGTCCTGCTGTGCTGGGGCTGGGGCAGCCTCACCTCCAGTGCTGGGGCAGCTGAGGCACCACAAAATGAATCAATCCACAGCTGTGGGAGAGTGTCCAAAGGAGGGACACAGGGAGGGGAAAGGATCTGGAGGGGCCCATGAGGAGCAGCTGAGGGCACTGGGATTGTGCAACAGGAGCAGAGGAGGTGAGGGCAGAGCTCAGGGGCTGCAGCTCCTCCCGAGGGCAGCTCTGAGCTCTGCCCTGGGACAGGGACAGGAGCCAGGGCACGGCTGGGGCTGGACAGGGCAGGGCAGGCTGAGATCAGGGCAAGGCTCTGCCCCCAGAGGGTGCTGGCACTGCCCAGGCTGCCCAGGGAATGGGCACAGCCCCGAGGCTGCCAGAGCTGCAGGAGGGGTTGGGCAGCACTGCCAGGGATGCCCAGGGTGGGGTTGTTGGGGGTCTGTGCAGGGCCAGGAGCTGCCCTGGGTGATCCTGTGGGTCCCTCCAGCTCAGGATATTCCATGGATCCCTGCCATGCCTCCCACAGCCACCCTGCTCCTCTCACAGCCTCAGGCCATCCCAGCCAGCGCTGGGGACCCTGGGGATCAAAGGCTCAGAGGTGGCCAAACCCCATCCCTGACAGGGTTCTTGATAGGCCCTTCCTAACTTCACCCAGATCAGTGCCCAGGCCATTCCCTGGAGGCTTCTTGGCTGCCTTTCATGCAGGTCTTTTAATGCAAAGTTATTTTAATGCTGTGCTTTGCATTCTGCTGCTTCCCCTCTCTGTCAGCGGCCGCTGCCATGCAAGGTTAAAGCAGCCGAGCTGGACCTGCTGTGCACGCATGGGCTGGGTGTGCTGCTGGAAACTGGGATTTATGGGGCACCTTTGAGGAGGTGGTGGTGCAGAGGGATGGCTCTGGAGCCCCAGGGTGAAGCTCCACAAGGTATTTCCTGGGATAAGAGGGAATTGCCACCGTGCCAGCACTCCTTGTGAACAGGCACCGGGAGCACCAGCCAGCCTTGGGAATTCCCAGCTCCTGTTTCGCTGCCCAGATGTGCCCAGATGTGCCTGGAGATTGTCCTGCTGGTGTTACAGGAGAACTGGGGCCAGATTTCACCCTCCACCACCTGCCCGAGGTGATTTGTGACGTTCAGTGTCGCTATCAGACACAAAGGAACACAAGCACACCCCGTTCCCAAGGTGAAGGAAAAAAGGGACCTTTATTTTTCTGACTCCCATATTTATAGTTTTACAAAGGTGACAGCGGATTGGAGGGTGACAGTGACACCTCTCCAATGACACTGGTTACACCAACAGTCCATCAACTCTCTCCTCCTCCATCGAAGGAATGTAAACAGTAAGTTATTTACAAGAAAGTGGGTGAGAAAGTTCCCTACAAGAATGTCAACATCAGAAGGCTTAGAAAATCTTAAAAAACCAGGGTGACAGTTCAGATCTGGGCAGATTGTCCTAATCCACAGGAAAACGACTACGACTCTGGGTTAGGGTGCTGTTTGCATGTGTGAACATGACAGCCACTGGACTGCATTAGTGCTCGCTGAGAATTGCTGTCTGATCCTGGCGTTTTCCAGTCCCACAGAACTCCCCCAGCTGGGCAGGGACGCTGGAGGGGCGGCGGGAGCTGCTCCGGTGGCTGCAGGAGGGGAGCTGGCAGCAGCAAAATGTGATGGCAAGGATGTGCTGAGGCTGCTGGACACTGTCCTCACCACCAGCTCTGCTTTTTAATATAAGTTTTGGCGATTTTTCATCCTCCAGATTCGCTCTGAAACCTGGCTTGGACTTTTTTTGCTGAGGAGATAAAAACCAATGCATTAGAAAATGATGAACAAGCTGCAAAGGGTTAAAGGGAGCATTTGTATAAAAACAATGAATCCCATTTTTGCTTGATTGGCACTTTAATTAGGCCCATGTCCTTTTGCTGCCACTGCAATCAGATTGGAGGAGAATGGGAAGCTTCTACACCGTTATATTTATCTCAAGATTACAAGATTTCCATTTTTTTTCAATGCAAAGGGGAAAAAAAACGAAAAGGAAAAAAGAAAGGAAAAAAAAAAAAAAAAACCCTGCTACTTTATAAACGTGGCAAGGGAATTATATTATTTAGGGCTCGGTGAAAGTGTGGCTTCCTGATTGCAGCACAAGAATTAATCTTATTATGTTAACAAGGGATTGTTATGCTAAGGAGGAGAGGGAAGAAAAGTTCTGTCTCTCAAGTCTGCCAGGGACTGCGCAGGCTCCAGAGCCAGCCTTGAATTTGAGAGCTCCAGCGAGAAGGAGAAAGCCAAAAGTCCTTGTGGTTTTTACAAGGCAATTTCCCTCGTTTTCCTCTCCCTGTGTTTAGGGGGAGGTTGTAACGCCCGGGGGTCTCCTGGGACCGGCTCCAGATCAGCCGGGCTGGTGAAGGATGGCTCAGGTGGGATCTGAAATCAGCACAGACCCTGAGCCCAGCCTGGAATCCCAGAGGAGGCCACCCCAAATGGGGCTGAGCAGGGTTTTACACCCACAGCTCTGGGTATAAAACAACAAAGACAATAAAGAGAGCTCTGAGCCCGTCACAGCGGGGGAAATGGGACCCTGGAGATTTCCAGTTCCTCACCTTTGTGGGAAATGTGTCTGTGGGAAAGAAGGGTTCTTTATCCACCAAAACACAGAAAAAAAATTGTTCTGCACTATTTCTGGTGCTGCCAGGTGTAAAAAGGGAAAGCTCTGGGTAACCTTGATGCTCCTTCCCCATCTCCCAGTCGTGAACCCCAACATCTGCAGTCCAGGGAATGAGCATTCCCCAGCACTCATCCTCCCAAGCTGGCTGTGTGACAGGGAGATGAGCAAGAGCCTGGAGTCAATACCAGCCCCACTTTCCCCTCTCTTTTTTCCCAGGAAGCTTTCAGAGCCCGTGATGAGCATGAGCATCTCTGGAAGCAGAAGTTGGCTGCAGAACTCCAGCCTGTTCCTGGGCTTTGCTCAAATCCAGGCAAAGGGTTTGTTGTGCACTGGAATGGTTTATTCTTCGAGCAGAGATAGAAATGATGCTGTTTGATTGAGGTGGCTAATTACACAGCTTGGAAAGTAAATTACAGCTATCAAATACCCCAGTGAATATTCCCTTACAAATAGGCAGAGAAGAAAATGAAATTTTTTGGGTTTGCTGGCAATTTGGAAATAAAAACATTGTCTCTGGTGGCGAATTTAAAACCAATCCCTTTCAAATTCTTCTGCAACTGCTAAATTCAAATGATGCTTTGTTGCAGACCAACCAGACAGTTCACCCTGATAGCTCTATGCTACTTTTATTTTTTCTATTTGTAGGGTTTGTGTTTCTTTGTGACTTTTGGAAACCTTTGCCCTCTCTTTACCATCTGATCTTTTCAGTGAAAAATATTAATAGCAACTTTAAAACCAGATAAAACTGCCCAAGTGGAGTAAAAATCTTTGTCATATGGAGTAAATTGCATGGCAGGAAAAGCTTAATAGGAAAAAACCCACCCTGAGCCATCCATCTTCTCAATTAGTAAATACACAAAAGTCTGAATTTCATTCCCATAGGCTGGAAAGATTTATAAGCAAGGATTAAAGTGAAGGGGAATGTGGGGAAGAGCAGCAAACGGCTGGGAGCTGAGCTGATCCATCCCCATCTCCTCCCTGTGCCTCCCTGCCTGGATGGAATGGCTCTTTGGGTGCTGTTTGCTTACCCAACTCCTCCCAGAAGATGCTGTTGCTTGTTTTTCTGGGACCACACCCCAAATCAACCCTGTATTTCACCTGCAGCCACACGAGCTTGGATCTCCTCTTCCATATCAACTTTCTGGGGCCAGGGTACCAAGTTCTGCTCCCCCAAACCTCCCCTCTGCCCGTGATTTTAGGCTGGAGGGCTGGAACCCAGAGTTCCCCTGCCTTGGTTTTCCCAGGGACACAACAGGTGCCTGGAAGGGGCAGTCAGGGAATGTTTTCCAGACCTTTTTGCTGCAGAGCTCCTGCAGCAATGACTCCAATCTCCCCTGCTGAGCCTTCAGCCTCTCTCCCTGGGTAATGAAAGCCAAGCATCTCTCTGGGTGTCTCTGCGTGCCTGTAAATTCCTGGGGCCTATTAGGACCTAAAAAGAAAGTCAATTTTCTTGTCTTATCCTCTTTCCTGGCCTTTAGGAACAGACCCAAAGCCCACAGCAATCCCCCCTTCCCACCTCCCTCGTTACCAACATCCCTGTGCATCCCAAGGCTCGCTGGTGGCCTGGGCACAGCAGCACCTCAGGGACACTTTGCCATCTCCTAATTTGCCCCATGCCACCCCTTGTCCCCAGAGAGGAGGTGTTTTGCTGTGTGCAAGCAGCACACGAGGTGCTCAGGGGGATTTGTTGTCCCATTCCCAGGGGTACCATGAGGGCTGGGGGTGGATGTGTGGGATTTACAGCCCCAGGGAGCCCAGGGCCCTTTGGGATCTGTATGGGAGGAGAAACACAACAACAAAACACTGAATGTGTGCCAAGGGAATTCCATCTGAGCTCTGATCCTGGAGTGGCAGCAGCTGAAACTCCCTTGGAATCTGGATGAGGGCAAACACCCTGTGGAAGGTGCTGCTGTTTGGTTTGCTGGGCCCAAATGCAAAATGAAGGTGCTGTTTCATCATCAACCACAATAACTTGTGTTTCCTCTTCAATACCCAGCTGTTGGGGCTAAACGTTTGGTCCTGAGCATCCCACAGCACATCCCTGGACATCAGAGCACCCCAGACCCACCAGCAACTCTGCCACATCCCCACTCTGCTGCTGCCACCCCAGGAGAACCCTGAGTGCCCTCTGTGCACAAAGAGCCCCTGGCTGCACTTCCAGAGCCCCTTCCCAGGCACAGACAGGCATGGCACATCCTGGAGGGGGAATTTTCCCCTGCTGCACGACAGGTTTTGTCCTAGCATGGGTCAGAGAAAGCCCAGCCTTGATGGGTTTAATCTAATTTCAATTACAGTCGTTAAAGCTTTCGCTCACATGAGCTGAGCCTGTCCAAGAGGCCTGGACTGACAGGCCATTAGGGAGAGGTTATTTATAGCAGGCCATGTTAATTTTACAGGATCACAGAGCAGTGATTCAGAGCCTGGCCTGGCTGAGAGGAATCACTCACAGCAGTAAGTGGGAGCTGACATGGAAACACCTCAGTGCAGCCAGGAGCTCCTGGGTCAGGGCAGGAACAGTGCTGGGAGGGTCACACCGAGGGGCTGGGGTGGGCCATGGGTTGGAGACCCCCGGAGGGGATGCTGAATGATCAAATCATCCCTTTCAGACCCAGTTTGGTGTGAACTGATGGGTTGAGACAGAGAAGAGGTGAAGGAAATCCAGGGAAATGGCTGATTTGAGATGCAGGGAGAGTGGACACGGTGCTGAGTGATGCTGAAGGGAAGGGGCTCCTTTCCTGCAGTACCCCCAGGTTTTTCCAGCCCTGATTTGGGAGCTGTGAAGAGCCCACACTGTGGAACAGCTGCCTTTTCCTCCTTTCTGCTCCATGGCTTTATCTGGAACCACCAGGATGCCCAGTTCTGCAAAAGGGCTTTGCTCAGCCTTTATCTGCCCCAGCAAAGGGCCTGGAGACACCGAATGAAACATGCTGGAGATGAGGGAGGAGGAGGAACAGACAAAAAAATACAAAACCTCCTGCATTGTATTGAATTCCCTTGAATTTTAAAGTGCTTCACGCTTGAAGCTTTCTGGGTGGAAGAACAGAAGAGGGGAGAGGGAGAAAAGACAGGACAAAAGGAGCATTTCCCAGGCATGGCAAAGGACAGCAGGAACTGCTCTGGCTGAGGGAAGGGTGTGATCCAGGTGGTGCTGGGGGACTTCTCCCACAGGCTGGGAGCAGAGCCCTGCTGAGCACAGCGAGTCCAAGGCTGCTCTGGGCTCTGAGGTGCTCTGCCTTTCTAGGGGCCCATGGTAATCTCATGGGCACCCCAAAATGAGGCCCAGCAGGGCTCTGGGGGCTGCAGGACAGGGAGGGGCAGAACGGGGCAGGCACGGGAATGCTGAGGACACAGCCAGGGACAGATGGACCAGCTGTGGACAGAAGGACCAGCTGGCCATGGCTCTGCTCCCCGTGTCCCAGTGTGCCCAGGAACCCCAGGGGGAGCAGGGACCACGTCCCAGTGGGGCTCTCCCAGGCCAGCCCCGCTCTGCCCTGGGGCTTTCTCTGTGCTCACGGGTGATGGAGGCATCAGAGGCAATTTGTGGGGATTTTGGCTCAAAATGTTCAGCATCACACCCTCCAGAGCCCACTAGGGAAGGGGGATTTTCCCCAGGAGAACTTTTCTGGAGTTCTGGGTTGGCGTTTTCCCTCCCAGGGGCAGAGAAGCTCCTCCTGCTCCTGCAGCTGGGCTGTGCTGAGCCATACACTGGCAAACAGCACAGACAAGCCAGTGCTGAGGGGAAGGACACTTTTCCTGGAATAAATATAATAAAGGGACCATAACTGCCCTGGAAGGTGACCCTGGAGTGCTGCAGGCCCCTGTCCCCGAGTCACCCACCCCATCTCCACTTGCAGGCAGTGCTCACACTCACATTTTCCTGCCAACCTCACCCTGTGGGTGATGTCGACCTCTGACAGAATTGGGCACAACCCAATTAAACCTGACCCCTGCTCCCCTTCTCCTGGCCAGCCAGGGCACCTCAGCCCTGCCTGCTTGTCTGCCCAGCTCCCTCAGCACAGTCCCCCTGCACATGGGGCTCCCCTTTGTTATGCACTCCCACAGCATCTCCTGCAGCCCTGACCTCTGCTGAGCCGTGCAGGCCATGGAATAATCTGATAATCACAGCACTGATAGCAATAATCACCATAATAACCCTGCTCCTGGCCAGGGCACCTGTCACCTGGGCACAGAGTGGCACTGACAACCAGCTATTACACACCTACTGCAATTAGAGCAGTGCCAGGGCTGGGGGTGAGGAGGGGAGTGGGGGAAGCAGGAAAACAAACCCAGCTCTCCCACAGGGAGGCTTTGCAGGAGCAGCAAGGCAAGGGTTTAAGTGCCAGCCCAGAGTGCCATCCATGAGAGAGGGGCACAATGGTTTGGGCTGGTTTGTTCCTCACCCAGGTGTTGGGTGGCTGAGCAGATTCCCCACACTTGCTGGGGTTTTGCTTCCAGGGGATGGAATTAATGAGTGGAAATCCAAGAGGAGGGAATGTGTGACCCATTGCATCTGCCTGGTGCCATCTGGGAAGTTTTGCTGCCCAAGAGTTTGGGGTAAAATGCCTGTTAGCAAATCCACATTTACATTTGCAAATCTGCAATTGTGTTTGTAAGTCACAGATTCCTAGAAAGGTTTAACTTGGAAGGGACCTTAAAGCTCATCCCATTTCTCCCCTGCCATGGCAGGGACACCTTCCACTGTCCCAGGCTGCTCCCAGCCCTGTCCAGCCTGGCCTTGGGCACTACCAGGGATCCAGGGGCAGCCACAGCTGCTCTGGGCACCTGTGCCAGGGCCTGCCCACCCTCACAGGGAACAATTCCTTCCCAATGTTGTTGCTCTGATTTTTTAAGATTTTCTAAATTTTCTGATGTTTACATTTTTGTAACGAACTTTTTTCCATGTTTTATGTAAATAACTCATTGCTTGCATTTTTTTATAGAAGTGGAGAAATTTGATAGACTGTTGGTTGGTCCAGTGTCATTAGAGAGGTGGCACTTTCACCCTCCAATCCACTGTCACTTTTGGAAATCTATAAATGTCAAAGTTAAAAAAATAAAAAATGCCCTTTTTACCTTGGAAGCAGCAGTGTATCCATGCTGTGTTATTTCATGTCCTGTAGTGACACCAATATCTTTTTCATCTGAATTCCCTGGAGCCCCTGGCCCGTGGTGCTCCCTTGGATAACCCCAGCAGAGCATTCCCTGCCAAGCCCAGCTCCCAGCCCTGCCCAGCCCTCCCTGGTGCTGCTGTCCCCTCTGTGGCACATTAAGCCACTGGAATAAGCCCATTGCACGGGCCACTTCACCTCTTCCCCTGTACCTGCCAGCAATCCCAGCTCCTGCTCTGCCTTTGATGCCTTCCCTTCAGCTGCTCGGAGCAGAAATGCTCGTATCAGCAAACAGATGGCGGCTGAGGCATGTAGCATAAAATATATTTATCAAGGCAAACAGCTGTAGCCCATTTCATTCTGAAGATTTCTATTAAAAGTTCTCTGGAGCTACAAGCTGCTCTGGCTCTGCAGTCAGAATAAAGCCGAGGGGACAAATGGCTTTTTGCAGAGCCTTTCTTTCCCCTTCCTTGGCTCTTTTTTCGCTGCCTGAAGAAAGCCCAGCCCAGCTCTGTGGTTGTGGCACATTTGGGGGCATTTTTTAGATCACTGTGGTGCCCAGCTGTGTGCTCAGGGTGGGCAAATTATCCGGGAGCTCCAAGGCTTGGGGCAACACTGGGACATCAGATCTGCAGGGTGGATCCTCTTCACTTCCAGCGATGTCTCTGCCCAAGGCCAAAGCACCCTGAGCCCTGATCCAGGATGGATGGCCTCCCATGGCCCTTTGGCAAGGTCTGCCTTGCTGTTTTCCTTGGTTTTACCCTGAAAAAGCTTTGCCACCACGTTTACAGTGAGTGAGAATGGCCAAACTTGGAGGAAATGCAAAGTTTTGCTCAAGAGTAAATGAATTTTCTTGGCAGACGTTCCTTGCTCAGCGTTGGAAATTTCCCGGCTTTTGCCACGAATTTCATTGAAACGTTGACAAATATCACGAAATCCTCCATGCAAATGGGAATTTCCATATTTTGTATTAAATATACTCTCTCAGTCCTGCTGTAGTGACTCACTGAGAGGCTTCTCCCATGTGACCCCAGGTGGGCAAAGGCATACCCAAGGGGGGATCTGCCACCCTCTGAGGTCACCTGCCACCAAGGCCAGGACTTTGGGAGTGCCTAAAGGTAGAAGATGTGACTTGGAGAGGAGATGGGCTGAACATGGAATGATCTAGAAAGTTAAAACCATGGAGCTGCCTCTGCTTCTTCTGTATGGATGTGTCACCTCTTTACATCACCCACTGCTGTCCCAAATCCCCCTTTTCCCTGCATTTCTCTGCAAAGGAACAGCTTTTCCAAAATGATCCTCCCAAACCCCAATCATAAACAACATTTTCTCCTCTTTCTTTTTTTTTACAAAAAGCTCTTTTTTCTTGCTTTTCTGTCTTTTTTTTTTTTTTTTTTTGGGTGAAAAATATTCCTGGCAGCCCCTCCTTTGTAACCGCCTGCCGCTTCCCCAGCCAACAGCAATGCATTTCATCCCAAATTCAGCTTTCTATTTTCAGGCAAGCGAGCAGTGGGATGAGGAGTTTGCCCTGAAAATGTGCTCAGAGAAGTCAGGCTGCCATATGTGCCTGGAGATGTTCCTCGCCAGCCCCCTGAGCGGGGAATCCTGGCAGGGGCTGTGGCCTTACCCAGGAGCAGGCATTTGGCCAGCCCCTGGAAAAGATGAGAGGGAAGGGTCAGTGGAAGGTGGTCAGTAGGGTGGTGAGGGGGTTGCAGCTTGGGATCGAGACCCAAAAGGAGTGGGAGTTTATTCCAGCTCAGTTTTGGGTGTAATTCCCTCAATCTCTGTGCCTCAGTTTCCCCAGTGCTGTGCACTGCTCTGCAAATTCCATGTAGGGAAATGAGCAGGGGAAAATGGCATGGGTGGTGTTAGGAATATGGATTAGACACCAGGAGTTTCTTATTTCACTCTGGGGATGGAAAACGTGCCTCAATCCCAACATCAACTCTACACCTCCACTCCCTGGCTGGGAGATGCCCAGCCAGAGCTTTGGATGCCCCTTGGACCACGTCTGTGTGAGGTGGATGTGAGGAAAATCTGCCAGAGGCGCTTATCCACTTGCAGAGGAGCCTAAATGATTCCTTGATTATCTCATTACTGCTCCAGTAAACAGCTCCGCTCCTTGCAGACTGCGCTGCCGCTGACACTGGAGCTGTGCTGGGAGCTGAGCAGATCCTGGGGCTCCTGCAGCATCCCAGCACCAGGATGGACCCCACACCCTCTGCCTCTGGCCTGGGGAGGCAAAGGGAATGGAGCTGATGCCCCTTTTTGGAGTGTATTTAGCAGTCAGTGCTCATTGTCAACGCAGAATTATTGCAACCCAATAATTACAGAACCCTAGAAGGGTTTGGGGTGAAAGGGACCTCAAAGCTCATCCCATCCCACCCCTGCCATGGCAGGGACACCTTCCACTGTCCCAGGGGACTCCCAGCCCTGTCCAACCTGGCCTTGGGCACTGCCAGGGATCCAGGGGCAGCCACAGCTGCTCTGGGCACCCTGTGCCAGGGCCTGCCCACCCTCCCAGGGAACAATTCCTAATTCCCAATATCCCATCCAGCCCTGCCCTCTGTCTCTTACATCTCCATTCTGGGCTCTGTGACCCCTTTGCAAAGTGCTTGGAAGCAACTGTGTAAATAATGATGCCAAAAGATTTTGGGGATGGGTGAATGGATTTAGAGGATGCTGATGGGGGACAGGATCTGCTGAATATTTGGCCTTCCTGCCTCACTCATCCCAGTGTTTTTATGGCTTTCAAAGCCCTAGGGAGAATGATCCAAACTGCCACACGTCTCGTGGATTTGGAGACTGGGACGTGGCCACAGCAGGGGAAAAGGGAGCTGCATCTCACCTCCAAAGCAGAGACATGAAGGGAGAGGGAGAGGAGAGAGATCAAAACAAGAGAGGCAGCAGCAGGAGGCAGGAGAAGAAAGGCGGCAGGAGAACAAGACCGCTCCCAAAATATCCCTCGTGTTTCCTGCGCCGCAGACCAAAGCTCACACTGGGAAAGGCTTTTTGCGAGGGGAAGAGGCTCTAAGCTCTGCTCAAAGCTCTGCCTCGGGGTCCCTGGGGAGCCGTCCCTGCGCTGAGCCGGGAATCGGCTCCCGCTGCTCCCTGAGCGGTCCCTGCGGGGCTGCCTTTGATCGGAAACGCTCCAAATTCTTCCCGAGATGCAGCCTGAGAGGCAAAGCTCCACCTTGTCTCACTTTTATTGGGGTTTTTTTTCCTTCCCGACTGGTTTGGGTTAAGTAGCAAATCCATTTTCAGGTGGAGAAACGGATTTTCTGGGTGAGGACTCACCTGCTTCATGTACTCCCAATGGATTATGAGCACAGGAGTGGGAAGGGGAGTGATAAACCCAAATTTCCTGAATGACATTCAAATATTGGCCATGTAGATAAACTATATGAATTTATTTGGCATGGTCACAGGTCAAACCCCTAATTTGAAGGGACCATGACAATTTTGGGAGCATCTCTTGTGGTCACCAGCATTAACTCACCCAGATGAGGGATGGAGCTGGGATGTTGGGCAGGTTCACTGCTCATTCCTGCTGCTGTGCTGCCACTTGGGGACAAAAGGGTGTAGGGAAGAGCAAAACCCAGCTCTGCACGCTGATTTCCCACTGTCTTCTCCACCTTTCTTTGGGCTCTTGCTGGTTTCCACTCCCCCCAGCCACATCAGCAAAGACAACCTGCAGCCACCAACCTGCCCTGTCCTCCTGAGGATTGAAATGGCACCTGGATAATAATGAGGGCACTTTGTAGGTAACTTAAACTGGAAGTCATTGAGCAGAAAGAGCAACCCACCTGCCACCCCTGCCCTGTGCCACTGTACCCCCAAAGTGCCCTGAAAGGGGCTCTGAGCATCCCAAGGCTGACATCAAACACCATCAGAGCTGAGGGGTATTAATATAACAGAGCCTAGAAACTAGGCATGAGATTAAAGAAAACACTCTCAGGTGTGGAAGGGAAGAAAAATTAAAAACCAAAATAAAAGTGGAAGTTTCCTTCATTTGTTGTTTGATGGGAGCCATGGTTTTATTGTGCTGCTGGACCGACAGCGGCCTTGGCAGGGTCTTTCATTTGGCCTCCACAATTAAATTCCCTTTTATTACTGCAAGAAAAAGAAACCATTTGGCACCTGGCAATTCCTTAGTGTCTCACAGCCCTCTCCAAAGGCAGATGGGTCAGTCCTTTCCCAGGGCAGAGGGGAGCAATCATTTTTTATGGACTGGCAGGGTCTGAAGGGAACGAGCCTGGCTCTCCTGCTCCTGTCCAGGGGGAGCTCTGGGCTCCATTAAAGCTCATCCTTCCAAAAGGCACCTGGGTTTTATCCACACACATCAAGAGGTGGAGCATTTCCCATTTTGCTTGATAATTTATTCCCAGGGTTAATCATCCTCCCTGCTAAAAATTCAGCCTAATTTTGATCTGAATGTGTCTGGCACCAACGTCCTGCAGCAACTGCTTGCTTTCTTTCCCTGCCCAGCCTCTCCTCCCTCTGAAGCTCTTGGATGTCATTACAGCTCCCTTTTTTCTGGCCCCTCAAGTGATTTTCCTCCAGCATCTGCAATTTTGCCAGGCTCTTCTCTGCCCTCCCGGATTCCCATCGTGGGACCTGTCAGAGCCTCATCACACCTTAGGATAGATCTCAAAGCACCTAAATAATATCCGCACCCCCCAGGGCCCTTCTGCAGGATTAATTTTCCACTTCAAGATAGAAAAATGCTTTCCAGTTGCCCATGTAAAATAAACAAGAGGCGCTGCTCCTTCCTCAAGCAGCTGCTTGGGGCTGATTTCCCTGGAACATTTTGGGATGCTGACAGCCCCATCACTGCCTGCCTCCCTCCTCCCTCCCCTGGCTGGTCCTGGCTCCCGTGACACGGTGCGGGAGGAGATTAGCCCGGGGTCCGCGCCTCGCAGCGGCGCGGCTTCCCTTTTATCTCTGGGAAGCAGGCGCTGGACGTGAGCCCTGCAGGGATTTATCGAGGTGCCCTGGATCTGCCTCTTCCTCCTGCAGCAGCTCCTCGGCACCAGCCCCGACAGGAGCGGTGGGAGGAGGGTGCAAAGGGCATTCTTGTTTCGCCAAGGGCAATCCCATGGAAATTTTGTGCTGAAATGTCTTGGAGACAGCACCTTTGGAGTCATCTCGTTTGGCCTCTCCCGGGCTCTGCTTTGGAGTTCCTGGGTGATGCTTTGGTTTTGTACAGACACAGACACAGAAGCTCTCTGGCCTGTCCATGTCTCACAGTGGTGATTTTGGGGGCTTCTCGTGGCTCTGAGCAAAGCAAAGGCACCGGGAGTGGTGTGGGAGGAAAGAGAGGCTTGGAAAGGGCTGGGAATGTGGAAATGCCAAAGGTCACTGTGAGGAGCTGGGCTGGGGGATGGAACACAAGGCCACTGGGCTGGGTGTGGTGACGAGGAGATGGTTCAGACCCCCAAGAGCCCTCAAGGGTTTTGGAACATTTCCTTTGCCTCCCTGGCTTCCAGGGATGTGTGGTGTAGGTATGGTGGGGTATGGAGCACATTCCAATCCTACCCAGGAACCTCTGTACCCCATTGTGAGAAATGATGCTCCCTTTCAAAGAAGGCAAAAGGTTTATTAAAACCTTATAAAAAATACAACAGTAGACTGAATAAGGAAAGGACTACAGCACCAGAATCAAAGGATTCAGTCACCGTGTGCTCGTCTACAAAATGGAGACCCCACCCTTAACAGCTCCAGCCCCTCCCAAAGTTCTGTCCATCGGCTTCTTCTTTGCTGCCCATGGTGGAGATCACTTCCTGACACCTTGATTGGAGGGCAGGTGCTGCCTAGTAATGAGCCAACCCTCCCAAATGTCCCAAACCCAGGGCACCCCCTGATAACAGTGCAAGGGGGAGGGGAAACATAACTACACATCTACAAAACTTCCCTTAACACATACTTAATATTGACCCCTAACTTGTGAGAGTCAACCATCACATTACTCATCTGTAACACCCTTGGATGGACCTGCAGACCACCTTCATCACCAATTCCTTATCCTCTTCCATGGCACTGTTTTTGATGACACCCCTGGCTTTCTCCTGATTTTTGGTGCTTCCAGCACCTTCAGGGACACTGCCCATATTTGCTGTCACATTGGGATGGAGCAGAGAAGGAGAGACTATGCAGAAAATCACGTGGGAAAAGCCACAAGGGGACAGAGGAGTCCTTCAACTTTATTGGAATAAAGGGAGAGCATCCAGCAGGGCACACCTGTAGGGTTTTCTCTCTCAAGGTTTTGGAGGGTGCAGCCTCCCTTTCATCCTAACTCCTGGCCTTTGTTTCCCTCTTCCTTTCCCCACTGGCTGAGCTATGGGGAGGTTCAGCCTTCTCAAACCACCTACCCCACATCCCCTGTCACAACAGGACACAAAATGAACGACACTCACACGCTGGGATGTCCAGGGCAAAAAAGGCGTGTTTATTTCTGGACCTGGATATTTATAGAGTTCTAAAAGTGACCATAGATTGGAGGATGAAATTGCTGCTTCTCCAACCACACTGGTCAAACCAACAGTTCATCAATTCTCTCCTCCTCCAGAAAGGAATGCAAAACAATCATTCTTTACATGAAAAGTGTGTGAGAAACTCCATTACGAAAATGTAAACATCAGAAGGCTTAGAAGAACTTTAGAGGAACAGGGCTACAAGCCCCCCTCAAACCTGTAATTTTGCCCCAAAGTCCAGGATTTCAGGCTTGTGCAGACCTGTGTCTGATTCAGGAGCCAGGCTGTCAGGGCTCTGTAATAGTAACAAGCTCTGCTGCTTGAAGTTGAAACATTCAGCCCCATTTCAAAGCTGTTCAACCCTACCCCATGGGATTGTTTAAACACCAGCACACATCTTCCCTGTCAGGACCCTCCTTCCCTTTCTGTGGGAGTTTCTGGGCTCCTGCCTGGTTTTGCAGTGGGTGCAGATCATAGAGCAGTGGCTGTGGGAATATTTGGGAATGTGGCCAGGTAATCCCCCTCTCAATGACAGGAAAACTGAGAAAGGCAGAGATTAAAAGAGTGCAAGGCTTGTGTTTCTGGATGCTTGGCTGCGTCCCGAGCCCTGTTTTCCAATGAGAACAGGCTGCTCTGAGCACTCAGTAAATCAGGGCCCTGTAAATGCTCTCAGAGAAGCACTTAAAAATCACTCGGTGTTTTAAAGATCGTGTCCAGTGCTCGAGTCTGAACTGCCTGGAAACGACTGCCGTGCCCAGCATCCTCCACAGCCACCTGCTGCGGGAGCCTGGGCCCTCCCCGGGAGATCCCCGTGCTCTTCCTAAAGGAGAACCAACAATTAACACCAGTTTGCAAAGGATGTTATAAATGATCAATCGTGAGCCAAATTATCAAAAATTTCAGAAAGATTTATTAATCTATCTGCGGGATCGAATTTCGGTCTCTGAGACCACCACAGCCAAAGAGACAGCATCGAGCCCGGGGTCGGCGCTGGGTGAACCTGGAGCCGACCCCTAGGGTGTCAGAGTCTCCCCCATTCACACCTCTTGCTGCCAGGTTTTATACAGTTTATTGTGCCCGAGGCAAAGGTGTCCAAATTTCGGGATACCGGTGATCATTGCCCTGGAAGCTTCTATTCTTACGAGCTTCTATTCTTACTAGCTCTAACGTTGATCGTTATCTTAGCTTGTGTCCGGGAATTCGTTGTAATCTGAATAGACAGCTGCTCTCAGGCCGAAGTGGTCAGAGACATAGTTTTGGATTTTTACAATCTTTTATACCGTACATTAATAGCATGAATTATCCCTACCATATATTACAGGGGGAAACCGAGGCACGCTGTGGATTAGCCCTGAATTCCCACCAGTTGTCCTCGTTTCCCTCTGGGTTGGGCTGTGCTTGGAGATACAGATCCAGGTAGGGCTGGCTCCAGGCGCTTCCAGGTGGCTGAGCCATGACTCGGCTTGGCCAAGCTGGAATGTCCCAGTCCACTGGCTAATGCTGAGGAGGAACACGTATTTTCTGCATGCATGAGTATTTTCTGGGTGGATAAGTATTTTCTGGCTGATTTGGGGGGGGTCTTTGGGGAAAAAAAAAATCCATTTTGCTTCAGTTTCCCCTGAGCATCCCTCTGGTCCCGGGAGGATGGAGCAGTGCGGGCTTCCCAGACGAGCAGCCCTGCTCGTGCATATCAATCCCATTTTTATTTAATTCCCTGCCCCTTCCTTCCCCATCTCCGCGCTCAGCAGACGCTCCCACCTCCTTGGCAGGGCTGCAGGTTTGCCGGGTGCGACACAGGTACAGTATTTCACAGCTGGTTGCTTTGTAATGGGATTCTTTTATTGGAAGTTGTTTCCCGGGATCTGGCTCTGATTAGCAGATGCAAATCCTGCCCTGCATGCTGATGGATGCGCTCTGTCCCCGGAGCCGCCGGGACCCGAGGGAGCCTCACAACAGCGGGGATGGAGTGGTGCAGCTCCACCCGGACACCTCGGGATGTCCTCGGCCCGACCCCCGGCTGCTCCAGCCCAGAAATCCCCGGAAACTCCAGCTTGGAGAGGAGAGAAACCCCGGACTGCTCCAGCCCAGAAATCCCGGGAAACTCCTGCTTGGAGAGAGGCTCCAGCCCAGCATCCCGAGAAACTCCCCTTCAAATAGAGACCCCCAGCTGCTCCAGCCCAGAAATCCCGGGAAAATCCCCTTTGGAGATGAGAGAGACCCCCAGCTGCTCCAGCCCAGAAATCCCGGGAAATCCCTCTTGGAGAGACCCCCGGCTGCTCCAGCCCAGTGTTAAAAATAGGTTATAAACCGTTGTAAAATAGTTGCTAGATGGTTAAGCATGTATTGTTAGTTTGGTTGTTATATTGTAAAAGGGGTTAAAGGGGAGTTATAAGAAATCAGGTACTCAAGGTACCATAACACACCTCAGTAAAGTGCACCACGAGCCAGCCTGGACAGAACTGCAATGGCCAATCAAGGCCTTAAACCTTCATGTAAATGAAGGATCCAAACAGAAACCAATCCAGAGGGACAAAAAAAAACAGGATAAAAAGAGGCTCCTGACCCAGGGAAACTGTGGAACATCGAGGAACATCGGGGCCATCGCTGCTGAGCAGCCCCAGCGCCTGCACTGCTCCATCCTCAACGGGAACGCTCCTGCCCGGCCCGGCCCCCTGCTTTAGACCTTTCTTTTATTATAATAAATGCTGAAATCACTTTAGCACTGGGAGTCTGGTCCCGTTTTTACCAGCTTAGGGACCTGTCCGGGAGGAATCTGGGATTCCCCCAAGTGAAACGAGCCAGCCTGGACGGAGCTGTAAAGGCCAATCAGGCACCTTAAACCTCCATGCAAATGAAGGATCCAATCAGAAATCAATCCAGAGGGACAAAAAACAGGATAAAAAGAGGCTCCTGACCCAGGGAAACTGTGGAACATCGAGGAACATCGGGGCCATCGCTGCTGAGCAGCGCCGGCGCTGCGCCATCCTCGACAGGAACGCTCGGGCTCGGCCCGGGCCCCCTGCTTTAGGCCTTTCTTTTTTATAATAAATATTGGAATCACTTTTGTACCAGGAGCCTGCTCTTGTTTTTATCATGTACTGTTAGTTTGGTTATGGTAAAAAGGGTTGTTATAAGAAATAAGGTGTTCAAGATACCATAACACACCTCAGTAAAGTGCACCACCCCCCAAGCAAAACGAGCCAGCCTGGACAGAACTGTAATGGGCCAATCAAGCGCCTTAAACCTTCATGCAAATGAAGGATCCCAAAAGAAACCAACCCAAAATTGGACCAATCCAAACAAACCAATCTTAAGGGACAAAAAAACAGGATAAAAAGGGGCTTCTGACCCACTGAATTTGTGCTGCTCCCCCTGGAGCATCGGGGCCATCGCCTCAGCGCCGGCGCTGCTCCATTCTCGACGGGAACGCTCCTGCCCGGCTCGGGCCCCCTGCTTTAGGCCTTTCTTTTATTATAACAAATGACGAAATAACTCCAGTACTGGGAGTCCGCTGTCGTTTTTATCACCAGCATCCCGGGAAACTCCCGTTTGGAGAGGAGAGAGACCCCGGCTGCTCCCGCCCAGCCCCCGGAATCTCCCCTCTGCATGGAGCAGGATGAGGGGCTGGCAGGTTGAGTTAGTGCTGGGAGAGCAGATGCACATTTAAACAAACCATCCGCTCTCCAGAAGAAAACAATGACTTAGTACTTCCTAATTACCATCCTAAAGTCAAGCAATTACTCCTTATTCACACGTGATTACCAAGAATAGCTTAAAATGAATAAACATTTGAAAAAAAAAAAAAAAAGCCTCTTACTAAATTTTCATTAGCCACCACAGTGAGTAAGATATTTACACTCGGCACAGCCCCCATAAACACAGACAAAACATTACTCAGTAAATGAGTGAATTAGTATTGTGCTAATTGCTAGAAATTGTTATCAGGTTACTACAATTACTACGAATTCCCGGCAGGATCAAACATTTTTTGTTATTTTTTTAGAGAAAAAAAGAGAAATCTTTGTGATGTGGTTGATGTGGTATAATTGGGGAGGCAAAGGGATGTTCCTCAATGGAGGGAGAGGAGAGGAGAGGAGAGGAGAGGAGAGGAGAGGAGAGGAGAGGAGAGGAGAGGAGAGGAGAGGAGAGGAGAGGAGAGGAGAGGAGAGGAGAGGAGAGGAGAGGAGAGGAGAGGAGAGGAGAGGAGAGGAGAGGAAAATGCTTAACGCCCACATGGTAGCTCATACTTTATTTCTGAGACCGTGGGTCTGGGGTATGTCTGGGACAGGGCTGTGGGTGTTTTGGGTGGGAATTGGCAGGGGTGGAAGTGATGGAAGTGGAAAAACGCGTGAAAGCACAAGAACATGATTTCAGCCTTGTGCATCTGGCTCTACATCATCCACAGCCACCCAAACACCCACGAGGACACCCGTGGGTGTCACTGCAGGAATGCCAGGCCACGAGCCTGCCCACTCCGAGTTCCCAGCCTCGCCATCTCCTCACTGCCTTCCTTGCCTGGGGCTGCAGGACCCGAACTGAGTTGTCCCTCTGTTCTCTGCCCATCAGCATCGCTTTCTGCAGGGTGGGTTCTTCAGAAAGGGAGGCAGCAGAGAATAAACAATAAAAATAACGGGATACAGGAAAAAAAGAATAAATAATAAAAAATAATTTAAAAAATAATAAAAAATGTTATTAATAATAATAATAAATAAATTTAAAACATAATAAATAATAAAAATATTGGGATACAAGAAAAATAATTATAAATTTAAAAGAATAAAATAAGTAATATTATTAAATATTTTTAAATAATAAATAATAAAACATATTGGGATACAGGGAAAAATGACAAAAGTCACAGGGTGGAGATTTTTTTGGTCAGCCAGATGTACCAAAGAAGGATTTAGGCCGAATTTTGGACTTTGGCAGTGCTGGAGCTTGCAGACTCTTCCAAGGGGGGTGGTTTAGTTCACTGCACCTCCAGGGTTTGGGGAGGTGGAGCCAGCCTGGGCACGGTGTTGTGCAGACAACCTGGTCTGTGCACCTAAAACCTGTCTGCTCTCCCTGCTGGATCAGTTGGTCTAATAAAAGATTTTATCTGCCCCTATAAAGCGTCTCCTCTGCAGCCTCAGCCCCGGCACAGCTGCGGCTCTCCCAGAGCAGACAGCCGGGTACTGCACTTCGGGCAACACTTCTGCGAAATTGGGTGCTATAAATCCTCCTCGTTTCCCCTCGTGTGAAGCAGGGGATAATGAGCAGGACGTGTGAAGTCTTGATCAGCTGCTGCTGGTGCAGCACACCAGTGTTTTCAGAGGAAAAGCAATGAGGGGAAAAAAAAGTGGTTATTAGAGCAGAAGCGCATTAGAAATAAAATCTGACTTTCCATTCTGCCCCTGGAGCAGACATTCCTGCGAGCCATGGTATTTCCATCAGGGCTCTGCTGTTCTTCTGTGGTTGGAGTTTGAATATCCCACCCAGGAGCAGCTCAGATCCCAGGGTGTTCATCTGGATTTGGGGATCACTCACCCAGTGGCATTAACTGAGCTCTTGGGGGTGTTTCACCCCCTGTAGGTCTGAGTGGGGTCTGAGGGGCCCTGTCAGGAGCTCATGCCTTTGGATGATTCTCCCCATCACTCAGGAAAAGACTTTTGCATAGGATTGGAGCCACTCTGCAGGTCTTAATTGATTTATATTAATAAATATAAGAGATAAAACAATATTACAAAGGTTGGGGGGAGAAAACAGACCCCTGTTTTGAGCCTCTCAGGCTCATGTGCACAGGCAGATGAGGGAGAGCATTTGCAGTGTTTGCAGATGTGTTGGGGCATGGTGCTGCAGCTCAACAAGGACCCTCCTGCCCCCTCAAACATGGACAGGGGGCTGGAAATGCCTGTGGAAATTGGGTATAAGCAGGCAAAGTTTTCAGTCTGCTATTGAAAATAATGAGGGGATTTAAAAGCAAAAGGGAAGACAGAAAAAGGCAGTGATTTGGGTTCTGCCCTCTGTGAACTCGGTGGCTCTGTGGTGCCAGGTTCACATGCTGGTGCTTGGGACTGCACGGTGGAGAAAATGAGAGTTTTTATGGAAATGGATCCAAGCCCTGGCTCCCTGTGCTCCCCCTCCCTGCCCTCAGCCACAGTCCTGCTCCCCAGCCCTGGAAACCTGCAGGATCTGCTGGCAACTGGAAATTCCTGGTGTGGTCTCAACCCAAAATGAGCTGGAGGGATGCTGAGCTTGGACACAACCGGGAAATGGGAAGGAAAATGAAGGAGGTGCAGGCGAGGAAAGGGATTTGAAGATCTTCCTGGGGTGTCAAGGCTTAAATTCCTGCTGTCCATGGCTAAATCCTCCCCCCTGGGGGACTCTACTGACCCTGCCCTGTTGGGAGAGCAGCTGGTGGCTCTGCAGGGAAAATCCTGCCTGGGCTGTGGACGCTGTACCCGTGCACACCCCTTTTGAAAAAGAAGGTTCACTCTCATGGTAGAATGTAAAAGTTTAATAAAGGGCAATAGGAGACAAATGCAATAAAGCAAAGATGTTACAGCCACTCACCCAAGAGCACACCTGCTAATTTGGAAACACCCTTTATACACCATTTCTATTGTATCAGCTTGTTGCATAGTCATAAACTATTATGTATATTAAACTTTTCTCCAAACTAGTTTACATGTTCTAAGAATTGTTTAGCATGGCTCCTCCTCAGCTCTGCCTTTTAAAATCATGCCCATTCCTTGGGTATGGTTTTAGTCCATTCTTGTTATCACCTTCACTTTGGGCTTTGGTCCAGACAGTAGGTGCTGATGGTTGGCAGATCTTACAGGTGTCCTCATCCCATGTTCATTGGGTGTTATCCCATTCAAGCAGGCATTTTAACACAAGCAGCTATTTCACTGCTATGTCTAAGCTTAGTTAACAACAGAAATAAAAACTATATCCTTATAGGGAAGTTACTTTAACATTATGCACATACCATCCATTTTATTATTTGCAAAAAGCCAATATTATAATTGTTCCAGATTGCAAGGCAAGATGTATTCTATCACCATCTGGATGGCACTTGTCTTTTGTCCAGTGGGCAGTTTTTCCTTATCTCTTCCACACCCACTCCTCCCTCCAGGGGCACATCTGCTGATAAGAGACCATTGAATGTCCCTGCATGGCTGATAAGAACTGCAGCATCCCATTGGGAGATGTGAGCCCAGAGGGAGGAGCCAAGCATTCCTGCCTGGATATAATCTGAGATTCTGGAACACCAGCCAAGCATTCCTGCCTGGATATAATCTGAGATTCTGGAACACCAGCCAAGCATTCCTGCCTGGATATAATCTGGAGATTCTGGAACACCAGCCAAGCATTCCTGCCTGGATAGAATCTGGAGATTCTGGAACACCAGCCAAGCATTCCTGCCTGGATATAATCTGGAGATTCTGGAACACCAGCCAAGCATTCCTACCTGGATAGAATCTGGAGATTCTGGAACACCAGCCAAGCATTCCTACCTGGATATAATCTGGAGATTCTGGAACACCAGAGCGGCTTCTGCACTGGATTCCCCAGAGGAACAGCAGCTGCCTCTGCCCCTGGATCTTCAGAGGCAGAGACTGCACCTTTCTCCAGGATCCCTGCTCCAGCAGAACCACCCTTGACACTGCAGGAGGGCTGAGCCACAATTCCAATGGCACTGCTGCCAACAGCCTGACCCACAGGGTGCCAGGTTGGGTTCTGACTCTGGCAGTGTTGTTTCAGTTGCTGCATTGTTTATTTTATCCTTTTATTTTCTTCCCTATTAAAGAACTGTTATTTCCTGCTCCCATATTTTTGCCTGAGAGCCCCTTAATTGAAAATTTACAGCAAGGGGTGAAATTGAAAATTCAGAGGGGTGGGGAGGGTTTACATTCTCCATTTCAGGGGAGGCTCCTGCCTTCCTTAGCAGACACCTGTCTTTCCAAACCAAGACAATAACATATATCTGTAACACCTTCACCCCTCCATGTTGTCCCCTTGCCCTACAGGGGCAGTGCCAGCGCTGGGGGCAGAGCAGGCAGGACAGGGTGACGGAGCAGGGTCTGTCCCACTCCCCACAGGAGTCAGCAGGTCCCTGCTCAGAGCTGCCTGCTCTCCAGAAGGAATTTGCATTTCAGAGAGCTCCTGCTCCACTCCCCCACTGCCAGTGTTTAGCTTTTGTTTCCAGCCAGGCTTCTCCATGAGAGACAAGAGGCAGGAGCTGCTGGGTTTGATCATCTCCTCCTTTGTCTCCCACAACCCTCCCTCGCCAAGAGGAGCCTCTGGCAAAACCAAAAATCCTCTTCCAAAAAATAAAGATGAAAGCTAAGGAGGCTGAGGCCAGGGTGAGCTCACAGCAACCTCAAATCCCGGTGGATTCGTCCCCTGGAGGGGCACCTGCAGCAGCTCGGGTCAGGAATTCTCACCCCAAAGTGCTGGAGGAGCTCAGGTCTGAGAGCACCGGCACAGGAAGGAGCTGGAGCTGCTGGAGAGAGCCCAGAGAGGCCCTGGAGCTACTGCAGGGCTGGAGCCCCTTTGCTCTGGAGCCAGGCTGGGACACCTGGGGGTGCTCACCTGGACAGGAGAAGGCTCCAGGCAGAGCTCAGAGCCCCTGGCAGGGCCTGAAGGGGCTCCAGGAGAGCTGCAGAGGGACTGGGGACAAGGGATGGAGGGACAGGACACAGGGAATGGCTCCCACTGCCAGAGGGCAGGGATGGATGGGAGATTGGGAATTGGGAATTGTTCCCTGTGAGGGTGGGCAGGCCCTGGCACAGGGTGCCCAGAGCAGCTGTGGCTGCCCCTGGATCCCTGGCAGTGCCAAGGCCAGGCTGGACAGGGCTGGGAGCAGCCTGGGACAGTGGAAGGTGTCCCTGCCATGGCAGGGGTGGAATGGGATGAGCTTTAAGATTCCTTCCAATCTGAACCTTTCTAGGAATCTGTGACTTACAAATACAAATGCAGATTTGCAAATGTAAATGTGGATTTGCTAACAGGCATTTTACCCCAAACTCTTGGGCAGCAAAACTTCCCAGGTGGCGCCAGGCAGATGCAATGGGTCACACATTCCATCCTCTTCCATCTCCACTCACTAATTCCATCCTCTGGAAGCAAAACCCCAGCAAGTGTGGGGAATCTGCTCAGCCACCCAACACCTGGGAGAGGAACAAACCAGTAAGCTCAAAAGAAAAGTCCAGATTAGGTTGTAGTTCCTTATTCATTTCCTTATTGGTTCTGAATTTTCTCCTATTTTTTGAAGGAGAAAAGGAACCTGTGGAGTTATTTCAGTGTTTTGAAGCAATTCTATTTACTGGGAGCTGAGAGGATTGATTAAGGCAACGTGGGGAATGCAGAGAGGGTGAAGGGGATCCTGGAGCAGAGCAGCAATGTTTGATTTCAAGGCTGCTTTGCTGTGAATTCTAATGCCAGGGAGCAACTTCAATCCTTGGCCAGCTAAAAATGAAGGGCTGGGAATTGTTTTGCTGAAATTGGGATTAGTAGTGAGGGGAAAAAAGAGCAGCTTGCTGTCTGAAAGAGCTTTTGCAACACTGTCTTGGTGAAAAATAATCAAGTTTTAGTTGCTTATGGGTTTCCTTCAAGGTTTTGGGGGGATTTTTTCTGTTATACCTTTATTTTTATGTTATTTCTTTTGGAAGCAATGGAGTAGAGAAGGAAAACATCAGAGACCCAAGTTTTTGTTTACAAGGAATTATGAATCAAAGGAAAACCCAAACATTCAATTCATAAATTGTTCATTTAATATGGTAGAAAGTTGCAAACAAGCCAAAAATGCCATTTTTGGTGTTAGTTGGCTTCCCAGAATGTAGAGAGGGGATTTTATGGGAACAACACACACTTGGGAAGTTTCTTTTGGGGTCTCTTGATCTCAAACTTCCCTTCCTGAGCTCTCATGTTTGTTCTCCCAACATATAAACAGAATTCCCCACATCAGCATCTCTCCAAAGGGAAACCTCACCCCAATCCTGCACGTTGTCCTGATTTGGAAATCCTTCCCAGCCTGAATTCTTGTCTTGCTGAAAGCCTGACCTGGTGTTTGGTGACAGGAAAAGGCCAAAGCTGCTGTCAGGGCAAGGCAAAGAGACACCAGGAGCCAGGCTTGGGTTACTGTGCCATTATTTCCTGCAGAGGCTGATTTAGATTCCCAAGACCTCAGAACTCCCCAGATTTTTCCCAAGTCCTCCATCAATCATTACACAGCTGCAATATTCCAAATGAAAACCTCAGACTTCATTCTCCACGCCTTTATTCACCTATTTCTCATTCTCCTGTGGAAAAAGCATTGCTTTCCTAGGAGAGGGGATTGAAGGGACATGGCAGGGATGTCACTCATGCCATGGTGTCCCCTCTGTGATCCAAGGATTGTCCAAGCAGGAATCACAGGAGGTTTTGGGAGAACTCACACCCAGCTGGGAATGCTGGAGCAAATGGACAATTTGCAAACCATCTGGAGGCTGGAAGTTTTTGGCTCAAAAGTCCAAAACTCTGGAGTTTCAGTGCTGGGTGATTCATGAGCAGCTCCATGGAACTGGAGTCAGCTGGGCAACATTTGCTGGTTGGGAATGGAAGCAGTGGGCTTGGAACAGTAAATAAGGAAAAATAAATAAATGGCAGATCTGGGCATTTTCTGCTGGCTGAGGTAAAGGGGCAAGAAGGGAATAAAACCACAAATGCTGCAGTGGGGATGTCACACAGCCCCTGGCATGGGCACAGCCCTGCCAGGCAGACCTGGGAGATTTGGGGTGCAGAGCATGGGGAGGCAGATGGGTCCAGCCCAGAGCTGCAGAGCATCCCACTGCCCAAAAGGGATTCGTGAGTCACATCTGGCCCCTTGGTTTGAGGATCTTCCAGAAGATGAGAGTAGGATCACAAAATCTGGGAATGATTTGGGTAAAAAGAATCTTAAAGCTCATTCAGCTCCACCCCTGCCATGGCAGGGACACCTTCCACTGTCCCAGGTGCTCCCAGCCCTGTCCAGCCTGGCCTTGGGCACTGCCAGGGATCCAGGGGCAGCCACAGCTGCTCTGGGCACCCTGTGCCAGGGCCTGCCCACCCTCCCAGGGAACAATTCCCAATTCCCAATATCCCATCCAGCCCTGCCCTCTGGCACTGGGAGCCATTCCCTGTGTCCTGTCCCTCCATCCCTTGTCCCCAGTCCCTCTCCAGCTCTCCTGGAGCTCCTTCAGGCCCTGGTAGGGGCTCTGAGCTCTCCCTGGAGCCTTCTCCTGTCCAGGTGAGCACCCCCAGGTGTCCCAGCCTGGCTCCAGAGCAGAGGGGCTCCAGCCCTTGGAGTATCTCTGTGGCCTCCTTTGGACTCTCTCCAGCTCCTCTCTGTGTTGGTGGCTCTGGATTTGGATTCAGCTCTGCAGGTGGGGTCTCACCTGAGCAGGGCACAGGGGCAGGGTTTCCCCTCTCCACACTGAGGGATGATCCCAGCACAGATTTTTCTCTGGCTGCACTCTCAGACCTCACAGCATCCTCAGCTCAGCCCTGTCACCCCTGGGCTGCCACGATGCCACAAATCCTCAGACACATCCCAGGGGGGTTGGCTCTAAGCTCAGCCTAGCTGGAGCAGCTGCTGCAGCTCCAGGACCTGTTGGAGTGGCTGAGCTGAGCCTCTGCTCTGCTGCCAAAGCAGCTCCCAGCCCCCAGGGCAGCCCTGGAGTGTCCCCAGCCCCGTCACACAATGAACTCTGGGGGCTCAGCACCAGCCATGCCAGGCCCAACACTCAGGGTGATGGGAAAAGCATCACAGAATGCGAAAGAGCCAGGGAATAATTAGATTTACAAAAATCTGAAAGCTTCAACTGAGTGCTACTAATAACAATATATTATGGCAGGAGCAGGGGCAGGGAAGGGCTCGGGGTATTTATAAACCCAGTGAACCCTGGGATCCAGGTGCCACATTTTGACTCTGTACCACCTTCTCCGCTGGATTTTGTTGCTGCCTGAGGATTATTTTGGAAAGAGTTATTATTATCCCTGATTTATTGCTCTGCACTAGGGGGAACTCTCACTTTTCGCCGAGACAATTACAGAACCCTCACTGAGAGGCACTTGAAGGAATGGCAGCCTGTGCTCCAGCCCTGATTGCAGACAGACAGGGGGACGCTGCTCTTCCAAGGCTTTGCCTGATTAGGCATCGAGCTCCTCTCCCCATTACCTGCAGATGGGATTTTTGTCTGTATTAAATAAACAGTTTAAAACCTCTTAATTATTACAACAGCAGCTTGCAGTTTGCTGGGCTGGAGGTTTGTTTTTTAGCCTTTCTGGGAAGTTTTCATTTCCGTTTCCTGGTGCTGCTGTTCTGGGGAGCAGCCGTGCAGGGACACCAGGGGATGCATTTTGCTGCTCCTCTCTATTGCTCTCCTCCAGCTCACTCTGTGTTTTTCACATCCCTCACTGTCACTTCCCACCCCACCTTCCCGGGCTAATGCAGGCCTATCAAGCCTCTAATCAGCATCAAGTCAATTAAGGACAGGATTAGACTGAGGGGAGGTTAATAGGACTGTGACAACAGGGCATTTATTCACGGGGCTTTCCCTTCCACCCTTCACTGTCCAAGTCTATTTTCCCCAGCCCATCAAATCCAGTTAATGCTTCACCAAGCACACTGCGAGCTCTGTAAGGGAAAACTGGCTGGAAAATTGAAAAAACCACCCCAAAAAGGGGCATCTGGACCAACAGGCCCTTGTGATGACACTGCTCCCTCTGCCATGTGCCAGTTGGTGACATGCTGGGCCATCAGGGTTTCTGCTCCCTCAAAACACATTTCAGCTCTTTCTTCTCCCTTCTTTTTGCATACCCTTCTGTCCTTCCCCTCCAAAAGACTTGGAGAAGAAGAGGAAAATCATCATTTTGTGGTCCAGCACACGTGGACATGCAGCAGCCTCCCTGCCCCTTTTGAAGCATCCTGAAGGAACCGTCCGGGAATTTCACCCCTCTGCCCCAACCAAGCAGGGTTTTACTTCTGGGTGATTTTGCCACACAATTCCTTGGAGATGACCATCCAAGTGCTCTCCAAGCCATTGTGATTGTTCCATGGAGATGTCTCCTCCCTCAGCAGCTCTTCAGCCATCCCTGAGGGGCGAGCAGGACACACTGGTGGCTGCTGAGGGCACATGTGGGTTCCTCCCTGGGTGAGGGCAGAAATGCCAGCAAAAACCAGGGAGAATTTGTGGGTGAGTATTGTAAAATCAGGGTGCCCCAACGAGGGGAGAGAATGATGCATATGACTCCGTGTTCTCAGAAGGCTGATTTATTACTTTATGACACTGTATTATATTAAAGAATACTACACTAAATGAAAGAATACTATGCTGTACTACACTATACTATACTATACTATACTACACTATACTATACTATACTATACTATACTATACTATACTATACTATACTATACTATAGTAAAGAATGCAGATAAGATACTAAATGAATGCTAAAAAGATAATAATGAAAACTCCTGACTCTTTCCAGAGTCCTGACACAGCTTGGCCCCAGTTGGCCAAAGAGAAAAAACAACTCCCAGCAGAATCCAATGGAACAATCACCTGTGGGTAAACAATCTCCAAACACATTCCACATGAGCACAACACAGGAGAAGCAAATGAGATAAGAATTGTTTCCCTTTTCTCTGAGGCCTCTCAGCTTCCCAGGAGAAAAATCCTGGGCGAAGGAATTTTTCAGAGAACGTGAATGCCACAGGTGAGAGCAGGTGAGGGTTTGTGGAGTTCTTGTTGGAGCTCTTGGTGTGGATAACGAGCCCACCTGGAAGTGGGAATAAACCTTGATTTATGGAACAGCTTGAGGAGAGCTGGGGGTGGAAGGAAGGGGAATCTCTCCACAAATTCCAACCTATTTTTGCTGTTGCCACTGTGATTTTCCCAGCTTGTTGTGCTGAGAATTGGCCTGTGTTCAGTGGTACCTCCTCCAGGTGGGAACATCTGTAAATCCTGTGGGAAATGGCTTTTTTTGGCTCTCCAGGTCAGTGTCCCAGCACCCGGGACCAGCATGGTGGGCACAGTACAAGAAATGGGAATGAAAGGATGGCGCTGTAAAGATTGTAAAAGAGAAACACAGCCAATGTGGAGCCTGGGAAATGTCCCAGAGTTGTCAGGAAATACCTGTTCTGGGGGAGAGGGATGTTTGGACTATGACACAGTTAACAATCCTGAACAATTTCAAATCACTGACTCCTGCCTCGAGCATTTATTGGCTTAATCATCCAAATATAATTTTTTTTTTGGGATCCTTGGACCTGCATGTCTAGGTGTGCTGGTTCCTCATTCCCCTGGGGTTTGCAGAGGGACCAGATCTGGTCTTGGTAATTGCAAACAATGTTGGGAAAATTGATTAATGTACATACAAAACTATTCTGAATAAATTACTCCTATAAATAGTCCTAAATAACACTCCCCATGCCATGATTGCATCTGCAAGTTATACATAAATAATAATATACTAGCAACAAAAACACTAATAATAATTAATAATAAAAATAATAGCTTATTCTGTGTATAAAAAATTGTGCATTTAATGCTGGGATGAATAATTTCCCCTGAGTTTGCCCAATCTTTCATTTTCAGTTCATCTATAATTTGGATTTCCAAAAAATCTTTTGAAAATGAGTCCCACAGTTTAATAACTATTTTCTTTAAACCTACCCCTTGCTAATTTTATCCAGTGTCAATTCCATTTTAAATGGAATCTTGCAGAAATGAAGATTATCATTTTGCCCTCTCTACCCCATCCCTGGTTTGTAAACTTCCATCAAACTCTCCTTTGGCTGCTTTTTTTTCCGAGGAAAGAAACCCAAGTTATTTAATCTCCTTTGGAATGAAACCTTTTGTGCCTTTGCTGGTTGTGCCCAGGAGGAATTGATTTCATTAAGCAGTAAAAGTTCGTTTGTCTGGTTTAGCTTAATTCACTTTCTGAGATGCAGGAAGGCACGAGAGCCACAGGAATTCCTGCTTGGTTACCTTGAATTCCCTCTTTTCCTACCAAAAATCTGGAATATAAAGTTGATGTCCTGAACGTGAAGGATTATGAGTTTAGGTTTTCAAAACTTTCCCAGATTTGATACTCCCACAAGTTTTCTCAGTGGGCTTTGCTGCAGGTTCTGTGTTGAGCAGGATGGGAAGCAACATCCAAAGCTACCCCAAGGTCTCCATGTGCTCCTGGATGTGGGGATTTTATCTGAACCCAGGAAAGCTTGAAAGGAGGGAAAGTGGAGGTGTGGAGGCTGGGGAACCACTCTGCAAACACCCACCTTGTTTTGCTGCTGCAGTTTGAGAGTTCCTTCCCCTTTCTGTGCTCATGTTCATGCTTGGGAGAAAGTTCCCCATGGAGAGAAAATGCTGGGAAGAAACCAGAGCCTCTTTCCTGAGAGCTTTGGAGGACTTGGATTTTGGAAAAAATCCTCTCGTTATTTTCCCATTTCTTCCAGCCTTTGCGTAGGTGTGCTCAAAACAACCTCAAAATGCTGTTGACCTTTGCTGAGCGCTAGGGACGGATTCCTGCCCACTCCATGCTGAGAAAAGAGCAACAAAATGCACCAAAACCCACCTCAAACCTTCCCAGAGTCCCAATTCATTTATCCCCATCACCTTCCCAGGGGCTGCCTAATCCTCCTGCAGCCCAGAGCCCGTGTCACCTCTCGGGGGAGAGCCTCGCCCTCTCCCAGACCTTTTGTGGGAAGAGGCACCGTGATCCAATTTCCTCCTAATTGCACTAACAAGGATGAATTAGGACTTTCATCAACAGGGGCGAGCGATCGGTTCGGAGTCAGCCATGGGCGACGGAGCCAGAGATTAAACAAAACTATCATGTTAATGTCTAATAATACAACAGCAAGTGGAAATTAAGCACAAGACAAATCTGCTGCGCCGGCGACATTGGAGAGTTTGTTCTTTAAACACAACGTTATTTTAAAGGCAATGCTATTATTAGGGCCATCTAACTTAATTTCGGAGGCATAATAGAAAAGTAAATGTGCCGCAGTTGCACTTTATGTGCAATTTGGAAAACAAACCCAAAGTGAGGGAGAGCGCGGCGTGGGACTGAAATAGCCACTCCAGCTAAATTCCTCTTTGATATACGTTAATTATCTCCAGCAGGGAACGGACAATTTCATTTGGAGCAGCCGGCTGGATGCTCCCCGCAACGGGAGCCAATCCCTTGACGTGCCATAAAAACACTGGAAGCATCAACAGGGCCCCCACATCTCTCTGGAAAACACAGAAGGATTTAACCCCTGTCTTGCCATCACCTTGGTGTGAGGTGAGTGGATCTGTCCCACATTCCTCATCTGGATAACCATTTTCCAGTTTATTCTTATTCTTTTTATCTGGGACTGGAACTTTTCCTGCTTTGACCAGTGGGAAAATATTTCCCTTTAGGTCCATGGGATTGGTTCCCCCCTAAAAATGCCTGAGCAAAGCTTTCCTTGAGCTTTCCTGCAGTGCTGAGAACTCCCCCTGTGCCTGTGCCATGTGATCTTGGGATTGATCTGAGGGTAAAGTGATGCAATCCAATTCCCCTGCATGCATTCTGTTTTTTCCAGCGGTGATATCATTTTTCCCTTTTATTAAGTTGCATAAAAATGGCATCTTAGTGCTTGAACATCTCATCCTGCACTTAAGGGAATGTTTTAGAAGAGCAGCAGCATTGAAAGCTTTCCTTCTTTATTAATCTGGGACATTGCCCTGTGTTTTATGGCAAACAGGGAAGCAGAGCAGGTTGGAATGGTCATGTAGTGCTGCTCAGATCTCCTCTTTGGGGGATCTTCTTTTTGCTGGGTGTCACCTCCCCCAGACACCAGGGATGGAGTCACAGTTGTGAAAATCTGGCATTGGGGGATTTTGGCTGCTGATGTTTAAGAAGGGGAAGATTTGTGTCTCCTGAGCACCAGGCGAGTGGAGCATTGCACAAAAATCACATTGGGAGCCATCTCCTGCCTGGCCCCTTCCTGAGCCTGCTCTGAGGGTGTCAGGCTGAGCCTAAAATAGCTAAAAAGAGGAAGGCTTTAGAGTGCTTCCCAAGGCATCCTTTCTGTCTCATTGAAGCTGAAATTCCTTGCCCGCATATTCAGCGCAATATGAAATTCCTGCTCAGAGCCCCCCAGAGAGGCTCCTATCGACTGTCCTTTAAATAGAATTAAAATTGACTCGAGACAGATCTGCAAACCTATTGAATTACTCAGTCCACCACCGAGCCCAGGCTGGCCCTGCAGGAAGAGATAAAACTGCCTGGAGCAGAAATGAGTGGACATGATGGACACGAGGACATTTCACTGGGGAACTCCAGAGATGGACTTGAAAAAACACCTGACCTGGGCAGGAAGCAGAAAGCAGAGCCCTGGGGTGTGGCTGCAGGAGTTTTGGGGGGCAGAAAGAGGGGGTGAGATGCCCCATGGCAAGGGAGTGGCTTGAGGAAAAATGCAGAGCCCGTTCATCCCCAGGTTCTCCCTCCCCAGCACCAAAGAACAGAATCAGAGTGATCTGGGTTGGAAAGGAGGTGACTTTCTCCTCACCCAGGTGTTGGGTGGCTGAACAGATTCCCCACATTTCCTGGGATTTTGTTTCCAGGGGATGGAATTAGTGAGTGGAGATGGAAGAGGATGGAATGTGTGACCCATTGCATCTGCCTGGGGCTGTTGGGGAGGCTTTGCTGCCCAAGAGTTTGGGCTAAAAGGCTCATTTGCAAATCTGCATTTACATTTGCTAATCACAGAATCCCAGAATCATTTGGGTCGGAAAGGACCTTAGAGACCATTCAATTCCAATCCCCTGTCATGGGCAGGGACACCTCCCACTGTCCCAGGCTGCTCCCAGCCCTGTCCAACCTGGCCTTGGGCACTGCCAGGGATCCAGGGGCAGTCACAGCTGCTCTGGGCACCCTGTGCCAGGGCCTGCCCACCCTCACAGGGAACAATTCCCAATTCCCAATCTCCCATCCATCCCTGCCCTCTGGCAGTGGGAGCCATTCCCTGTGTCCTGTCCCTCCATCCCTTGTCCCCAGTCCCTCTCCAGCTCTCCTGGAGCCCCTTCAGGCCCTGGCAGGGGCTCTGAGCTCTGCCTGGAGCCTTCTCCTGTCCAGGTGAGCACCCCCAGGTGTCCCAGCCTGACTTCATAGGAAAGCATCTCACCTTGAGCTCCAGACTAAAATAATCACAGAATTACAGAATTGTGGAATATCCTGAGCTGGAAGAGACCCACAAGGATCATCCAGTCCAACTCCTGACCCTGCCCAGGACACTCCAACAATCGCACCCTGTGCCTGGGTGTGATGTCTTGCAGCTCTGGCAGCCTCGGGGCTGTGCCCATTCCCTGGGGAGCCTGGGCAGTGCCAGCACCCTCTGGGGGCAGAATCTTTCCCTGAAATCCAAAATATACTCCCCAAACACAACTCTGGGCCATTTCCCTCAGGTCCTGTCCCTGAACACCAGAGGGAACAGATCAGTGTCTGCCCCTTCTCTTCCCCAGAGTGGCACAAAGTGGAAAAGGCAGAAATGTTCACAAACCTTGCCCCTCCCTCAGCAATGCTGCAGGAGCTGGGAAGGGCCCAGGATTGCTCAGGAAAGCTTTGGAGCTCTGTCTGGTGTGGATGCACATCGTGGCTCTGCATCCAGGGCCTGTCTGGGCCACCTAATGGGCTCCACTGGGAGCCTGGCCCACGGTCCACAAATCAGCAAACCTGGAAACTCATCAGTGCTCCAGGCACCAGTGGCATTTTAAAGACCTATATCATGAGTGGAATTAACAGGATACATCCCTCTGGAACCTGTTAGCTATTTTATTCAGACCCCCACATAAAAAAACCAAAACACTGTGCATTTATTTTGTTTGGAAAAACATTCTCTTTAGGGCATTGGTGCTGTTAAGGGCTGTGGGATTCCAGGGGATAACAGGAAACATTTCAGTGACTTCCCTTGTCTCAGGGTCCCCAGCTGGTCACCGTGACCCCCAGAAACATTAAAAGTCTCTTTTCCCAGCCCGAGTGCTTGAAGAAGGAGTCAGGGCTCTTCATTTCTCGGTCTCAATGTTGTTTATTTTATCTTATCTATAAAATTCTTTCTCCTGTCCAGCCAAGGTCCATCCAGCAGGACAGTTCCAGGCACTCTGTCTGCCCCCAGGGCACTGTTATGTCTTTATACTAAAAACTACAATACAATAGTATGTACAATGTTTACAATTACTTCCCAATACCCATCACCTATATTAGACAGTGAGCTTCTACTCTAAACCAATCCCAAAGTGCCACCATCACAGCAGAAGATGGAGGCCAAGAAGAAGAAGGAGAAAGGCTGGACATGCCCAGATCCCTCCATCTTGTCCCCTGAACCCCCCTTCTAGAAACCCCAAAATCTACTTTTCCACCTTGTGATAATTTCACTATTACTCTACTTAATTTGTCATGGCTTGCAGATCTTCATCTAAGGTTGGTAATTTGCTCCACAGGTCATAATCAAGCCCACAGGTGTTCTGGGCTCTGTTCCAGGGTCTCTGAGCCCCCTGGCAGGGGTCTTGGCTGCTCAGGACAGCCAGAGGGATGTTCTGGGTTCCGACACCCTTGCTGCTGGAGGACAAGATCTGTGGGTCACTTGCTGTTGGATTATGGTTTTTTTGACCCAGACAAGGGGTAACTGAGAGACATTTTTAAAACTTTTATTTTATTTTTAGTCTCATGAGAAGGGTGAGACAATACAGATGTGACAATTCACATCATCACAATCAGAAGCTGAATATTTCTTAGGTACAACACACTATAAGTGTTTCTTGGCCTACCAGCTTTAGCCACACCATGCTGTAAATACCTTAAAGCCAATTATGCCTTAAAGCCACAGTTTAGTAGGGTGAAAATGAATAATTCCAAGCATGGATAACCTCTTCTTCCCAGGCTATCCCTGCCCTGGGAATCAACATCAGGTCTGTAGGAAGATGCCATGGATTTGGGGCTGGATGCTGTAGCAGGGAAGCACAAGGGGAGCACTGGGATATATGAGAGAGTGTTTTGGTCACCCAGCTGGGATATTTCCTATTCTGCTCTCTTTCATGCACAGGTTTGTCATTCTTGTGTTGAGAATGACACAGGAATGGGTGGGAGGCAGTATTGTAGAAAGAGTGAAAGGTTTTATTTAAGAGAACTGTGTGGTTTTTATAGAGTGATACAATAGAATTTATTTGATTGGTTAATTAATTAAAACACTTTCTTCATATACCGTCTTTGAGAAGAATAGAAGAGTAGAAAGATGAAGAAAAACATTACTTGTAGATTGTTTATGCTTAACAAGTTATCACATCTTTACAACTTTGTAAAAACTCTCCCAAGCTGCTGTGAGAAACCCTTGCCTTTTCTCTCTCTCTGTCCCATGGCATCCACGCAGGTTTGCTCAGATCTGATCTCCTTGGTGCCCAAAGGTGAGGAAAGGCTGCCAGGGCTTGGGAGCACCCCTGATTTATCCCTGCGTGCCAGCCCAGCTCACCCAGCCCAGCCACAGCTATTATTAGCTGACAGATTTTAAAGAAAAGCTCTATAAATCTCCCCTTGTGCCATAAGTACATTCCTGCCTTGGGAGACCACAGAGAAGCTCATTATCCCACATCCTGAGAGAGAGGCATGTGTCATCCTCAGTGACACTCTGAGCATCCTCAGGTTACCTCTCCAGCCAGGCCTGGGGAGCTTCTGCTGCAGTTAAACAGAGCTGGATGCTCACTCAGGGCAGAGAAAGCGAAAATGTGCTTTTTTTGGTAAGGCAGGAACCCTGGAAATAAAATTCCTGGCTGTCATTCCCTTCTGCCTGGCCACAGCAGGGAAATACAAACAATAATTAGAGGGGAAAAGGTGTGGGGGGTTGGATTTGAGGGCTGCTGTGAGCTGGTGTCAGGTAGGACTCTGGTCTGAAGGACAGTTTATTCCCAGGGCTTTCCTGCAATGAAAAATCAAAGGAAAAAAAAAAAAGGAAGGGAGAGGTTTTTGTCTGAATATGGGTCTGGTGCAGGGTCTGATGATGCTCCATGGACCTGGGAACTTCATTCACCTCTGGTGCAGGTGCCTCTGGCACTTTCTCATGGATGGGATCAGCAGGGTGAACAGGACTCCCTCAGCCCAATTCCAAACCACCAAACTTGACGTGGGTTTTCCAACCCAAACTGACCCTAGACCTCCACTGAGTTTCCCAGGGTGGTTTTTTGGTACCAAAGGCTTTCAGACCTTCTCCTGCAGGTGCCAGGCCCAGCTGTGGCTCTCCATTAAGATGTGCTGTGGAGCAGCAATCGCTGCAGTCCAAACCAGCTCTCCAGACTGAGAACTTGCCAAGCGCTGGATAAGCTGCAATAGTCTCTTGTTGTGAGAGCACCCCGCTGACACAGGCTCTGATCTGAAAGGAACAGGAGCAGAATTCAATTCCTTTGGTTAAAATCTGTCCATTATTGTCGGGCATTGGACTGCAGGAGCAGGAGCAGCCCCACTCTGGAAGCAATGAAGTGCTCACTGTGGAGAGCCCTAAGTGAGCTGTGCTGGGCGTTTGGAGAAATCACACGAGGCAGCTTCAAAACCACAGCAGCTCTGGCACCTGGGGCTTGCAAGAGGGCTTTTTTCCCCAAGGAAAGACACAATCCTGGAAAAAGTGTGGGGGCTGGAGAGCAGGGAGGGAGCCCTGAATTGGATGCACGTTGCCTCAAGCCCTCCCAGTGCAGAGCCAGTCCCTCAGTGCTTGGCTCAGGGAAGTCACTTCAGGACACGTTTTTAATATAGTTGGAAGCCTGAAGGTTCAGCCAGGTGTCTCGTGGGATTTGCAATAGCATCTAAGAGCTGCAATTCCTTGAAATCCTGCAAAGTGCGTGAGGAACGAGCTGAAGTTGAGGGAGAGGGGCAGAATGGAAGTGCAGCAGGGTGTTGTTATGGCTTTTGCAGGGGAGAACCAGAGCAGCTCTGCTCCAAAATACCCTGCAGTTTCTATCTTTTCATACCAAAAAGATTGAAAAGAGGGTTTTCTCTTTGAAAACAGGGTTTCCTCTCTGAAAACTGGGTTTTCTTCCTGTAAAACATGGAGATGCTCCAGGGCTGGGGTCCCTCTGGCTGGGAGAGTGGGGGCTGTTCATGTGGACAGGAGAAGGCTCCAGGGAGAGCTCAGAGCCCCTGGCAGGGCCTGAAGGGGCTCCAGGAGAGCTGGAGAGGGACTGGGGACAAGGGATGGAGGGACAGGACACAGGTTATGGCTCCCACTGGGCTGGATGGGATTTTGGGATTGGGAATTTCTCCCTGTGGGAGGGTGGAATAGGATGATCTCTCAGGTCCCTTCCAGCCCAAGGATTTCTGGGATTCCATGATTCTATTCCATTCTCATCCTCCCATCCCTGCCCAGCTGCCCATCCCTGCTGCCAAGGGAGGACTCTCCCTTCTCCAGAGCTGCTGAATCCCTTTATTAAGATGCCTCTGGAATCGATGGCCTTTCCTCTCCTGCCCTGCTCTTGGTGTCAGCTGCAGACTCTATCAGGGGTGATGGGATGTTTTCTTCCAGGTCATTGATAGAAATGTCAGCAGGAGCCAGCAGCCCTGGCACGCAGCAGGAGCACAAGGCTCTGTGATTCCCACTCCAAGAGGTGCCTTTTGGAAGTTGTCAAGCAGGCAGTTTTTAATCCATCTAATTTCTGCCACGGTGATTTCCTGCCCTCCCAGTTTCTTAATCAAGATGACACCAGGACCCAACCTTGCTGGAGCTCGAGTACGTTGTGCTGACAACGTCACCTTTATCAGCCCAAATTTATAACCTCATCAAAAAAAGATATCAACTTAGCTGGGCAAGATTTATTTTCCATAAATCCTTGTTGATTGTCATCTTTTATGTTATTCCCTTTAATTCCTTATTAAACAAGTCCCGTAGCCGACATCCCATTATTTCACCCAAAATCAATGTCAGGCTGACAGGGCTGTAATTACACAGGTCATCTTGTTTATCCTTCCCACATATTGGCACAACACTCGTTTTCTTTTGGCTTTCTGGATCTCTCCCAGTGCTCAAGGGTTTATTGGAGATCAGTATCACAGGCAGAGCTGTGTCTGACTGGGTGGCACAGGCAGGGATGGGATGATTCTGCATCCCATATGGAGATCTCATGATTAATCAGAATTCTGAGATGTTTCAACTTGATCCTGATGGATTTTTCTCATTTTTCTGTGAAGACTTTTCTCCACTTTTTTTTTCAAGTGGAGAAGTTCCCAACCAGCTTGCACTGGTGTAGTGGAAGGTGTCCCTGCCCACAGCTGGAGGGCAGAATAAAATGAGATTTAAGGTCCCTTCCAATCAAAAGTGTTCTATCATTGAATGAAAATGGGCAGAAAGCAGCTAAACCCAAAACTCATGCTCAGCAAAAAGCCCCCAAAACACGTTGGTGCTCTGAAATCTCAAGGGTTTGATATAAATTATGCATTTATGGATGTGTGTAGGGATCACTCTCTAGATGTTTTTATTTTCTCCTCAATCCTGGTTTTCTGGCCCAGGAATATTAAGTTTGTGCCTGGATGAGCAATTGCTACTTACAGTGATGGGGCTCTCACATTTCAATCTCTATTTCTCACTTGGGTTATAGACACTTCCCAGCATTGGCTGCCTCAGAACCTATAAATTAAAACTTCCACGTTCCCTCTCCTCACTCCCAGTTCAGCAGAGGACAGAATATCCATCTGGGCATGTTTTTCCTTGCCTCCACCTCGGGTGAGAGCCGTGCTATCAGCCTGGTTCCTCACACTGTTTGCACAGGAGCATCAAAGGCAAGGGAAAGCATTTTTCATCAAAGCTGCCGGATTTCTTGGCCAATTTTAAGTGGAAGAGGCTCAGCTGGGGCATCTTGTTCCAGCCCCACTCCTTTGCCCTGGGGAATTTCAAAGGAGCTGCAGCTCTGATGTGCACATGGAGCATCCCCTGCCCTCGGAGCAGCTCCTGCCGTGCTCAGCACAGGACAGAGCTCAGCCCGTGGGGAGGGGAGTGATGGGGTAAAGGGGGAGGGAGGAAAGGCTTATCAAAAATATCCTGGGAGCAAGAATTGGATCTGAGCTGGTACTGCACACATGGGACTGCAACATAATTAGGAAGGAGGATTGCATTTCTGTATTTTTTGTCCTTAGGATGTTTTTCCCCCAGGGCAGCATTACACCTGCCTCATGCTGGGAGGTTTCTTTTCTTTGTTTTTGTGTGCTGATATTGGGATTTACCTCTCTTTTCTCCTCCTGAAATTCAGTTTTTCTGCACCATTCCTGCAGGATACAGGAATGATTTTTCCTTGAGGAGGGAGGGAAATTCAGGCAGAGTGAGCCAAGATGGGTGCAGCAGGGAGGGAGCACTTTTTGTCTTGCAATCTCCAGTGCTACCCATGACTGAACAACTTGGAGTTCAGGGTTACTTCTCTTCCCAAATTTGCTAGAAATTGCTGCTCCTAGGGTGACAAAGTTCCCATCTCCTGGGCTCTTAGGGAATTCACTCAATTTGAGCCACCTTTTAGCCAAGCTCAAAATCTTTGCAGCCAAACCAGCTGAAATCCTGGCCTGGGGAACCACAGTTGAGGCTGACCAGGTATAAAAAGGCTCCCTGGTGTCACCAGCCTTGCAAGGTCTGGCTTTTCCCAGTCCCTGTGCCAGGTTTGAGGAGTTTGAGGCTGTGAGCCTCACGCCGGGTGCTGTCTGTGGCTCCAGGCCTCCCCCAGGATATGACAAGCCAGAACACATTGCAGCAGGAGTTCAAAATTATCTATCACCAACATCCACTTAATCCATCGTCAGGAGAAGGGAAAAGCTCTCCAGGCCTGCAGGAGCTGGGAACAAGGCACGGTTTCTTATGCTGAGCCTGTGTTCCCACTTGTCAGTTTGATTTCTCAATGCTCTGCAATCTCTGCTACTCTCGGGCAGGAGATGGCGTCACGTCCATCACCCCTTATCGCTCGGGCCCGTGTCTCCCTTTCTTCTCTCTCAGCCTCTTTGCAATCTTGAACCACTGAAGAAAAAAAAAGGAAAGAAAAGAAAAAAGAAAAAAAAGAAAAAGGAAAAGAGGCAGAAGCAGAAGCGGCTTTTCAGTTCCTTATCTGCTGCAGCCTGGATTACATCCAGGCCTCTTGCTATGATCCTTCAAGTTCCTGCTAAACATGCCCTGCATCTCCTGATAACATTAAATCTGCATCTCGGGTGGGTTTGCTGGCACTCCTGGGCACAGGAGGGGCGGGGGTGTGGGGAAGGAGCAGCATTGGCCCAGGCTGTGGTGTGTGAGGAGAGGGCAGAGCAGCACAGACACCTCCTGCTCTGGTTTGCTCCCAGCTGAGTCTGGTCTGGGTGGGGATAAAGCAGGACTAACCTGGGACACCTCTGTGATGGGTTGAGTTTCCCAGAAGGTGATGAATTTGCAGGGTCAGGGAGGTCCTCAGGCAGCACAAGGCTGCAGTGCAGGTCACAGTTTCTCTGGATAAATAATTTGATTTTATATCCCATTATTCAGGATGAGTTTGAGAATCCAGTATCCCATTGTAGCACTGCAGCCGCTGGGGAGTGAAAATTGTTGGTGCAAAGAAATCAACCTCCAAATTCATGCAGGAAGTTAATGAAGAGAAAGAGAGTCTTATTTTGGACTCATTACAGTCAGCAGTGATGTCCAATTAAGAGAAATCCACAGCGTATCCCCAGCAGTGATTTAAAAATAGCAGCTGTAGGCTCCGAGTCATCCCGGGCTCCAAAGGAAGGCAAGTGGGGGTTTAACTCTTTTCCTGCACTCTGCTTCATGAGGGCAAGGCAGGACTGGAAATCCAGGAGTTCTGACCAAGAGCATCCCCAGACTGGCTTGGCAAACCCTGACTTGCTGGTCACTGCTCTGCTGGTCAATGCTGCTTTTAGCTGTCGGAGCTGTTGGCCATTGGGGTGATGGCAGACTCATGGCCATTGGATCCCTTGGCCATTGGGTCTCTTGGCCATTGGGTCTCTTGGCCATTGGGTCTCTTGGCCATCAGTGCTGTTGGCCAATGGAGCTGTTGATCATTGATTCTGTTGGCCATGGAAACTGTTGGTCATGGGGAATATTGGCCAGTGGGTCTGTTGGCCATTGAGTCTGTTGGTCATCAGGGCTGTCCCATTGGAGCTACTGACCCTTGGGGCTGTTGGACACAGGGGCTGTTGGCCATTGCATCTGTTGACCATCAGGGCTGTGGGTCATCATGAAAACAGACCATCAGGCCCAATAGCCCATCAGGGCTGTTGGCCACTGGGTCTGTTAGCCATTGGGTCTGTTGGCCATTGGGTCTGTTGGCCATTGGAGCTATTGACCATTTGGCTGTTGGCCATTGGGGCTGTTGACCATTTTGGCTGCTGGCCATTGGCTCTCTTGGCCATTGGCTATTGACTGTTATGGCTGCTGGCCATTGGCTCTATTGGCCACTGGAGCTGTTGGCACAGACCAGCCTGGTCTCCATAGGACCAGTGGAACTGCTGCTAAACCCCCCCAGGGCTCAGAGCCCTGTATGAGCCTGCTTTGAAGCAAGGCTGAGTTTCCTCTTTTTCATTTCCTGGATCCCCAGGGAGGTGTAGGGGAATGAAGGTGCCTGGACCTGGACACGGATGATTTCTCTGGCGCATCTGAACCGAGTGTTCCCGAGACTTATGGCTTGTTTTGGTCCTAACCCCAGCGCAGCGGGTGCAGCACTGATGTTATTGATACAGGCAGTAATTACATTTTCACACAGGCATTTTTTCTGTCTCTACACCGTGTTTATTACAGACTTTCAATTATTCATTTTTTTCCCCTCTCTTGTTATCCCTCCCTCTTCTTCTTTGCCGATTTTTTCTGGCCTCCTTGTCTTATTTTTCATCTGCTCTTTGGCTTTTTCTTCACCTCTAATTCCTGTGTTTCCAGACCATCTCTCTGACCTGGACAAGGACCCTGAAGACCAGACCTTGTCCCCATCCCTGGACTATTTTGGGATATCTCCTCTGTGTTCAATTTTCTCGCCACCCTTTGCCCCAGCTGATTTTTCCGCACCGCCGAGCTCCTTCCACTGAGCTCCCTGGTGCCTTTTCTGTTACAGAATGAGAAATAAAAATGTGGTGCCTTTGTTGCTGCTCATCTATCTGCCGTGCCCAGGTGAATAATGCAGGGAAACATGTATGTATTTATACAGCAAATGGGAAAATACATTTCTTAAGATGAATGAGGTTGTTTTCAGCCTTGATGCACCCAATAAAATAACCCGGTATCAAGAGGGAGGTTTATTTTGAAGTCTGGACGTGTCATAATATCAGCTCCCAAGCAGGACTTCAAATTATATAAATCAGAGAGAGGAGGAGAGGGGAAAGGCCAGGGGAGCAGCGAGCACAGAGGTAACGTGGCCATAAAAAGCTGGAAGCAGGTGTGGGATGCACAAACACAGGGACACAACAGAGGGATGTGCTGGATGGAGACTTGAGCTGAGCTTTGACACAGCTTTTGTGTCTCCTCTTTTGGTTCATGTATTTTCCTCTCTGTGCCTAGCTTGGGAGCAAAATCCACATGAAAAATCGTGGAGGTTGGGAAAACCACAGTGTTGAGATGCCTGGTGAGGGGGCACCAACCATGAGCTTGTCCCCAAGTCTGAGCACAACAACGCCTCCCTAAGGGAATCCTGCTGCCCCCCTCTAGATCTGCTTCAAATCCACCTTCAAAACCCCATGGATTTCCATAATTCCACCAAGAACCACACCAAGAGCCTCATGCTGGCCACAAACTGCTGCCAAATGAGTCAAGATGTTGCAATAGGTTTATAAGCAAGCAGCATGTTGTTGTTTTTGTGGGAAAAGAGCATTTTCTCTGTGGAAACCACAGATTTTTAATAGTTCTCCCCCCTAATAAAAGAGGGCTGCCAAGCTTCCTTGTGTTGGTGCACAGATTTCTGCTTTCCCGGTGGAAATTTGGGGGCGTGTCTGGCATGCCACATGCTCTTCCCAGCTGAAAACTCCTTTGCTGTGCCAAAGCAAAGTGGGGGAGATGTGGAAAAAAAAAATACAACCAGCCTGTAACAAGCCGTAGGCTTTATGTCACAGCTTTGCCTGGCACGAAGGGGAAAAAAAATTTCCCATGCTGTTTTTGTGCAGCCTGGAGAGAGCTTTCCCTGCTCCAAGTGCAAGGCAGAAGTGTAAAGCATGTTGTGATCTCGATTTGGGATCACTGCTGTTATTTATCCGTGAGGTGTCATCCAGGCAGAGCAGGAGAGGAGCCTGAGGGGAAAAAAACCTGCTGGTCTTCAGAAGTCAGAGGCTGGAGAGCTCCCCCCAGCTCCTCCTCACAGCCCTGGTGTCTGTGGGGGATTTGATGGCTTTGGGGGATGTTTAGCAACTGAGTTTTTGGGGGTTTTTTGGAGGGGTGGGGGAGGAAGCTGTAGAATGCAGTATTTCTGCTAAAAGCCTTGAGAAAAAAGGGTTGGATCCATCTCCCAACCTGGGATTTGCAAATTGTGTGGATGTGGCATTTAGGGACATGGTTTAGTGTCACAGCCTTGGCAGTGCTGGGGGAATGGTTGGACTTGATCTTAAGGGTCTTTTCCAACCTAGGTAATCACTGACATACATATACTATAATATTTAATATAAATAATAATATTTTATGGTGCCATGGTTGAACCCTTCTCTAGAGGAGGGAGCTGCAGCCTCAGAACACTTTTCCCACTTTTTTGCCTTTTATTTCTGAAGAGTTTCTGATGTTTTGGGAACACATCTCCCTCTGCAAAAACACCTGTTCCCTTTATTGTTTTCCTCACAGATTTTTCTTTTTGGGGGAGCTGCTGCTAAAGCTTCTCAGGAGGAGCTCCCTGAAGCCCAAGCCTGGGAATGAGGCTGCAGAAATCCCTCAGGAGAAACAATTTGTCCATTCCCCTCCAGGTTTGGCTTTGTCACCAGAGCTGTGTTTGCTCTCACAGCAGATACATCTTCCAGGGGATGTCTCACTTGCTGGGAAGGTTTCATTCCCAATAATTTTCAGACATTGCTGCCCTCATGATTTATCCCCCTTCGGTTTAGATCTCATTTTTCCCAATTTTACCTTTGTCTCCAGGAAAGCTTGTCTATTTTAGTGCCATTTCCTCTCTCTCTCTCTCTGGCTCACACGCTCCCTGTAGCCCAAACTTGTCTTCTTTTCATATTTATTTCAGTATTTGTCTTCTCCTCCCCGTGCCAGCTCCACTCTCAGGATTTATCTCCTCTCTTTCCCTGATCTGTCTCGGAGTGCAGTGACTTTGTTTTTCTTTCTTCAGCCGTTTCCTTGGGCAAGGTTTAACCGTGGTGTTTGCTGAGGGAAGTGGGAAGGGAGAGGGAAAGAGGGTGGGGAGGGGTTGGGTCCTGCCCCAATTTTGACACCAATCTCCAGGGATCAGCATTTGGTTGGGCACAATATTTTCCAGTGTTTAATCCATATATCCACGGCTCCCCTTGCTGCCACACAGTTGTTATATCCCAAAAAAGGAGAATTTTGGATTACTTTGAAACCTCTTGAGCATTGTGTGCTTCTGACTCTGTTGGCTCTTGGTGCAGCACAGGCTTCTCAGCTTCAGCAAGGGTTGGTGGAGAAACATGCCCTTGCCTCAGTTTCCACTTCTGTAGGGAAAAATAATGGTGTTCATGCCCACATTTCACATCCAAAACCTTTTCCAGCAGAGGATTTCATTTAACAGTGGAAAAACAAGGATTAAAAAAAAAAACCCAAACTGATTTTTCATAAGGAAAACTTAATAGAAAATTATTTTCATTTTTTGCAAAATATTTGGGGTTTTTTCCACTGGGATAATGTAAAGATAAAAAAATAATCAAACAAGTTTTTTCAACAAGTTCTTGCTGAAAAGTGAATTTTCCTCCTCCCTGTGTGGCCCTGGGGCATTTTCAGTGACACCTTCCAGCTTTGGGTTAGGATCCAAAGATTCAATCACTGGCACTGAAGGAGGATGAAACCCCCAGGGGAAAATGTGTGTGGGAAAAGCTCCCTGGGGTCACCTGATCCCAGCATTTTGGGTTAATTTATTAACTGGGGAATCTGGGGAGCAGCGTCCACAGTGCTCCTGTTGCTTCCCACCCTCTATTGCCCAACCAGCCAAGTCCATCCCTTCCCCTGCTCACTGCCTGGTCACTGGGACATGAGGATGGGTGTAATTCCCACAAAAGTGCCTTTTCCCTACCCTGGAAAGCACTGGAAGGGCTGGGAATGAAAGCAAAATCCTCCCTGCACCTCCCCTGCAGCCAAGCCTTGTGCCCTGGCAGGGGAAATGCTTAAATGCTTCATCCCCTTGTTTCCCATCAGCTTCTCTGGATCTCCAGGGGTAAAAATGGAAATGCAGTTCCCAACCTCCCCCTCTGGGTACCTCTGGATGGAATCCCCATCCCTCAGCACAAAGTGCACCCTCCTCCCAACTGCTGGCATTTCCAAAAGTTCCCAAATATCCCGTGCAGAGGGTGAATGTGCTTCCCTTGGCTGGACCTGCTCTGGGGCTGAGGCTATGGGGGCATTGGATGAAGGAACCTTCCTTATCCTCCATGGAAACTCTTCCCAGCCTGGAACTGCAAACCCCCGGAGCTGGGGAGATCCCAATGCTTCCCTTACAGTCCTCCCAAAGCTCCAGCTCCTTGTTAATGTCTCCCAACCCTTGAGGGGCTTTTCTCAAGGCTTCCCTTTAATTTTGATCCTTAAGCTTTGTGCCTTCATTAGTTTAAAACTCAGCTTCTCCCTATTTCCATAGATATTAGATTGGGCAGGACCAACCAAATTCATTTTTCCATACTTTCATCTTCAGGAAAGAGGGAAATCTCTTCCTGAAATGCCAAAATTTTTATCTGTTGGCTTGGGATACCCAGCATCTTTCCAGCCTGGCTGGAGCAGATGTTTCTCCTTCCATTGAGCTGCTGACTAAACAGAACCCCCAGCAAAGCCTTTGCTTTGGATTCACCCCAGGAACATCTTCCAGGGATGGGATGATTTAAACTTTCAAATGAAAATTAACAACTCAGAGCCTTCCATTGCTTCCCCCTGGCCTGGAAACCGTGTGGCACATCCATTTTTGGGAGAAGAAGGGAACGGAAATAAAAAGGTGTCAGATGCCTGCTTTATCAAAAACTTGGAAGCAGCTGATGTGCAGATGTTGCACTCCCAATTTATTGCTACAACAAAGAAGTGGGAGCAATGAAATGGAAATTTGGGGAAAGAGAAGGGGATATTTATGGACATGCTGCTGCCTGCACTGTGGGGGTGCCTCCCCTTCCTGAATACCAGAGGGAGGGGGAAGGAAAAGGCAGGGAGAGCTCCAATTTTACAGAGAGCAGGAGTAGGTCTGGAAGGGAAAATATGGAGAAAAAAGTGGATTTCTCCACGTCTTAAGAATTTACTGGACATCATGAGACAACGGGAAGTGGCTTCTTCCAAAGGCTGGAGGTTGGACATCTAATAGAGGCCTCTCCAGGCTCCAAGGATGATTTTTACCTCATCCATGACAGTTTTTTGCTGGATTTCAAGGGGTTTGAAGGGACAGGGCTGATGTTCTGTCCCTTGAGCACGTCTCCACAGTGGAACAGTGGAGCCTTGGCGCCAGCATTGTCTGCCTGAGGAGCAGCTGAGGAGTCAGGGGCTATTATTGTGTCTGTCCCCTCTCTGAGCCACTTCTTCCCAAGCAGCAATTCAGTGCCAGCTCCTGAGAGCAGCTTTCATCACATCAGTCACTCGTGCAACCAGCAGGGCTTGCACAGAGGGGCTTCTTCAATGGGGGAGATGCAGAGACCTCGTGCCAACCTTGGGATGCTCCTCGGAACCTCTGTGCCAGTTCTGGCTCCTCTGAACCTCTGTGCCAGTTCTGGCTCATCCAGCCCAGTCTGTGATTTTTGGGAATTACTCAACCAAAGGGTTCAGCCCCTTGTGAAGCCCAAAGCACCTCCAAGCATTCTCCCTTTACTTCCCCTGTGGCAGAGCAAGATTCCTCTCCCACACCTTCCCTCTGGCTCACAAGTGTAGGTGAGGAGAACACCTCATCCCTCTTCCTTGCGTCTTCTCTGGGAGCAGACCCAGCTCCGAGGTGGGATTTATTGGGCAGGGAGCATATGCCTGTGTTCCCACAGCAGATGAAACACGAGGTGTTTGTGTGGATGTAATTGTCGCCTGTGTTTGTTGTGAATCCCTAATGAGGGGCCGGAGCAGATGGCAAAGGCTGGCTGCCAGTCACACTTCCCAGCACTGCCTTTCTCTCAGGAGATTGGGTGATGGGGTTGGTGCAGGGAAGGACCCCACAGGTCAGGTTTTTGGGTTGGGAAGCCAATTTATTCCTTGTGCAAAAGCCCCTCACCCATGAGATCAATCACATTAGAAATAACCCCAAATCTGGCACTTGAAGCTCCCCACCTGACTTCAACATGGAACCTGCTTTTCAGAACAAAGCCAGGATGCAAATCCCAAACCCCATCCCACATCTAAATCACTTAAAGCTAATGGTTTCCCTATCTGACTCCAGTGTGGAACCTAATTTTCAACCCAAAGCCAGGGTGCAAACCCCAAATCCCACCCCACATCCAAATCACTTAAAGCTGATAGGCTCCCCAGCTGACTCCAGTGTGGAGCCTGATTTTCAACCCAAAGCCCAAATTCCATCCCACATCCAAATCACCCCACCAAAGCAGCATGTGGGGGCTCAGACTGGGGGGAAAGTGGGGAAAATCCTCTCCCAAAGGACATGGCTGCATCCTCACAGCCTCCCTGAGCGAAACTGGAATTTCCCAGCTACCTGAACCTTCTGGGAGCCTCACGCTGGCGCCATGCTATAAATATAGCTGAGAAGACACTTCTATTATAAGTCACCAATTTCTGGAAGCAGAATTGGGCAAATTAGAGAAGAAAAAATGAAATAAAATAAAAGCAGAGCGGAGGAGGAGAGGCCTCAGAGCTTTGCAAAGATTTAGTTATCCGTGCTTTGGAGATCTTCCTGGGCATGGCTCAGAGAAAACGCCGACCTGAGGAGGAGCCTGGAGAACAACAGAAACCCAGCAGCAGAGCACAAAGCGAATGGAGCCGCCACGTCTGGAAGTTAATTAGCGCTGGGCAGATCATTAGCTACAGCAGCCCTTTTAATTAGAGCTGCAGGGCTCCGTTTCACTCTGGATTGGCACCGTAAGGTTGTCCCTGCGCTGGCATCGGGCTGAGATCCCTCCTGGGCAGCTGCTGCCATCCCGTTGTTCCTGCCCCTGGAAGGGTTGTCAGCATCCTCATCCCTGCTGCCCCACGTGCTCTGGGAGGCAGAGGCCTCTCCCTTGGTCTTGGAACCAAATCCAGCTCCAGAGGCCAAACTCAGAGCATCAAACTGCTTTTGTAATTAAGCTTGAGGTGGCTTTGCTTTGCTTTGACCTCATTTAGGCTCCGTTTGGGCTCTCCCAGAAGTGAAACGGCCCCTTAATTGCTCAAACAAAGACAGGCATAATTAATAGCCATTTTATCAAATTGCTTCTTTGAAATGCTAGGAAAAAAAAATAACCCTCAAACCAAATAAGGAGCCCTCCTCCATCTCTCTAGAGTCACTGCTTCTGTTTTCAGCCCATGTGCCCTCTGCATTCCTGGGGCTCTCACACAATCCCCCTCAACCTTTCCACTGAAAAGGTCAACAGGAAGTGTTTTAAACTAAAAGAGGAGAGGTTTGGACTGGGTAGAGGGAAGGAAATGTTCCCTGTGACAGTGGGCAGGCCCTGGCACAGGATGCCCAGAGCAGCTGGGGCTGCCCCTGGTTCCCTGGCAGTGCCCAAGGCCAGGCTGGACAGGGCTGGGAGCAGCCTGGGACAGTGAAAGTTGTCCCTGCCATGGCAGGGGATGAGCTTTCAACTCCCTTTCAACCCAGACCTTTCCATTATTCTGTGATTTTCCCTCCTTAAAGTCTGATCTCTCTCACCCAGCAATTACTTTCCTTTGCCCTTGGGTAGAGGACCAGCTTTGCCATCCTCGAAGGGGGAAGAAATGGAAAAGGATGAGGCTGCTCTTGCCTCATGATGGGAATTCAGTGGCAAATTCATTTTATTAAGATCTGATAAGAGAAGGGTTTTTCTCCTCCTTTCTGCCTCACCTTGAGAGCAGCACTGCCTCCCTCACGTGCGACCTTGGAAGTGGTTCTGGGGCCAGGCAGAGCCCTCCCATTTTCCTGCAATGTCATCCATTACTCAGCTCAACACTCCCAGCAGGAGGAGATGAACACACGAGGAAAGGAAAAAAGGAGAAGCCTCAAAGAGAGCACAAATTAAAGCGACTGAGATCAGATAACGAGGAAATACAGTTAAATTGTTTCCTTCCTTTCTTCCTCCGGGCTGGCCCTGGGGAAAATCCATCTCATTTACCATTCTGGACCACTGGATGTGATTTTCCTGCAGGTTTGGGGGGGAGTGAGGATGGAGCTGGAGAAGCTGAAACTTTTTCCCCTCCTCTTTTCTCTTTTCCCAGCTGTTCCTTGACCTCTGCAGTTATCTCCAGCCTTATCAGCAACACAAGATGGCTTTTTTCACATCAGTAAGCACCATCCAAAATACAACAGTCAGAAAGAATAAGAGAAAAACAAATCAATGCCCACAAACAATGGGCCAAAAAATGCATAAGGACTAGTTTTGATGAGGACAATTTATAAAAAAGCCCTAAACCATAAAATCTTTGAATCTTTCCAACATTAATTGCTTAGTTTTACCCTGGGGAGAACATACTTCGCATCCTGAGCTGAAGATGGTTTGTTTTGGCCTCTTGGGCTTTTATTTTTTGACTTCTTCTCCTGTTTTAAATGAGCTTTCAGTTTAATAATTGAGATTTTTTTTCTTTCCTTGGGGTGCTGAGCCTGTGCTGAGCCCACCTTGGGGTGCAGGACACCCCTGGGTGCTGATCTTGCCTCCAGGAGCAGCAAACCTCCCCCTGCCCCTCCATCCATGGGGATGTAATGAACATTCCACTTTGGCAAGGGGATCATCTGGCCAAGAGCTCAGCCAGCACTCAGTGAGGCCAGGTGTGACCTGGATCAGGCCTTTTTACCCATTTTGCCTCATTTTTGAGGATGGGAAGAGATGGAGATGTGGGGATGGGCCCACACATGGAGCTTGGCCTGGGATCTGCTCCTTTCCCCCCAGGGCAGTTTGCTGGAAGCAATAATTAAAAGTCATGTTTGAACACTTTTAAACCATTATTCCTTAATTTCTTCAGGCCAGAGAGGGAAGGGAAAGTGACAATTTGGGTACAGGCAGCTCGTGCCCATGGCTGAGGTAACATGGCAGGAGTTTGGTGCTCTGGGAGGGAGCTCAGGTACCCTGGTGAGGTTTGAGAAGGAGCTCAGGTACCCTGGTGTGGTTTGGGAAGGAGTCCAGGTACCTTGGTGTGGTTTGGGAAGGAGTTCAGATATCCCTGGTGTGGTTTGAGAAGGAGCTCAGTTACCCTGGTGAGGTTTGGGAGGGAGCTCAGGTACCCCTGGTGTGGTTTGGGAAGCAGCTCAGGTACCCTGGTGTGGTTTGGGAAGGAGCTCAGGTACCCTGGTGAGGAGCTCAGGTACCCTGGTGTGGTTTGGGAAGGAGCTCAGGTACCCCTGGTGTGGTTTGGCACATCCCAGCCGGGATCTCTGTGGCCTCTCCCAGCACAGCCCCATCTCCAGCTGCCTCTCCTCCGGCTCTGTTTGAAGCTGCAGCAGGTCTGGAGTTCAGCAGAGCCCCCCTCTAGATGTATTATTCATTTCTGTGCTTTAATGATGTGATAAAGTTGCTGGAAATAGGGAAAGGCTCATTAAACTTCCATTTGAATATAGAGCACAACTACGTTTGAAGGGAAGGGAACCAGTCCTGCACCTTCTCCCCTCCCTTCCCCGCGCCCAGGCCAGCGCTGCTGATGAGATTTCTGATATTTCTGCTGCTGAGGGGGTGGCAGGAGGGCACCCAGGGGTGCTGGGACATCCTGGAGCACCCACAGGACCCCAGGGCTGGGGTCTGCTCTGTGAGGGCTTTCCCTCCTCCTGCCTTGAAAGTGCTGAAATCAAAGGAGGGAAGTGCTGGAATTTGCTTCGGCTTTTCTGCCAGAGGCAACAGCATCTATAAAAGATGATCTGGGTCCTCCTGGTCCTTTGCATTTCCAAAAGAATCCCTGGAAGGCTCGGCTGCCCCGTGTCCCTGGCAGAGCTCAGGTGGGCTGTGGGTGCTGCAGGACAAGGAGCAGCCAGCCCCACCTGTCCCACAGCCCAGCCACACCCGGACCGGGTCACTGCAGGTGAGCCATCAATCCAGAGGGTTTGTTCAGGGTTTATCCAGCCCCACTAATGGAGAACCTCCCCCTGCTGCCAGCCATCCCCCGGTTCTTGATGTTTTTCCTCTCCTCCCTGCTCTCCCTCCCCGTGCAGGGATCTTGCTCAGCTCTCCTGATCAGAGGTTGGCTTTGATCTTCCCCAGAGAAGCCGGCTCGGCTCGGTGGAGATGCTCAGCAGCCCTTGGAAAATAATTGCACCTCTCTGGAGCTGGGGGGAGAGAGGAGCCTGCCATGGGCTCCTGCCAGGGATCCTGCCAGGGATCCTGCCAGGGCTCCTGCCATGGGCTCCTGCCATGGGCTCCTGCCATGGGCTCCTGCCAGGGATCCTGCCATGGGATCCTGCCATGGGATCCTGCCAGGGCTCCTGCCAGGGATCCTGCCATGGGATCCTGCCATGGGCTCCTGCCATGGGCTCCTGCCAGGGATCCTGCCATGGGCTCTTGCCATGGGCTCCTGCCAGGGATCCTGCCATGGGCTCCTGCCAGGGATCCTGCCAGGGATCCTGCCATGGGCTCCTGCCAGGGCTCCTGCCATGGGCTCCATGGGGCTGGGGGCTGGGGTGGGATCCTGAGCAGGGATCTGGGTAGGGATCCTGAGCAGAGATCCTGAACAGGGATTCTAGACAGGAAATCTGAGCAGAAGGGATCTGAGCAGGGATCTGGGCAGGGAATCTGAGCAGGGAATCTGAACAGGGAATCTGAGCAGGGATCTTGAGCAGGGATTTGAGCAGGGATCTGAGAAGGGAATCTGAGCAGGGATCCTGAATGGGGATTCTGAGAGGGAATATGAGCAGGTATCTGAGCAGGGATCCTCGTCTAGAATCCTGAACAGGGATCCTAGACAGGGAACTTGAGTGTGGATCCTGAGCAGGAATCATGAGCAGGGAATCTGAGCAGGGATCTGAGCAGGGATTCTGAGCAGGGAATCTGAGGAAGGAATCTGAGGAGGGATTCTGAGCAGGGATCCTGAACAGGAATCCTGAACAGGGAATCTGAGCAGGGATCCTCACCCTCTGTCTCCCCCCTCACCTGCCCCTGGTTAATCAGACCCTGTGGATGGGCAGGTGCAATCCTGGTGTGCCCTTAGTGAAGTATTTGGGCAAAAGGTGTTTGCTGCTAAGTCTGAAGGTGCTGAAATGATCTTTTATTTAAAAAGTTGATGTTTCACCCTAAAAGCTGGTCCTGAGTGTCCCCTGGCTGTGGGTGGCTCTGGCACAGTGAGCACCTCAGGGGAGTGATCAGAGTAGGAGCAGCCTGGAGAAGTGGAGCTGTCCTGTGGACTCCTCATCCCTGGCAGTGCCCAAGGCCAGGCTGGACAGGGCTTGGAGACACCTGGGATGGAGGAAGGTGTCCCTGGCATGGCAGGGGTGGAACAGGATGAGCTGTAAGGTCCCTTCCCGCCCAAACCATTCCAGGATTTTGTGGGGTTCATCAGCTCTGCCACTGCCTTCCCTGCAAGCATCCCTGTGCCCATGGCTGAGGCTTTTTAGGGCACAGGATTATTTTGCAGGGAGCAATTGGCTCAATCACCTTTTTTAACACTTCTGTCCTCTCCCTGTAGCTGGGCTTAGGGATGCAGATTGCAGTGGGATTTATGAATGCAATAATAAATCCCAGTGACCTCATGCAGGAGGACAAAACCTCCCAGGACACGAATCCCAAAGCTTTCCCAGCTCTATAGTTTTGTTTGAGTGCTAAAACCGGGTTTGGTTGGGAAGCTCCAGGCAGAGGTGGCAGAGCCAGCACAGCCTCAGCTCAGTTATTGTGGTGCTTCATCCCCTCGGTCTGGGTTTGCTGGGCTGGGATTTGGAGCCCCCTGACCTGCTGCACCTCCTGTGCTCAAACCTGACACAGCCCCGTGGGGAGAAAGCTCATTAAGAGCCCTGCTGTGCTGACCATCCCCAGCTAATTATGAGCTGCCTCCTTAAATTTCCCTTGGCTTGTTTCTATTGGAGACGGGATTTGTCTCCAGTTGAGGCTGTCATTGCATTTCAATTCTCCTCTCTGCACACCGGGCTTTGGGTGGCACTTCACATTTATTTTATATTTTTGTTCCCTCTTTTTTCTTTTCTGTTTTTCTTTTTCTTTTTTTTTTTTTTTGGTCAAGTTCTTTGAGAGAAAAGTGTGATGGAAATATGGTGTCATTGTTATGATGATGAGGGGACTATTTGTGATGTGCCAGCACCCTTCTCACTGGGATCGAACCATTTGAGACATCCCCCAGGTGGCATTTTGCTTCCACAAAGCCAAGCACTTATGCAAATACACACCCATGGAAAGTGCCTGTGTGGTGTGTGTGAGTGTGTGGGGATACACAGATCATGTGGGCGTGATTGGAAAGCAAATTCTATAAATAAATCCCATTATCTTATTACACTGTAATTTTCTGTCATTATCTTGCAGTGTGGATCAGATGCATCTGTGAGTTGCGAGGAGAGTGAGGGGCTGGGAAGTGGCAAACTTTTCTGTCTAGCACAGAGATCCAGGGGTGGAGGAGATGGGAAGGGCTTGGGGAGGTCTGCAGCTCTCCCCTGCCTTGTAGAGAGTTTGAGACCCCAAATCCACTGGGGTAAACCCCAATATTTCACCTGTGCTGCTCTCCCCTGAGCCATGCCTGAGCAGGATGCTGTTCACAGGTGATTTGTTTTCATGGTGAATCCATCTTGCTGATGGGGGAAAAATTAAAACAAAATAAAAATCCACTGTCTAATTTTTAGTTTGAATGGATTTGGCTTCAGTTTCCAGCTTTTACTGCTCATCCTGCCTTTGGCTGATGGATGAAAGAGGTTTGGCCGTGCCCGGTGTTTTCTCCCCAAGAAGGTGCTCGTGTGCTGTAATCAAATCACTCTCATTCTTCTTCCTGATAAGATAAAGAGGTGAAGCTCTTTGAGTCTCCCACTGTAAAGCATTTTTCCTGGCCCTCAGGTTATTTCTGGGCCTTTCTCTGCACTCTGGTCAATTTTTCAGCATCCTTTCCTTTTGCCAGGTGCATCCCTTGGGACTGACAGGAGCAGCTCAGTGCTGTCCCCAAACCCTGCTGTGCTGCCTCTCCAGCCCCTGGGATGTTTTTCCTGGCTGCTCTCATTGAAAACCATGGATTTTTCTGACCCCTAAACCCCACTTTTTCCAAACAATCTGGCTCTGAGCTGCCTAAAACCCCCAAAGAGCTTTGGGACTCTGACTCAGAGTCACCATTCAGCAGAAAGATTAAAAAAAGCCTCACCAGAAAGCCTCAGCCTCATTTGAAAACCAGCACCAAGCTTTGGGATTTTGATTTAAAACATTTTTGTCTAATCCTATTAGCCAAGAGAGGAGACAGGGCTCCTGAAATGACAGTTTCATGTTTTTTTCCCTGTTAACTCCAGGCCTGCAGTCAATTAAACAGTAGATGAGGTGGATCATCCTCGAGGTGCCTGTTGTGAATATGGTGTTTTATAGGGGTGGGAGGTGAGAGGTGGGATTTGGCCACTCTCACCTGGGATCTGGGATAAATATGTGAATAATTTTCCATGAATTCTGCACTGGGCTGATGCTTTGACCAGGTGCAAATAACCTGTGAGAAGAGAAAATGTTTTTTTCTACAACCAGAGAGATTGTGGGTCTGGGGATGCAGGTCCTGGGATGTTCACCATGGGCCTCACTTGGATCCACCAACTCAATCATATTTTGGAGCTGTAGCCACACGGAATCTTTGCAATTGAAATTTTATCTGGCTGCTTTTGGTCTTCAGTGAGTGAAAACCTGTTGGGCACTCCACAAAATGAACTTTTGGGAGGAAACAGCTCGGTGGCAACAGGACCATTTTGTATTCAGAAGATCAAAGTTCTGTTCCACGACCCCTGGAAATGAACATTTGAGCAGCAGCAAATGCTGCGCCTGGAATGGCTGAGGTTCACTCCCAGGTCAATGGCTGCATTTTCTCTCCATGAAGTGATCATTAATTTCAAGTTTACGGTTTATTGCCATAAAGGACTTTAAAAAAAAGGAGAACTGTGCCTTCCATTGGGTTGGGCACGTGCTGCTGCCTCGTCTGGGTGAGCAGAGCTTTCCTGGCAGCCTCTGAGCCTCTCCAGCCACTTTGTGAGGGCTGCAAAAGCTGTTCCAGGGCAGCCTAAGGGATTTTTTATGACTCTGTGTGTTTATTGCATCCAGAGTGTGACACTGGAAGTACCTGGTTTAACAGGTAAGGGGACACAGAGAAAAGAGCTCCCATAAAAGTGTTTAAAGCACTCTGAAATGTGCTGCAGACACTTCCCTGCTGCTGCACACGGGGGTTCAGCTCCCAGCAAAGAGGCTGTTCCTGCTGCCAAGCTCCTGGGGCTGTGAGCAGGATCAGGTGAGCTCCCAGGAGAATGGGAGGTGTGGGAATCCATCTGAATAGGGGAATCCATCTGAATAGGGGAATCCATCTGAATAGGGGAATCCATCCGAGTCCCACCTTCCTGCCCTCCCTGATTCCTGTCACTGCCAACCAGTCTCGCCCAGGCCACCTCAGGAATGCAGGTGAAACCATCATTCCCAAGTTATTTTGAGTAAGCTCAAAGTGCATCATATCAAGACAGAGCCAAAGAGGCTCTTGGAGCACTGTCCCAGCCACAATTACATCTTCCCAAAAAGCTGGAGCTGTGGATGGGCTGGGAGTGAGCCCTGGGGCTGTTGCAGGGTTTGTTGAACCACGTTGGTTTGGTGGTGGCAGCCCAGAGGCCTGGATTTGACACTAAAACCTTTCTCTTTCCCATTGCTGAGTCTGGGGTCTTTCCAGGTTGCTTTGACCCTGAGAATGTTAAAAGTTTCTTTTCCCAGCCCGAGCGCTTGAAGGAGTCAGAGCTCTTCATTTCTCGGTCTCAAGGTTGTTTATTGTATCTTAACTATAAAATTCTTTCTCCTGCCCTGCCGAGGTCCATCCAGCAGGACAGTTCCAGGCACTCTGCCTGCCCCCAGGGCAGTGTTATGTCTTTATACTCAAAACTACCTGTACAATGTTTACAATTACTTCCCAATACCTATCACCTATGTTAGACAATGAGCTTCTACTCTAAACCAATCTAAAAGTGCCACCATCACAGCAGAAGATGGAGGCCAAGAAGAAGAAGGAGAAAGGCTGGACATGCCCAGATCCCTCCATCTTGCCCCCTGAACCTCCATTCTCGAATCCCCAAAATCTACTTTTCCACCCTGTGATAAATTCACTGTTATTCTACCCAAACTGTCATGGCTTGCTGATCTACATCTAAGGTTGGTAATTTGCTCCCTGGGTCATAATCAAACCCACAGGTGTTTTGGGCTCTGTGCCAGGGTCTCTGAGCCCCCTGGCAGGGGTCCTGGCCATCCTGGACAGCCAGAGGGATGTTCTGGGTTCCCACAGCTGAGTTCTGTGATTCTGTGTTTCTCTGAGTCTGTAATTCCATGGTTTTCCCATGCACCTCTCAGGACCTGCAGAGCCCCTGGGAAGTGCCATCATCAGGGGGCACCTGATGGTGTGTGATGTCCACCCCAAGCTGGACATCTTTGGGGTGAAAACTCCCTAAAAAGAGAAGGAACACAATGATTTATCCATGGGGACCTGATGGATGACCACAAACCTGGCGACTGCTCTCCTCTTTGGGATGATGAGTGGCAATGATGCTGCTCAGCATCCATCACCTGCCCTGTCCCTTCCCAGTGCCAAACACTTTGTACCTGGTGGAAAGATTTGGGAATTTGGCAGAGCCCTCAGCTGCTTTTGGAAAGCTGCTCATAAATTAAATCCTCATTTTTTTTTTTCCCTCTCTGGAAAGAAACCCTGGATAAAAAGAGTCTCTTGCTACCCATGGATCCCCCCAACATCTCCAGCCAAAAGGAGCTGAGGAGGGCTGGTGTCTCATGGGGTGCAATGGCCCAAACTCCTCCTGATCCCCTCAGTCCTTGACTGTCCCTCATCACTCAGGAATCTCCTCTGGAGAAGCTAAAAGGGGGAAAAAGCCATAAAACCAACGCACAGGCTGGAAAATTTATTCTTTTAGTGAGAACGTAGTGTTGGATGATCCCACAGGCTGTGAGTTGTTACATGGATATATTGATTTAAAGTATCTGTCGGGCTTGATTTTTAAAAGTGTGCTTGATTGCTGGCAGGTTTATAGGATTATGGGTTTAATTGGATGCCTGTATTTTACTGGATATAAGTGGAATTTATGGCTGTAGTCTCTGCTGTGACAAAAGCATCCCTCTGTCACCCTCCCTTCCACCAGCCAGTGGGTGGCAGAGAGGGCTCGGGGCGGGAAAAGAAATTCAAAATCCATCCCAAAAAGGCTTCCAGGGAATTAAAAATGCCACTATTAAGGTTGCTGAGCCAATCCAGAATGAAAAGTCTCAGGAACTGAGCCTACCTGTGAGCTAAAGACAAGGCACTTGCTAATTGCCTGATTGCACATTATTTTCGGAAGGGCTGATCTGCATATGCCAAATTTGCATAATGCAAATGTTCTGTGGGAATTGTAGCGGGACCTGAGCCGGGTGAGATGTTGGGGCTGGATGTGGCTGGGCTGTGCCCTTCCAGGGGAGCCTCTGAGAGTCTTCCCTGTCGTGCAGCTGGGTGGGAGCAGGGCCAATTAATCCCAGGAATTGATTAATCCAGAGAAAAGACAGAATAGAATAGGAGAGTGATGGAAAGGGCTGGTAACAAATCTCACTGTCCTTGCAGGGCATGTCCTTGCCTTCAAATTCAGCCTCACTCCATCAGCTTTGCTCTGCTTTCCTGACTGGCAACAAATTCTGCAAGGTCTCCTGTGGGATCCTGGCAGAGCTCTGCCTTTCCATCTCTGCTGGGCCGTGGCAGATCTTTGCAGTGCTTTCTGCCATGGCACAGCTTCCCTTGCCCCAAACCCTCCCAGCTCCACCTTTGTGGGACCCCTCGGGCAGCACTGATCAAAAGCAGGTGGTGGGACCCCAGCCTTGTGCTAAAATGAGGATATTTCCATTGCACCTCCCAAGGGGGGTATTCCCAGGGCAGAGGCAGACCCATGGAGCCAACAGCAACATTTCCCAAGCTCGAAGCGACCAGAAAATCTTCAAAGAGTCTCTGAGCCAGACATCTCTCCCAGTTCTGAGCCCGGCCTCGCCTCTGGCACCGCTCTGACATCCTCTGCTTTCATCCTGCATGAGAACATCTCTCTTCCCGAAATGCTCCAGGGCACCTCTTCCCTTCCATCTCCCCCCTACCTGTTTCATGTCCTTTTAGAACTCTTAAGTTCTTTTTGCCTTCCTCGAGGCCTTGCCCAGGTCTCCTGCCCTGCTGAGTCCTTCCCAAAAGGACTCTGTTGACTTCTGAGGAGAGTTTGCTGCTCTCCTTGCAGGCTTCTTGTTTTTTCCCAGGTGCAATTTTTCTTGCTCACTTTTTGATGGAAAGTCTTTTCCTGATGGATAGAGCTAAGTCAATCCTTCCCCAATTCCTGCTGTCTTCAGCAGGGGAGAGGAGGGAAAAAAACCTTTTTCCTTTTGGTCTTCCATCACCTGCGTTTCCGATCACTCATGTCAGGATTTCTCCTCTCACCAGGATCTTTAATGAGTGCAGCCAATAAAGACAAACTCGTCTCTCCCAAGCACATCCAAACTGCAAATGTTTTTCATTCCTTGCCTTTTTTAATTGGAATCCCAGAATGGTTTCAGTTGGGAGGGAATTTAAAGCTCATTTAATTCCAGCTCTGTGCCATGGCAGGGACACCTTCCACTGTCCCAGGCTGCTCCAAGCCCTGTCAACCCTGGCCTGGACACTGCCAGGGATCCAGGGACAGCCACAGCTGCTCTGGGCACCCTGTGCCAGGGGTTGCCCACCCTCACAGGGAGGAATTCCTTTCCAATACCCCATCCAGCCCCGCCCTCCTTCAGTTTCAGGCTTTTCCCCCTCATCCCCTCACTCCAGGTCCCTCTCCAGGCCTGTCTGCAGTGTAAGTCACCAGAACACAACATAAGCTTTTCCTCCATGGTATCACCTCTGTAAATCCTCTTCATTCCCACCCTCCTGCATCCTACCCTCTGCCCTCCCCACCTGTTGGGGTAGATGAAACAGGAAAGCCTTATCAATAGGATTGTCTGGCAAAAGATTTTGAGAATATGGAAACTATAAGTGAGATTGAAATGAAAGCAAGCTTTGAGATCCCTCAGTTACTGAACAACTGGAAAACAATGGTGGGGCTGGCTGAAGGTGATCTCTTTTTGATGGAACAACACCCTCTGATTGCAGACAGGCCCAAGGGTCAGAGCAGACCCTACAGCTTGGCAGAAGGGCCCAAAGAGGAGTTTGTAGGGTTTAGAATGTAACAGAGGATGGTAATGTAGTGATTCTTACAGGCTGTATGGAAATGCTGTAGGATTTGTATATTGTACTAGATTGGTTAGTGAGAATCAGAATATTCAGCACAGAAGAAGATTTATGGTAACAGGAACTTCGCTGTCTTAGCTCTTACCTCTCTTACTCTTGCTCTTACCTCTTGTCTCTTAGCTCTTGCCTTTTACTCTCTTACCCTTTTACTCTCTCACCCTCTCATCCTCTCTCCCCCTCTCCTCTCTCAGTCCTGCTCTGAGCTGTGGCTGGCAGCTCCCAGCAGGGCCCTGCCCCCAGGCCCTTTGCAATAAACCCCAAATCCCAGCAGGGCCCTGCCCCCAGGCCCTTTGCAATAACCCCAAGTCCCAGCCCTGGCTGCAGAGATCTCTGCTCTCTGTCCATCCCAACCATCCTACCCCCGACACTCCTACACCCACCCCCTGGTTTTGTCACAGAGGCTCAGTCTTTACTCCAAAAGGTGCAGTTTGGAGCTTGTAAAACCCAAAATGGACCTTAGGAGGGTGGTGAGAAAATTTTTGGAGCAGCCAAAGCATCATCTCTTGCCTTGGGCAACTTTATCCCAAATGTCTGCGGCACTCATTATGTGCACCCGAGGCAGAGAGGAGCTTTCCATCACTTTCCACTGGACTCAGGGATGAAACAAGGAGCAAATGATGGAGAAAACATCTGTGCAAGAGGCAAACAGCGTGTAAGGCTCTAATTAAGCTCAGCTTTTCTCAGAGATCCCTTACTAGGGGGGCTGCTGACAAGGCCCCTCAGCAGATGGATCCTGGGCCCTTTGCCCCCTTTGGAAGCAGTAATTTTTGACAGAGAGCCTGTTTATTTGGATTTTAAAAACTTTTTCATTTCCTCCAGGGATTTAATTGTCTTTTAAAGGAAAAAACTTACTAAATACCTATCAAAAAATCACAAATCAAATTAGTCTCCTTTGTCTGAAATGGGTAATTTTTGGGGGGGGTTGCTGGTAATAACAATTAATCATAAAATCCACTGGACATAAGGTATTATTATATCCAACAGAGACCCAACTTCCAGCTGGCAGGAGCTGGCAAAGCTCTGCAGAGAGCAAAGCCTCAGTCACACCTGGTCTGGTTTGCTGTTGGTGTTGGGAAGGAAATCCAGCAGGGATGGAGCTGGGACACAGCCCCAGGGAAGCTGGGGCTCTCCTCTGGCTGAGTGGACACTTGTGAGCCCCAAGTGACCTGAAACTCAGAAGATTCCATCCAACAGCTGCTGGCTGGGGCTGAGCTTTGCCGTGGGAGCTGCTGGATTTAGTGACAAATCCATGGGGAGGTTCCTTTGGCTCCTGGGGGAGTTAATGCAACCCAGAATGTGCCTCCATCCAAACGGGATCCAGCTGCTGCAGCTCCTGGCCCACCCTGGACCCCATGGCCTGTGGGTGATGCAGGAGGGTGGGAATGAGGAGGGATTTACAGGGGTGATCCCACGGAGGAAAAGCTCCTGTTGTGCTCTGGTCACTTCTCACACTGTGGAGAGGCTGGGAGAGGGACTTGTCACAAGGGCCTGGTGGGACAGGGTGACCAGGAATGGCCCATCCCAGACAGAATCCAGCCCATCCCAGACTGATTCCAGCCCATCCCAGACTGAATCCAGCCCATCCCAGACTGATTCCACCCCATCCCAGACAGAATCCAGCCCATCCCAGACTGATTCCAGCCCATCCCAGACTGAATCCAGCCCATCCCAGACTGATTCCACCCCATCCCAGACTGATTCCACCCCATCCCAGACTGATTCCACCCCATCCCAGACTGAATCCAGCCCATCCCAGACTGAATCCAGCCCATCCCAGACTGATTCCACCCCATCCCAGACTGATTCCAGCCCATCCCAGACTGATTCCAGCCCATCCCAGACTGAATCCAGCCCATCCCAGACAGAATCCAGCCCATCCAAGACTGAATCCACCCCATCCCAGACTGATTCCACCCCATCCCAGACTGATTCCACCCCATCCCAGACTGATTCCACCCCATCCCAGACTGAATCCAGCCCATCCCAGACTGAATCCAGCCCATCCCAGACTGATTCCACCCCATCCCAGACTGATTCCAGCCCATCCCAGACTGATTCCAGCCCATCCCAGACTGAATCCAGCCCATCCCAGACAGAATCCAGCCCATCCCAGACTGAATCCAGCCCATCCCAGACTGATTCCACCCCATCCCAGACTGATTCCAGCCTATCCCAAATGTAATCCAGCCCATCCCAGATGGAATCCAGCCCACTCCAGACTGAATCCACCCCATCCCAGACTGAATCCCCCCATCCCAGATTGAATCCAGCTCATCCCACACTGATTCCAGCCCATCCCAGACTGATTCCAGCCCACCCCAGACTGAATCCAGCCTATCACAGACCAATCCAGCATTTCCCAGACCAAATCCAGCCCATCCCAGATGCAATCCAGCCTATTCCAGACCAAATCCAGCCCACCCCAGACAGAATCCAGCCCATCCCAGGCTGAATCCAGCCCATCCTAGACAGAATCCAGTCCATCCCAGCCCAGCAGGACACTTTGAAGGCTGTGTTGGTGCTGGATTCAGGGCGATTGAAGAGCAATTGGAGGGAGAGGTGTGTGAATACTCTGATTGAACAGACCAAAATCCCCAAGTGAGGAGCAGCAGTTCCCTGATTGCTGCATTTCCAGCCAGGAAGGGCTGGGATTTGCAGCCACTGGGATCCATAAAGCTGCAGCTTCTCAGTGCTCTGTGAGCATCCTGGTCAACATTTTGGTCACCTTTGGCTTTTCCAGCCTCTGTTGGCAAACTGGGCTCCTGCTCCTCTGCTGTTGGTCTGCTCTGGACACAGTGGGAATGGGAGGGTGGATCCCACTGCCAGCAGGGTTGGATGTGCTGGGGGAGACCCTGAGTTGCAGTTCCTGCCCCTCTCCTGCCACCAGCCCTGCCTGGCTCTGTGCCATGCTCCACACCCTGGCCTGTTTGCTCCAAGGAAACGAGGAGTGGGGAGGAGGGGCTGCTGCCCTCTCAGGAAATCAGAGAAGGGGGAGAAAAGGGTCACTAGGGATGGAGGGAGCAGGAGAGCAAGGATGAGATGGGATGGGATGGGATGGGATGGGATGGGATGGGATGGGATGGGATGGGATGGGGTGGATGGGGTGGATGGGATGGGATGGGGTGGCATAGCATGGCATGGCATGGATTGGGAAAAGATGAAATGAGATGAGGCAGGATGGGACTTTGATGGGACAGGAGGGGATGGATAATGCCCTGAGGAATGCTGCAGGGAATCAAAAGGGATTTTCTCACCTTGAGTCCTGCAATCCCCTTTGAGGGAGCTCTCAGGGATGCTGTGCAGAAGTAGCACCATCGTTCTCCATGACTTTCTCCCAACCTTCACAAGGATTTTCCAGCTCCTCACCACTAAGTCCCCTTCAGTGGATCCTAGGGCAGTCTCTGGCACCCTGAAGGATGGAAACTGGTGCCAAACCTTCTGCTGGCTCCAACACCACTGAGGCTGGAGGATGAGCAATGTGAAGCTGCAGTTTTTTGTTCTTCTATAAAGTCAGGTGGCAGCAGGTGACACCCACAGGGGATCTCCACCCCTGGCAAGAGGGTGTCCTGCACTTTTAAAGTAGGTATTTATGCTCCAAACCCAATATGGAGCAGGAGCTGGGATCAGGAAGAGGCTGACAGGGAGTTTAAAGCAGGGAGGGACCTGAGCCATGTGCAGGCTCTCGTCTGTATTTATGTGTGGCCATTCCCTCTGATCTCCCTGAGATAGAACAAATTGATCCCTGTGGTTTAGGGAATGTAAAACCCAAACTGCAGACACAAATTTAAGTCTATTCAATCTCCCATCCCTGTCCCTCAGCTCGGGGAGGTGCAGGAGTCTCTCTGACTCCATAAAGTTCCAGGAGCTGATGTGCCCAGCTCTGAGCAGCCTCATCTGTCTCTGTGGCAGCAATGAGCCTGCAGAACCTTGGATTTATTCCCTTTTTTCTGGCAGATATTGAAACTTTGTGCATCAAACAGGAGGCAGCCCTGCCTCAGCACAATGGGGAGCGTGGTGCTCTGGTGTCCTGGGACAGGCTGTTCCAAAGATGAGCAGGGAAAGAGTCAATCCTTCACAAATTTACCCAGCTGGGCATTAGCCTTGCATTAAAACCTCCCATCCCTGGCTTAATGCAGCTTAATGACTTGTTTCCCTTCCTAATTGCTGCTTGGCTACCAGCAGCTCCTTCCATCAGGTTATTCTGCAGGATGCTTGGGTGTTTTCCTGCCAGGCTACAATTAATTCACAAACCACTGGAGTGCAGGAACAGTTTAAGTGGTCTCCCCACATTGCATTACCTTGCACTTCTCTTTGCTGAATAACAGCTCCCAGCCCATCTCCCAGGGATTCTGCCTTCCCAGGCTGGTTTTTCCCCTGCCCCTTTCCACTTCAGTAATGTAAATATTTAGATCAGGGAAGAAAATGCTGTTGTCACAAAGCTTTTCTTTCTTGCATGGAAGGTGTTGAGCAACCACCATTTCCCTGCTTCTTCCAGGTGAGGAATGCAAATATTGATGGGTGGGTCCCAAAGGCTGATGACCACACAGGATTCTGTAGGTTGTGGTCCCAAAGGGAAGTCAGCTTTGCAAGGGAAGTTGGAGAAGTTGGGAAGTTGGGAAATGGGGAGTTTGGGGCAGTCTTTGCTCAGAGCAGCTGAGGCCCAGGCCCCTCCTGTCACATCCAACCAGTGTGACCTACAGACCAGCCAGGAGTGGTGGGGGAAATAAAAAGGGACAGGAACGACTGAAGGGCTAGAAACTGAAAGATTTAATACAAGGAGAAATAAAAGGGGATGCCCAAGGGCACAACATAAAACATAAATAGAAATGCCTGCTCACAGCTGCCCCCAAGGAATAAAGTCCTTGCTCCCTACAAGTCCCAGGTTCTCTTATGTTCCCAGGTCTATGTAGCTCCTTTAGGAGACCTCAAAATGGGGTTGAGCACACACCTATATAGACAATGATGGAATGTTCCAGAAAGCTTCTGGCCAATCACAGACTGCTGTGTAGTCTCTATTTGCATGGTTGCTCCCAGTTGTTTCCATGATCCTTTTCTCCTCTTTTCCCTCTCACATAGCCTGGCTGGATATTTTCCATCTTGGCTGCTCAGTGTCCAGGGCCCAGTGTTGTTACCTGCTGCGTTTACAGCCTGTTGTCTCCAGGACAGATTGCCACACTTCCCAGAACTATTCAATCATGAAAGGTTTGGGTGGGAAGGAACCCCAAAGATCACAAAGTCCCAAAGCATGGGCAGGGACACTTTCCATAGACCAGGGCTCCATTCAGTCTGGCCTTGGATACTTCCAGGGTTGGGACAGCCACAGCTGCTCTGGGCACCCTGTGCCAGGGCCTGCCCACCCTCACAGGGAACAATTCCCAATTCCCAATATCCCATCCATCCCTGCCCTCTGGCAGTGGGAGCCATTCCCTGTGTCCTGTCCCTCCACCCCTTGTCACAAGTCCTTTTCCAGTTCCCAGTGAGTCATCCTCAACAACTGAATTCCCACAAACCCCAAGCCCTCTTGTGCCCACTGCAAGTTTTCCAGGCTGCTCAAATCAAGGGCTTCTTTAGAAATAATTGTTGCTAAAATTGCAGTGTTGCTGCTGTCTTTGATTTGCTGCTCTGTGTGACACTGTGATGGCTCTGCAGCTCTGAGAGCTCCCTGTGGAATTAAATTGAAGGAACTGGAGAGTATCTGGAGCTGGAAGGGACCCCCAAAAATCATCACATCTGATGACCCATGATGGCATCAAGTGATTATCCATGCTCGGCACACCTGGAGAGGTGGAATGGGGACCCACAGCTGGAATTTGGGGGATGCAGCCCTCACTCAGGGGTGACAGCTCATGCTCAGCAGAGGGTCACAGAGCCCCAGAATGGTTTGGGTGGGAAGGGACCTTAAAGCCCATCCAGTTCCACCCCTGCCATGAGCAGGGACACCTTCCACTGTCCCAGGCTGCTCCCAGCCCTGTCCAGCCTGGCCTTGGGCACTGCCAGGGATCCAGGGGCAGCCACAGCTGCTCTGGGCACCCTGTGCCAGGGCCTGCCCACCCTCACAGTGACATCTCCTGGATAATGGTGATAACCAAGACATGGGGCTGGAAAATCAAATAAACCCAGTGTCTGGAGCTTCAGTGAGTCCCCAGATTGTGGCCAATGTGGGTGAAGTTGGCAGCACCATCAGTGCTGTGCCAAAGCCACTTTGCCCCTGCAGAAGCAGAAAGGAGCAAAGCAGCAGAAAGAGCTGAGCCTGCCTGGATCCTCACCCTGCTGGGCTCTCTCCATCCCAATCCCAAAGGCATCCAGTGATCAGTGCTGGTTTAGGCCCTTCCCTGAGCTCCTAAACGTTTCCAGTGCTGATTTGCCAGCGGGGCAGGAATGGGACCTGACTCACTCGCAGTCCCTGGGAGCTCCTGGCCGAGCACAAAGGCAGCAGCCCCAGGAGCGGCTGCCAGAGTGTCTGCGAGCTCTGTCTAATCAAAGCCACACTGATTACAGAGTTTTGCAAAGCTTTCTTTGCAGGGATGATGCAGGGAGGTTTTCAAAGGGGCCAGGCTGTCAGGCACTGGATGGGGGATGTGATATTGAGGCCAGAGATCCTGCAATATTTCCTAGATTAGAGATTAACGTGCTTCTAATTAATTTTGATGCTATGTAATACGATAAAGTTGTGTCTTTCTTGTGATGCTGGGCTAGCTCATAATCCAATCTTTAATTATTATCTCTTGCTTTTAAAATAAAGAAAAAGGCTATTACGTTATAATGCCGACCAGGCAGCAGCCGTCGGGAAGCCGAGGGCTTTATACATTGATGGAAGCTGTAAATTTAAAGTCTTTCTTTCCATTTAATGAGCTGGATTGTCTGAAAGATCTGACTGGCAAGAGGTTTGAAACTATAAAACCTCCCCGAGGCTGAGCACAGCCTCCCGACCTGGATATCTGGGGAGTAGGATGGGGATGGGCAGAGGTGCTGGCTGTGCCCTTGTCGAGCTCTGCCAGTAAAGGCAGGGCTGAGAAAGAGCCACAGAAAATAATTCAATGGCTGGCAAAAAAAAAAGCTTTAAAGTGCTCCATATGCTTAATTTATTAAAAAGGAGACAGAGAGGTGACTTGATTACCATGTCTAAGTAGCTTCACAGGGAGAAAATACCAGATACTAAAGGGCTCTTTAAGCCCTCAGAGAAAGGCAGAATGGGAACAAATAGTTTAAAGGCAGCCACAGAGCAAAGTTAAGTGAGAAACTGCAATTTTCTCCAAAATATTGAGGCTGTGAAAGTATCAGGGGAAGAGGGTTCTCCAAGGCTCTTGACATCTATGGAACAAGAAGGGATGTCTCTCAAGGGGACTCGTGCCAGCATCCAGCTTCCCGAGAGCTGCAGGGTGCAGATGCCCCTGGGGTTTGTGGTGCAGGAGCTCATCTTTGAAAAGTCAGCCTGAGGACCCTGAAAGCATTGCTCAGCCTCTTCCCAAAATGATGCAAGCAGAGCTTTTTCCATGCTGGCAGTCTCCACAATCGAGAGATATTTGTCTTCATTTACCACCAAAGGCATCAGCAATCCTTCCACTTTGTTTTCTCCCTGCGAACAAACAAACAAACCAACCAACAAAAAGCCTCTGCTCCTCAGGAAACTTTTTAACAGTCATGAGGTGTCCAAGGGCCGCCTCAGATGCTGCCTGAGCCGTCTCCCGCTCCCTTTCAACGCTCGGTCTTCTGGGTATGCATTTGTTTGCTTTTGTTTTGCTCTCAAATAAAGTTGTAGCTTTGTTCTTGCCTTTCTGAATGCCCTTAGTATTCCTGGGGAAAAGCCTGGAAATAAAGCTGCCAGCTCCTGACGGGAGCGGACACTGATCAGACGCGCGATTCCCCAGCAGTTTTATTTACCAACACCAGGCCCTTATCTCCAGCTCTGCCCAGCTCTGGAGGAGCTCCCCTTGGCCCTGCTGCTCCCCCTCCCAGTCAGAGCTGTGATTTGTGTAACCGGCTCTGCCCTAATCTCTCGCCTTGATCAGAGCTTCATCCCACTTAGCTCCCACCCAGCTGAATTTTTGACTTGATAAATTGGATGGGGATTTCAGCAGGATCTCAGGGCCTTCCAGGCTGCTCGATGCTTGGCTGAACTTTGTCAAACACAAACCGATGCGTGATTGTCAAGGGAGACTCGGATCCAACGAGTCAGAGGGAGCTGGAAAGGCATAACATGGCTCCAGTCCCAGGTTTTGTGCTGGGTGTGGGATAGGGACACATCAGACCTCTTTAAACAGGTGCTGTATTGCACTAAATAGTGATTTAGTTGTTTGCACTGGGTGTGTGGTGATTTGCACTGTTCACATGATTTGTATGCTATGACCACACAGTGTTCCTCTCTTCCCTCCCCACTAAGTGTCAGCCCTGGTGGTCTCAGCCCTGGTGGTCTCTCCCCTGGTTTACCCCTCCCCTTGCCCCTCCTCACTGATATCCCATTGGCTGCAGTCCTCTTCCTCCACTCCCATTTCCCCAGGTATAAAAGCCTCCCTCCATCAAGCAACGCCCTCTTTCCTACCTGGGAAGTCCCTGGGTCTGAGATGTCTCCTCCAAGTCAGTAAACAGAGGACATTTGTCCCCATGTGAAGAAGAGTGCTTATAATTATGATATTTTCTGAAAAAACCTTTCCTTAGGATTTTTTCTCCTGAGAAGCTGAGAGGCCACAGAAACAAAATGTAAACTGATTATCTGCTGCTGTGGAATGCAACAGGTGGATCTGTGATTGGTCTTGCGGTTGTTTCTAATTAATGGCCAATCACAGTCAGCTGGCTCAGACTCTCTGTCCGAGACAGAAGCTTTTGTTATCATTCCATTTCCATTAATTGATTGGCTTTTCATGGGCTTGATTGCAGCAGCTCGGGGGAATCTTAGCTAGCCTTCTGATGAAATCCTTTCTTCTATTCTTTTGGTATCGTTTTAATATAATATATATCATAAAATAATAAATCAGCCTTCTGAAACATGGAGTCAGATCCTCGTCTCTTCCCTCATCCTGAGCCCCCTGTGAACACCACCACAAGCGCTTCCGATCTTTTGCTTTGTCCATGTAAGCTCGTGTGGGCTGGGGTCCACAGCTGGCTGGATTGGACCCAAACAGCCTGGCCAGGCATGAGTTCTTACAAACAGGGAAGAGAGACTTCTTTGACCTTCATTTTGCACTCCTATCTGTGCAGGAGCTGTTTTGGCCGCCGGGTTTGATGGAGCGCGGGGCTGATCCGATAGCGCGGCGGGGCCGCGCCGGCGGTGCTGAGTTATGGATGTGCCGCTAATGGCACAGCCTCGCCTCCCGGGAAAAGGGCTCCAGCTAAACCCCACTCCTTATCTCGCCCAGGTAACCTGCACACACTTCTGTGCATCTGTTATATCTAAATATTTATTTGTGGCACACCAGCAGAGGTCCTTTACCTCTCTATTTACTCTGCTTTGAAGTATTGATCTATAATTACCCGTGAGTACCTTGCCTGTAAACATTTCCCTGCAGATGTACTTATAAATACCACTTACCTAAACACCCCCCAGCATTTTCACCTGTAAATATCCCTTGCCAGGAAAGGGCCATGACAAACTTCTTAAATCAGAGGCAGGAGGAGACTCTCCAGAGCATTTTGTGCAGGTGGAGCAGAGTCTGGTGGGGCACAGGGTGCTGGGCACAGTCTCAGACCATTTTGTGGTTTCCACCTGTCCCCTCAAGCTGAAAAAGCTGGTGTTCTTTTTTTTTTCCTCTGGCTGACCTTAAACTTCCCTCCTGCCATTTAGGAGGTCATCAGGAGTAATTAGGAAGTCCAGCTATATTCCAGACTTATGATAATGGTATTAATATAGGGCAGCTTTAAGGCTATAAAACATCAGGGGCTTTGGGGACCAGACGTTTGTGAGTGCCTGTTAAAGTCATCTACTCCAAACTGAGCACAAACACCGGAAGCTGAGCATGCTTGAGAGCTCCAGATGTTCCAGATGTTGGGACAGCTGTTGGAAGGATTCCCTCTATGGTATCACAAAGGTCACAGTCTCTACCAGTGAGTAGAGACTCTCTACTCAGATATGGGGATAATTTAAATGACAATGCCTCAAAACCAGGCTCCTGACAGGACAAAGCATCTTGGATGTGTTGTGGATAGGAATTTTTGCCTGAGAGCACCAGATAAAGCCCCAAAGGATGCCAGGCACTGAATCATTCTTAATGATGGAGACCTGGAGAATGCACAGAAGCTGTAACTCCAGGTCTCACCTGAAGAGGTGTAGACCCATGGGCACAGTTACCACTAAAAACATTATTTTCCATCACCACATGGAAATCTGGGAGTCTTTTCCCAAGTGCCAAATGCTTGGAGGGAGATGTGAGACCCTGGATGAGCTGGATGACCTTGAGGAAGGGCACTCGAGGGTGCTGAGTGAGACCAGCCACGGCTCATCTGTCACCTCCTTGCTCCAGCATCTGATGTACTTTGGAAGTAAAATTTGGATTTTGCCCTTTGGAAATATATCTGGCTCTGGAAACTACAAGTATTTGGAAAGGGGGAATATTTCTTCATCCCTGTTGGCTTCATTCCTGATGTTTTCAGCTCTGCCCAAGTCCAGGGGAGATTTTCTTTAAGAGCAGATCTGAGGGCACAAAAGAACCTTCACCAGGATCCTGATGCCCACCCTCGGGAGGGAATGTGGCCTCTCCTTGAGGGAATTTGAGCAAAAATCCTGAATGGAGTCAGTCTGGAGGCCCAGAGGTGTAATCCAGCCTTACCCCATGCTGACATGGGACTGCCCAGCCGTGATTCCTGCTCTCTGTGACCCTGCATCCAATTTATTATGGGAAAAACAGATTTTACTTTAACCAAACCTTCTGCTTGGAAAGAGCTTGTAGATGTATCTGATGGGAAGAGCTCTTCTCCAGAAAAATGAGGTGCATCCCTCCTGCAATGCCAGGACTGAACCAGGCACTTTCACACTTTCCCCTCAGCCCCTGGGTCGCTCCATGCCTCGATATGCCATTTTCTGAACTGAATAAAAAAAAAAAAGAAAAGAAAAGAAGGAAAAAAAAAAGAGAAAAAAAATCAAGAGTGTGGGTTTCCATGGAGACAAGAGTTCTGTTCTAAAATCTGAGGGCAGGCAAGCTCTGGATTTGGTGTTTTGATGCAGATGCTTGGGTTCAACTTTAGAGGAAGAGGTTGGCTCAGACTGGAGCTGTTTGGAGGGCTGGTGTTTGGTGTGGGTGGTGTTTCATAGGATTTGGGGAAATTCCACTGAAAAGGGGGAAGAAAACCCTCTTCAGTCATTTGCAGGGGAAAAGAGCTCACAAACAATAGGAATGATGGAGTCCTCTGCAGCACATCCTCAAGGTGTCTCTAATGGAAGGCCCAACCTCCACCTGTGCCAGCAGGGAGAAGATGTGTCCTCTCCTGGTCCTGAAGCACTGGAGAAAGCATGGATGGCTTGACACAGGTGGGAGATCTGGGGTGGAGGCCGTGGGGAAGGAAAAGGACCTTGGGCTGATTTGCTGCCCACACATCTGTTCTCCAGGCAGGAATTCCACAGGCTCCTTAATGATGTGTTGGGTTCTTCACTCCAGCTCATGAGCTCTTGATACTTTGAGCCTTAATTGATTGGCTTTTCATGGGCTTGATTGCAGCAGCTCGGGGGAATCAGAGCAGCAGAAGGTGACAGGAAGCGTTAGCACTTTGTTTGGAGAACCCGGCTAATGATTTGTGTGCAGCAAAAAATGGGAATTAATTCTCAGGGAAGAAATCCTGCTTTGAGGGAAGTGAGACACCCAACGTGCTAACGACCTGTCAAAGCAGGTGCTGAGGAGCTGCTGCCCCAGGCTTGACCCCTGGCAGGGTTCTGAGCAGAGTGGTTTGGAGACGCGGTGCCAAACCGTGGACTGGGATGCCACCCCTGGAAACTCCTTCCAAATCACATCCATGGGGCTCCCTATGGCTTCCCAAGGCTCAGGAAGAGCAGGCAGGTTGCCATTGAAAATCAGTGAGGGAGTGAAATGCCAGCAAAGACATGGATAGCTTCATGAATTAATTTTTTTTTTAAAGACTGTCTTATATTGAATAGGGAGACAGTAAAGAGAGAAGGTGGAGGGTATTTGCAGCAGAACTTGGTGAAGAAAGTTCTTCCTGGTTCATGAATCACAGAACAGAAAAATGGAATAATTTAGGTTGAAAAAGCCCTCAAAAATCATCAAGTCCTTTGACTCCCCAGCACTGCCAAGGCCATCACTGACCCATGTCCACAAGTGCCATGTCCACATGGCTTTTGAATCCCTCCAGGGATGGTCACTCCACCACTGCCCTGGGCAAAGGCATCCTAGGATTCGTACTAAAGGATTCTTCAATCCTTTCTATGAAGAAATTTTCCTTAATATCCAATCTAAACCTCCCCTGCTGCGACCCGAGGCTCTTTCCTCTTGTCCCATCCTTTGTTCCCTGCAAGCAGAGGCCAACCTGCCCCAACCGCCCCCTCCTGTCAGGGATTTGTGGAGAGCCAGAGGAAGAGATGGACAAGAGAGCATGGATGAGGGTGGAAAGAGGGATGAACTCTGTGTCTCTGTACATCCCCAGTGTGCAACAACCCCCTGGGAGAACCTGGTACAGAAATGTGCAGCCCCTGAGACTCTGAGTCCCCAACAGTGTCCAAGGCCAGCCTGGATGGGATTCAGAGCCACCTGGGACAGTGGAAGGTGTCCTTGTCATGGCTGGAGGAGGGACTGGATGAGCTTTAAGGCCCCTTCCAACCCAAACCAGTCTGCGATTCTAAGATTCTCTGGGGCTGTTCCTTTTTCCTCAGTGTATTTGTAGCTTCTTTCTGGAAATCCAGGAGTCCCCAAAGCCATCCCTGATTGTCTTAGGTTGGAAATGCAAGATGTGTCCAGGGGTGTGTGTTCTATCCCCATCTGCCAGAGCTGGGGCAGTTCTCTGCTGTTCACTGGGCTGATTTCTTTATCTCTCCCACAGCCAATCCTCCCTCCAGGAGATCTCTGCTGTCCATGGCCACTGAGTGTCCCTGCAGGGCTGATCCAATCCCACCATCTCATGGGGAGATGCTGTGCCCAGGGCAGGAGCCAAGCATTCCTACCTGGATCCAATCTGAGCTTTGGGACACCCCAGCAGCCTTTGCCCCCTGCATTGCCAGAGGAGCAGCTTTCTGCTGCCCTGCATGGCCAGAGGGAGCCCAGGCCCATCTCCAGCAGCCCTGGAGCTGCAGAGGAAAACTCCCCCCTTGTGCAGGATCCCTGCTGCAGCAGAACCACAGCTGGCACTGCAGGAGGGCTGAGCCCCCTGGGATGGGGCTGGCACACAGGGGGCAGGGCATGGGCTGACTCTGGCAGGGTTGTCTTGTATTACTGCATTGTTTATTTTATTTTTATTTTCTTCCCTAATAAAGAACTTGTTATTGCTATTCCTATATCTTTGCCTGAGAGCCTCCTAATTTCAAAATTGTAATAATTTGGAGGGAGGGGGTTTACATTTTCCTTTTCAGGGGAAGATTCTGCCTTCCTTAGCAGACACCTGGCTTTTCAAACCAAGACACTGATGCAGAGCTGGCTCCTGCAAGAGGCAGATTTGAACCCCCTCTTTTATTCAGGGATCACACCCCTCTATGGGGAGAAGTCCTCCCAGGAGGATTTACTCCTGGATTTAGTCCTGGCACCAGTCCTGAGAGCAGACCGAAGAAAGGCAGCTCTCCTGAACTCTCCCTACAGTGGGAATATGAATGTTTTGTTTCAATAACATTTAACAGCGATTGCCTGGGCGACCTCTGCCCTGCTGTGATTAAATATTAATATTCTTCTAGTCTGGGCTCCTGCTCTGCTTTTCCCCCTCTGGTTTCCAAATGAAGCTGCCTGGCCTTGGCCTTTCTTTGGAGCACGGGGATGGAGTACGGATGAGGCAGTGCTGGATCCAACCACCCCAACCAAAGCTTTGCTCTGAGCTTTACAGGGAAAAAAAAAGAGCTGGGCTATGAAGTTGCTGAACTCAGGGGAATTTAATAACACTCAGCCACCAGCAAAGCGATTAAATGCTGCCTCCTAATTCCTAAGTGCCTCGCTGATGGTTTCCCCAGCACGCTGGGACTAATCTGTGAACGGGCCCGTTCTCACATCCCCGGCAGGAGCCGGGGTGAGGCTGGAATGGGCTGCTGGTCCTGCAGCGGGGATGGAGGTCATGAGGGAGCAGGGCAGCGGGTTGGTGGCGGGTTTGCTGTGGGGTTTGAGGGCCTGGTTGGCTTTGGGGTGTCTGATGCAGGGAGAGGGAATGTGGGGCTGGATGTAGGATGCTCACAGGGGAGGAGGAGGAGGAGGAGGAAGGCAGAGGGAGGGGTGAGTCTGGCTAGAGATGAGCTGTGGTCCTGCTCCTTTTCTGCTGGAAGGTTTCAGGTTTCAGCTTTTGACTCAAAATAACCTCCATTTTGCGTTAGATTTCACCTCTAAGATGTACAGATAAGAGATTCCACTTCAATCATACTTTTTCCTCCAGACAGTGTTTCTGCTGCATCACCCTCTTTTCTATGATTTTTAAAATTATTTTTTCAAATTTATTTTTGAAAAAACTCTGAATGTGTTGGATTTGGGAAGGCCTCAGGGGGGTTGGCTTGCTCCTTTCAATCCTCAGAGAGCCCCAGGAGCCCGAGACAGAGCCGAGGATGCCCCGATGTCCCTCGTTCCGTCCGTGCCGGCGCCGCTTCCCCGCTGCTCCCTCCCGTGCCTCCACAGCAGATGATTTGCCCGACCTTTAGATGGGAGATGTTCGGAACCCAGCCAGGCTGATCGGGAATTTAATGCTGATTGAGGTGGTAATGTGGCTGTTCCCGACGCGCCCCGGCGGGCTGGGGACACTTCCACGGCAGAGCTCCCAAATGGACTGCACTGCCACGTCCCTGTGCCAGCCCAGGGGATCATTTATTTCAGTTTTGAGGATCAGAGTGTGTGAACGCCCGTGTCTCACTGCTGCACAGGCTGAAAACCTGAACTGCCCAGCAGCTGTGCTTCAGCTGAGGGGCTCCAGCCCAGAAGGACCTCAATCCAAGGGATGGGAAAAGCGTCTCTGGGCTGCCCTGGGCACCATATCCCATATTTGGGCACTGTATCCCATATTTAGTACCGTATCCCATATTTGGGTACCATATCCCATATATCCCATATTTGGGTACTGTATCCCATATTTGGGTACTGTATCCCATATTTAGTACCGTATCCCATATTTGGGTACCATATCCCATATATCCCATATTTGGGTACTGTATCCCATATTTAGTACCGTATCCCATATTTGGGTACCATATCCCATATATCCCATATTTGGGTACTGTATCCCATATTTAGTACCGTATCCCATATTTGGGTACCATATCCCATATATCCCATATTTGGGTACTGTATCCCATATTTGGGTACTGTTTCCCAGATTTAGTACTGTATCCCATATTTGGGTACTGTATCCTATATTTGGGTACCGTATCTCCATATCTTTATCTCTCCCACAGCCCACAGCCCATCCTATATTTGGGTACCGTATCTCCATATCTTTATCTCTCCCACTGTTTCCCATATTTGGTACCGTATCCCATATTTGGGTACCATATCCCATATTTGGGTACTGTATCCCATATTTGGGTACCATATCCCATATTTGGGTACTGTATCCCATATTTGGGTACTCTATCCCATATTTGGTACCATATCCCATACCTGGGCACCATATCCCATATGTGGGTACCATATCCCATATTTGGGTACTGTTTCCCATATTTGGGTACCATATCTCCATATCCCATATTTGGGTACTGTTTCCCAGATTTAGTACTGTATCCCATATTTGGGTACTGTATCCCATATTTGGTACCATATCCCATATTTGGGTACTGTATCCCATATTTGGATACCATATCTCCATATCCCATATTTGGGTACTGTTTCCCAGATTTGGTACTGTATCCCATATTTGGGTACCGTATCCCATATTTGGGTACTGTTTCCCATATTTGGGTAGCATATCCCATATCTGGGTACTATATCCCATATTTGGGCACCATATCTCATTTTCCTCCAGTTTCCAGCATCCCCACATCTCTGCTTTACAGAGGCTAGCCAGATCTAATGGTGGGGTGAGAGCAAGACATGCAATTCCATAGGGGAAAACAGGTAGTGCAAGGAAATTTCCTCATGGGAACTCATGGCTGGGGCACAAGGAGGCAGTTAATCCTTTAAAACAGGCTCGGGGCACTTTGGAAAAGAATCCCTGTGCTGAAAAGGTTCGAGTGTGTTTGGTGTAAAGGGGTTTGGGTTCAAGGGTCTTTGGTATAAAAGTGTCACTTGTCCCAGCCCTGCCTTGCAGGAGGGCGTGGCCATTCCCTGGAGATCTGCTCCTTTTCCAACTCTTTGGCAACAGCCACATCATTCTAGCTCCAAAAAATAACAAAGTTGGGGAAGCAAAAGGACAACAAAATATATCCCATTGTAAACAAACATGTCAATTAGTGTAATCAGCTCTAATGAGGAAAGGGAAGCCAAATTCCACACTTTGAGTGGCTGTTTGGGCCAGCTCATCCAGGCAAGCCCAGCTCCTTCACCCCACGTGTGCTGGGGGCACTTGGGGTGTGATGGCCACACCATCCCTGCTGGATTTGGGGTCAGTGCCCTGCCACTTTTCCTCCAGCCCCCATTTTTTGGGAAGTGGAAGGAGGGTGCATCCCTGACTCGCAGCACTCAGTGACAAACAAAAGACGTTGATTTATAATTTGCTGTTATTGTGCTGCTCCTCCGTCATCCCCAGCCAGCCCTGCCAGTTGGGCCTTGGGACCGGCAGAAGGAATTGCTTTGCCTCCTTCCATTTGCCCAATAAATAATAATAACAATAATTGACATAATGGCAATAATAAAACCCATCCATCTCCCCCGCCACCCTCCCCAGCCTGGCGAGGGGAGCCCAACTTTTGGGATCGTTTATTTGGCAGGGGGATTGGGGTTGACTTTAACACGAGCTGTCACCAAACAAATCTCCCTGCGGCACAGCGGGTATTAAAACCATCTTTCATGAATTCAAATCTTCCAAGAGGGGCCATCAGAGAAATGAGGACCAGGACTGGAGGCTTGGCGTTATTTTTTTTTCCCTCCTGTGAGAAATTAAGGACTAAACATCCTCATTTGGTCCCTAAACCCCTTCCAGGGATGTGCCAAGCCTAGGATTGGAGGGTGAGGATGCCCCCCAGCAAAAGATTCCATCAAAATTAACAGCAGTCCTTTGCACTTCCCCAGATTCAATGATTTTTCCCTGTATTATTGGTGCTGGTTCAGTTATTATGGGCTAGGCATCTGGGATAAGGGGAGAAGGGGGAGAGAGGGGTACCCTGACAAAATGGTGTGAAACACAGTAAAACCTTCCAGCAGGGCTTGGAGGGGTCCTGGCTGTGTGAACCCCATTGGGAGGAAGGAAAAGTGGGATAAATGAGGAGGACAAGGTACTGTCCCAAAGGCTGGAGTGTGCTGGCTGTTTCTCATCCACAGCCTGGTGCTGGGTGCATCCCTGCACCTCTGGAACCCCCCAGTCACATGGATGGAGCTCTGTGCATGGCAGGAACTGCTCTGTGTAACACAGCTGGGGGCTGAAGGCAGCTCCACAATGGAAATGCTGCACCCCAAATCTCCTCCCAGCCAAGAGTCCCTTCCAGGGGTTGTTGTAGGATTTACATTTCCCACCAGAGGCACTGCCATCCCAATGAGCATCCCGAGGCCTGCCAGGGTCCAGGCCCTGGAAATCAGATTCCCTGTGAGCACTGAGCTTGAAAACAAAAGAAAAGATGCATCCTTGCTCATTGCAGAGGGGGTCGAGTGGATGATCTCTGAAAGTCCCTTCCAACCCAGCCCAACTCAATTCAACATATTCCATCCCATCCCATCCCATCCCATCCCATCCCATCCCATCCCATCCCATCCCATCCCATCCCCTCTCTTAAAATAAAGAATCACACTAGGAATTCTGGCCCTCCTGACTCCTCTGCTGCAAATTTGATTTTACTTTTTTTTCTAAATTTGAATTTTTAAATTTCCTTTCATTTTCCTTTCCCCTGGAGAAATGGTTTGAGGGACAGCTTCTGGCTCTGCTGCTGCTCCTGCAAACAGCCAGAGAGTTCCCACACAGCTCCTTTGATGGCCCAGCAACACAGAGAGAGAATAAACCCAACATGGAGCAACCTTCCCAGATGGCTCTGTGTGAACCCCATTGGGAGGGAGGAAAAATGGGATAAATGAGGAGGACAAGGTACATCACCAGCAGAGCCTGGGTGATGGTTCTCCACAGATCCACCTCCTGGGCAAGTGAGGGCCAGAGGCTCCAGCAGAGTTTTGTATTGTAGAAGGTGAATTTATGGAATATACACCACGTCCCTGCATGGTCCCCATGGGGACATGAGGGTGATGGGTGTTTGGAGGAGGGTGCCAAGCTCTGGAGCAGGGATGAGATCCCGTGCAGCCCGTGAGGGACACACATGTCAGGTCATTTGGGATCCTGGGGGGACTTTGCTGTGAGCAGGGCTTAATCAGAGCCTGGCAAACCGTTTTCCTGAGGGTTGGTGGGACAGGCAGCAGCAAAAAGGACCAGAACGGAGTCATTTCAAAGAGAGTGGGCAAAACGTAATCATATCCAGGGAGGACTAATCCCGGATTATCATCAGGGGTTGGAAGGGATAAACCATATCTAAGCACACAGCTTTCATCCCACGGGGCTGTCAGAGCAATCGCAGCCGCTCTGGGCGCAGGGACCGGAGTGAGAGAGGGAGGGGGAACCTCTGCCAAGGGCATGGGGGGAGCTGGGTGGCAGCTGGAGACCCTCAGTGGGGGGACACCTCAGCGTGGGTCCGGGCTGGGCCATCCCTGTGTCCTTTGTGCCTCCTGGTGTCCCTGGGGCAGGCGGATCCATCCTTCTCTCGTGGCCGGCACCGTGACCGCTGCCTGGAGGATGTGGCTGCTCTCCTCCTTATCTTTTTGGCTTCTCTCCTCAAGTACAAATTGACCTCTCAGAATTTTCTCCTTTAATGCCCTTGTTCTCAAATGTTAATAACTGGTCAGTGACAGGCTGATTAAGCCTTCCTTCCTCCCTTATTTAGATTGGTGTCACTGCAGCAGCTCAAACGGGGCTGTAAAGAACATTAACACCCGCTCGGCACTGACAGGGCAAACTATTCCCTGGGAATTGATAAGGGCTTTTTCTGGAAATGAATTTGGCGCTGGCAAAACAAACGGATGCCTTGAGCTCCATCCATCTCCCTTCCTTTAATAACTTTCATTTGTTGGGCGCTATCTCCAGCACCAATTAATGTAACGAATGCCTTTTGTCCCAGCAGGGGCTTTTGCAGGAGCTTCCAGTGGGACAGCTCCACTTCCCTCCCCTTCCCTCCCCTTCATTTCTTGGCTTGGGGTGAGGTTTTCTCCCCATGAGCAGGGGCTGAGTGGCCCAAAATAGCATCCTTTTCTCATGGCATCATGCCTTGATCCATATCTATATCCACACCTATATCTATATATCTATACCTTGGTCTATTATCTTTATCTGTATCTTTCTTTATCTTATCTTTATCTACATGTGTATCTATATCATCTATATTTGTATCTTCATCTGCATGTGTAGCTATTTTCATGCCATTCATAACCACATCCATATAATTTGTATGCATATCCATATAATTTACATCCATATCCATCCAACCTGTATCTATATCCATAAAATCTGCACCTGTAGCTACACCTACATCTGTCTATATATCCATATCCATGTCTATATCCATATCCTCGGCATGCACACTCATGTCCATGTCCATGTCCATGTCCATGTCCTTGTCCGTGTCAATTTACACTTTATCAATATCATCTATTTTCTTATCATCTATATCTATATCAACTTAATTTGTATCTGTATCTGCATCTCTTGCTGCACTCATGTCATTCCCATCCATATCCATATAACTGATAACCATATCTATATAATCTATATTCATGTAATCCATATCTCTAGTTATACCTGTATCTGTCTATATATCCATATTCATATCATTCATATCCATATCATCCATATCCCTAAAATCTATATCTATGTCCTTAGCACAAATATCCATGTTCATGTTTGTATCTGTTGGATTAAGGTTTTTTTGATTTAGAGATGAGGTAACTGAGAGAGGTTTTAAAACTTTTATTCCATTTTCAGTCTCATGTGAAGGGTGAGACAATAAAGATGTTATAATTTACGCTATCACAATTAGAAGATAGTTAATTTTCAAATTAATTTTCTACAAATTCATTTCCCACATGTATCCATATCCATATCCATATCCATATCCATATCCATATCCATATCTGTATCCGTATCCGTATCCGTATCCGTATCCATATCCGTATCCGTATATCCATATTTCCATATCCATACCCATATCCATATCCATGTCCATGTCCATGTCCATGTCCATGTCCATATCCATATCCATATCTATATCCACATTCATATCCATGTCCGTATCTGCATCCATACCCATATCCATATCCATATCCATATCCATACCCATATCCATATCCATGTCCATATCATCTGTATCCATGTCCATATCCATATCCATATATCCGTATATCCATATATCCATATATCCATATATCCATATATCCATATATCCATATCCATGTCCATGTCCATATCCATATCCATACCCATATCCATGTCCATATCATCTGTATCCATATCAATATCCATATCCATATCATCTGTATCCATGTCCATGTCCATGTCCATATATCCATATATCCATATATCCATATATCCATATATCCATATATCCATATATCCATATCCATGTCCATGTCCATATCCATATCCATATCCATATCCATATCCATATCCATATCCACCATATCCATTCCATCTCTATCTGTATCTGCACCCATCCAAGCTGTGAAGGAGCTGGAGGGGGAGGAGGGAAGGGATTCCCATGGAAGGATGAAGGCACCGCCTGTGGAAGGCCCTGGATCCCTGGCAGGGGTGGGGCAGCCACAGGTTTCCTTTGCCAGGGCCTCTCCAGCCTCGCAGGGAAGAATTCTTCCCCAATATCCCATCTAAACCTACCCTCTCTCAGCTGGAAGCCATTCCCCCTCATCCTCTTACTCCAGGCCCTTGGAATAGAAACTTGGAGCTCCAGCTGGACAACACTGGTACCCCAATTCCTGTCCTGTATCCCACTTTTGTCACATTCAGGGTGTTAAACACTCCATGAGTGTGAGCGTTGAGAAGAGAAGAGGCTGGAGGAAGAATGAAGCTCCAGGATCAGCACACAGAGCAACGCTCTGATGTCTGAGCATCCCAAAATCCCCCAGCACCCCAACCCCTCACAGCACACAGCCTGAGCCTTCCCAAGCCCAGGATTTGGAACATGAAGCTGATGGTTTAATTACCAGCAGAGAGAGGAAAAGAGAGGATTTTTGACAGCTGGGTAAGTGCTGCATGGGGCAAGTCAAGACTTTCTCCTTTTATAGACCTTATCCTGCTATTGGGATATAATCTGCTCCCTGTGTCCCTGTAAATACTCTCCTACAAATTCAGAGTGGCCGTGCCCTGACCCTGGGCTGTCAAATCCTCCTCCTGCCAGCTTTGAGTGAGATCCAGGCAGTACCTGGGAGGGTTATTCCTGTTCAAGGGGCTGCAACAGCACTGCCGTGTTTAAAACACGCCTGGCCCTCGCCAAGCGAGGCAGAAAACTGGGAAGAATGAACAGGAGAGGATCAGGCTGGCACAGCAGCTGGGAAAAAGGAGATATATAAATGTGAACATGGTTTTTCAAGAGTGAAAAAGAACCAGCCCGAGGCTTGGTCAGCTGTCACCAGGCTGAGATAAGGATGGGGGAGTTGAAATCCCATTTAGCCACAATCCTCGGGAAGTGCTGCAGTGGGAGAACAGTGGGAGGCAGCATGGATGCAGCAAGTGGAAATATCTGCTCCAGAGCAGGGATCAAACCTCTCCATGAGTGACTCTGGTTCTCCAGCAAGAAGAAATTGGGTGCTTGATCTCCCTCCACCTCTTCTGAGCCACTTTTTCTTTGTGGTGAAAGAACATCTCTAAGCCTTTGCTGAGGCTTTGGCACTCAGTCAGGCAGAGAAACAAATGTGAAATCGGGGGCCAGCACATCCAACTCCTTCCCTGGCGTTTGATTAAATGGGTAGAAAATAAATTCCAGGCTCCCATTTGCTTTCTCTGGAGCTGAGCTGCTTTTTTGGAGCCCTGAGAAGGTGGAGGCTGCAAGCCCAGGCAGCTCTGTCCACTCTGCCAAGCAAAGCTCTGGGGGAATGGGACAAACACAGCAGAAAAAGCCCATCTTACAAACAAAGCCTTGAAGCTGTACTTGAAAATGAAGAAAGATTCATTTTCTGGTGCAACTGAATAATTTAAGTGGGGTATCAAGGGTGCAGCACAGTTTGGAAGGGACCACTGTTCTCTCCCCATCCTCAGCCTGTGGAACAACATCTGATTTCCCCAGGCAGGGATATTTTGAGCCAAAAACATCCTAGAAGGGGGTACAAGTGCAGTTTGGAGTCCCCAGTTTTGTCTGTCTCTAAGAGGAGTCCAATGGCAGAGGCAGAGGCTCAGTACAGACCCAGCTGCAGCTGCTCTGATCCCTGGGGTCCTTCACCCACAACATTCCAGCTGTGCTGGGTAGAGGGGACAAAGCTTTTATTATAATATGTGGACAAGAGTTGCTAATTCTTGAAAAAGCCAAAAATCATTGACAATATGTCACTGAGGACAGATTTTGGCACCTTGCCCTGAGCAGGGCACCAAATGGGGCACCCTGGCCATACCCAGTCAGGGAATTGTAGGAATTTATTCAGGACAAGTTTTGCAAGCCATTAAAACGTTGTGGGGTTTGCACTATAGAGCTTTTTTCCAAGATTAGGAGTAGCCTAAAGAGCTGTCATCCCACCCCATCCCTGCTGAACTGCTCCCTGTTCTCCATTTCTCTTTTGTGTTGTCACTACTGGGATTCTTTGATCTGAGCTCTGGCTGGTGCAGATCACGAGTGTAAGGTCTGCTGACACCCAGAGCTCAAGTATCTAGAAATAAAGAGTAAATAACAACTATCAGAGAGATCCAGTTCTTTCCAGCTCAGCTCTAAGTGGAGAGATCTTTCCTACACATCCTTTTCCTTATTCCTGCAGAGATTGTTGATATTTTTTTCCAACTCCTTGTGGTCCCAATAACTCAGAGCAGGTAGCAGGGGCTGGGATCAGGATTTGATTCCTGATCTGATTTAGGCTGTCAAGGCAGGTGTCTCTCTACAGAGATTGCAAGTGTTTCATGGACAATTTGCAATGAAAGAGAGAAGCTTAAGGAAAGATTTATTCCATAACAATAGCAATGATAATAATGGAAGGGCTGGATGTGGGCAGCATCCAGCACACAGGGAGTCACTTCCACAGGCTCTGGAAGCTGCTGTTACACAAGTGATAGCGACAGATACCATTCAGATGGGAGGAATCTGAATTTCAGATTTCCCTTGGCACATTCTTCTTGGTGTAAAGGGAGGATAAGGACACTGGATCTCTCCTGTGATGATTGAAGTTGGTTGTTAGGGTGATTTCTGTTGGGAAATCAAAGTGAGAACCATAGCAACCCCTGCCAAGTCCCTTAACTTATCCCTGCATGGTCTCTGTGGTGGAGAGGACCCCACCTCACCCTGCAGGGATGCTGCATGAGGCTGGAGGCCCCAGTGACGTGGGGATGGTGAGGAGACAGTAAATAAGTTGTGCATCAAAGCCCTGGCATTCCCTGTCCGTGCAGCCCTCCTGGGAAGAGGCTGCAATCAGATGCTGAGACATGTGGTGCCAAAAGGAATCTTGTCCTTTCCACACCTGTGCATTAACTGGGATTTTATTCCAGGGAGGATGCGCCTCACCTGAGCAGTCCTTCAGATGCCACAGCCAAGCTCTTCTCTGATGAAGTGCCAGGAAAAGCTCCTGAGAGGAGGAGCCCTCCTGAGAGTGTCCTTTGACATCACTGGAGGGGCAATGAATCAGCAAATGCAACTCATCCCATCCCATCCCATCCTATCCCATCCCATCCCATCCCATCCCATCCCATCCCATCCCATCCCATCCCATCCCATCCCATGGCTCTGTCAGCATGGGAGCATGGGAGGAGGGATGGAGGATCCAGGCTTGGGAGCAGGGACAGGGGGTCCAGGCTGCCTTGGGAGTGAGGATGGAGGATCCAGGCTGCCTTGGGAGTGAGGATGGAGGATCCAGGCTGCCTTGGGAGTGAGGATGGTGAGTACAGGTTGCCTTGGTATCCCAGCTCCAGGTCAGGGGCTGGAGTCACCCAGGGCTGTGGCAGTGCTGGGACATGGGGCAGGGAACATCCTTGGCACTCTCTGTGGAAGGGGATGTCCTCAACAGCACCATCAGTAGGGTTGGAGTGACCTTAGCAAGGGTTTCTGAAGATCCTGGATAGCCTTGACAGCCACATCTCCAAAATTCTCCTTCCCAGGCATTGACACGTCCTCATCTGAACACATTCCAGCCCCAGATATTAACTTGGTCCGGCCTCATTACCCACTCCCTGGCAGATGAACATCTTTGTGTGTATCCCAGCCAAATCAGCTCCCTCCCCTTCCTTCTGCACTAATGAACACCATCCCCAGGTATTTACTCCGTGGATGGATCCATCCCCTTTCCACTGCAGAGCCTGTCTGTCCCTGACAGCAGGAGCCCCAGCCCCGTGCCCAGACTGATGTCACCATGCTCCAAGCACTGTGTCCCCTCGCAGAGCAGTGGAGCACAAAGTGCAGGAGATCAGTGCAGCAGAACGTGCTGGCCGGGCACGCCTGGCAAAGTCACTCCTCTGGCAGAGGAGCCACAAGAGCTCCTTGTCCTTGACCACTGCCTGCTCCTCTGCTCCTCCTCTGAGACCTCTGCTCCCAGGGAAACTGGGAAAACCCTTTTGTTAATGCTGGCGTGGTGGGGAGAGAGAAGATCCCATCTTCTCTCTTGCATGGATGCTGAGCCTGGATTTGCAAACTCCTCTTGCCTCCAAAAGCAGCTTAAACCTTTTGGCTTTCAAGTGAAGGGCAACCATCACCCAGCACAGCACTGAAGAGGTTTAAGTCAACCCCAAACCATCCTGACCCACTTCACTCCCTGTAGTCAAGGAGATTTTTCCTCTTTGGAAGAAAAGAGATGGCACTGGAGGGCCTGATTCTCATTTACACTTGAGCTGCTCTGAACATTAAAGGGCTCTGGGAGCTGCATTTGCAGCCTGGAGAGGCTGGAGCGGAAATGAGGATCCCGCCCTTGAGCTAAGGAGATGCTCAGCACCTTCCAGAAGGGCTTGGAGTTGGAGCCTCCCTTCTCCACAACACTCCAGGTGCCAGCACCTGGGACAGGGGAGCCTAAGGAACCCAGGTGAGATCATTATGCTTTTTAGGAAAAACATTCCCAGAGACCTGCTCTGTGAGCTGCCTATCCCACTGCAAATTCCCACAGCTCCAGGCAGGGATGAGCATCACCCTGTGCTGATTCCAGCTCCAGTGGCAGCCAGTTTGCATCAGTCCTCTGGCACTGCCCTCACTGGGAGGGCTTTTTCATAGAATCCTAGAATTGATTAGGCTGGAAAAAATCTCCAGGATCATCAGGTCCAACACTGAACCCCCACTGCCAAGGCCACCTCTAACCCAAGTCCCCAAGTGCCACATCTACATATCATTTAAATCCCTCTGCAGTCAGTGTCTCCACCACTTAGGGAAGTCTGTTCAACACATTTCTGATGAAATCCATGGAATTATGCTGACAACAAAATGTTTTGACCAACTGGAGAAGAAAGAAGTCCCCCAGACCCTCCCTGCCTGAAGCATTTTGTTGAAGTCCTGGATTTTGGGGTGTGCATGCTGAAAACCACATTCCACACACCCAAAATGAAGATTTATGGAGATCTCCCAGTTTCTAAACCCAGGCTCACCTTCCCACAGGTACAGCCAGATGCAAAGGGATGGAATGTGTTGTTTGAAGGAGTGCACTGAGCTGTGGCCATAGATGTTTGTCTGGGCCATGGAGGCACTTGGGGGATGCAGAGTTAGTGGGAATGAACAGAAAGCAGAGGATGCTCCCAAATGGAGATGGATCCTACCTGTATATATTTATATCTGTGACAGAAGTATGTCCCATGCTTCTTTATGTTGTTGTTATTCCTTCTGTTGTTCTTGTTGCTTCTTTATGTTGGTGATTCCAGCCCCCTGACCTGGAGCTGGGATACCACGTTGTCTTTATGGCACATAACTCCAGCAGAACTTCCTCAGAATTCATCCCAGTAAACCAAGCCCCTCACCACAGTTCTGTTATAGCTCAGTGGCTGAGGGTGTATCCCCATCTCAGCCCCATCCTCCCCACAGCTGGAATCTGCTCAGAGCTGTTGCAAGCCCTCCTGGCATGTGGGGACCCCCAGGTGGGTTTGTCATGGAGCTGCAGTTCCCAGCACCAGGTCACAGATGGATTTCCTGATGGGAGAATTTGGAATGAGGTGTGAATCTGGAAAAACCACGGCCTCAGGGTCAATCCACTCTGAAGGGGGTTTGTGATCAATTTGTGCATCTGCTGGAAATGATGTTTGAGGAGGACCAGAGCAGTGTGAATTCAGGATTATGTTAATGAGATGAATAATTTCAGGTTAAAAAAGAATTAAAGAGCAGCAAACCTTTGAAAAACGCTGAGCTGCTCACGCCGGTACCTCTGAAGTGAAAGGCTTTGTTTCACAAATGCCAAAACATTTTGCTGAGCTATTTTTGAAAGCTCTGAAAGCTTTTCCCCCCTTTTTCCTCCTCTCCAAAAGGTGAACCAGAAGTTGAATTAATTGACAAAGCCGAGCCCAAAGGCTCCGTTTCCCTGGCTGCAGGAGGGAATTGCCACGTGGGTGAGCCACGATGGGTTTTGTCTCCCTGCTTCCCCCGGGGCTGATTTTCCCTCGCAGCATCCCCAGCTCCAAACCTGCCAGGCACAGCTCCTGCTGCTCCAGCCACAGCCTCAGCTGCAAGTCCTTCAGCTGGTCCTTGTCTCCATATGAATAATATATTTTTCCTCGCTACATGGGGGAAAAAATAAGCAGTGGGAGATTTATTTTCCAAAAAGACGCACAGCCTCTTTTGTCTCTGTCTGAATAGCGAGTGTTGCATTAATGAAAGATTATGGAATAACCACAATCTTATTTTTCCATTTAGTTGTCCCACCTGTGTTTAAAGCTGTTGTTGGGATAAGGCATTGAGGGATTGGCACAGGGACTAAACCTGCCCTGAGGAAGGGGAAAGTGGGGTGAAGGGGTGGTTTTACCTCTCTCTTGCCTCATTCCAAACCAAGCCATAGTAAAACACAGTGTTTCCAAATTATTTCAAAATTATTCCACTCCAGGAGAATAAATCTGAGCCAGGGACCAGCTCCATGGCTGGGAGAGGTAAATTTTGACATGCTACCTTAACCTCACCATGACACCCAGCTGAAGGAGGAGAGGGACCATTCATCCTTTGCCTGACACAAACTGACCTTGGGAGTTCTCTTGGAGATGCCAATGGTTTTTCCCTGCTCCAGTCCCAGTCTGAGCTTGTTACATCCTCCCACCTCTCCTCCCACCTCTCCTTTGGTCTTCTGCAGGGAGAACTTGTATTATTTCAATGTTTCATGCAATTTTTTGCATTACAGCTTTAGCATTTTCCTAAGCTTTGCCCCGTCCCACAGCTGAAAAACCCCCTCAAATCCAGCTGAGCTCCCCTAGCTCCCAGCAGGAAAACCCTGCCTTGTTTTCCCTAATGCCAGACCAAAAAAAAAAAAATAAAATCCTCAAACCCAATAAAAAAATAAAAAACCCCAACCACGTTTCCTCCGAAGGAAATAAAACCACTTGCTGTATCTTTATATATCATAAAGGTGCCGGGAAGGGCACAAACACCATTTTTATTTTTTAGGTTTGCAATTCACATTTAACCTGGAGCCATCTGTTCTGTGAGCAGCTTGGCAGTTCCAGGGATGAGATGTTCCTCTGCACGCACAGCTCCTGCTCCAGCTCACTCCACATTCCAGCTGCTGGAGGCAGGTGGCTCCTGGCTGCTGCCTGGAGAGCCCATGGAGCCCCTGGATGGGAATGTTTGCCCCCCTGCCAATGCCCCCAGCCCCAAAATTCCTCTGGGAGCAGCCAGCCATGAGCTGCTGTCACTGCTCAGCACTGAGTCCCCAGATTTTGGGATTTCTGGTTGCTTGAGCCCCAAAACTCCTCTGGGAGCAGCCAGCCATGAGCTGCTGTCACTGCTCAGCACTCAGTCCCCAGATTCTGGGATTTCTGGTTGCTTGGGCCCCTCCAGGAGCTCCTTCTGGAGGGGAGACTCCCATGTCTAGTGAAGGTTGGCCTTGCAGTGCTGCCTTCATCTCCATGCAGCCTCTGGAGCACCTTCTCCACTCCTTCCCTCAGGAAAGATATTTTTGGGACTGGTCTGCGTCTCAGGAATTCAGGATGGAATTGGGCCCCTGGGATTAAAGCCCTGAATGAAGAGATTTGCCCCACATCTCCTTTCCCAGCCAGAGGCATTGAGATGTCCAGAGATTTTATTCCAGGCAACTCCTTAGAGGGCAAAATTCCCCATAAGGAGACACCCCATCCCTTCCCTCATCTCCATCCCCTCTCATGAGGTCACTTGTCCTTCCCTAAGGATGCCACCCACCAGGACTTTGTCCCACTCCAGCAGAAGGCTGGAATTTCTTGACCATGGAGAAGAATGACTCTCATTTCCCAAGGGCTCTGGCCACCTCCATGACAGCTTTACAGTGGCTTGGGCTGCAGAACCACAGAATCGTGGAATCATAGAATCATGAGATCATGGAGTCATGGAATCATAGAATCATGGAATTGTGGAGTCGTGGAATCATAGAATCATGGAGTCATGGAATCGTGGAGTCATGGAATCATAGAATCATGAGATCATGGGGTCATGGAATAATGGAATCAGAGAATCATGGGATCATGGGATCATGGTGTCATGGAATCATGGGATCATGGAGTCATGGAGTCATGGAATCATGGAATCATGGAGTCAAGGAATCATGGGATCATGGAGTCATGGAGTCATGGAATCATGGGATCATGGAGTCATGGAATAATGGAATCATGGAGTCATGCAGTCAGGAAATCAGAAAATCATGGGATCATGGAGTCATGGAATCATGGAATCATAAAAAAAATCATAGAATCATAGGATTATAGAATAGTGGGTTGGAAGGGTTGGAAGGGACCTAAAGCCCACTCAGTTTCACCCCTGCCCTGGGCAGGGACCCCTTCCTCCAGCCCAGGCTGCTCACAGCTCCATCCCACAGGACCTTGGACACTTCCAGGGATGGAGCATCCACAGCTTCAATGACACAACACCTGAAGGTGAGAGGCAGCCTGGACAAGTCCCCAAAAGCAGGCCCAGGAGTGTCCCTGTCCCACAGAGACCTGTGAACTGCCTCCTGACACTGAGGAATGCAGGAGGACACAGCCCCTGCCATTAACGGGCATTGCTCGTTATTAACCAATGACCCGTGGATTTGTCAATATCTGCGATTGGCTGAGCACAAAGGGAAGGGCAGGGAAGTGCCCCCAGTGGTGCCTCTGCCTCTCCAGCTCCACGTGCAGGGCAGAGCCTGATAATTTATTTATCCAAAGTCTGGCAGAGCCAGAAGGACACGGAGCACAACGGGGAGCCTGGGTGGGTTATTTTCATTTTTATGTCCATTAATGTCCATTAATGCAGCATCACTTTAAACTACTCATTCCTTCTCCTCATTGCAAAAATCCCTGCCCATTTCTCCTGCTGCAGACACAAACCCGGGCTTGGGATCAGCTCCAAGCAGTGAAAGTCTTTAACTCCCCTTAATTAAAGGGCATTTGGGGAGCAAGGGCTGATGAGAGGTGACAGCAGGACTGTGTCCCTCCGTGCCAGGCTGTGACCTGATGCTGCTGGGGGGGCAGGTTGGTACCACTGGGATTGACACAGGGAGGTTTCCTCATCCTCTGGACACCCTTTAATTGTGGTGATGGGCACATGGGCACAGAGCAGATTTGTGGGGTTTTGTCTTTGGTTAGCAGGGAAAAACAATCTCCATTTCCAGCTCTGAGCAAGTCCTGGGCACATGTCCAACCCCAAATCCCAGCACTTGCATCCTGGACAAGAAGTTTTGGACATGAAGCATCACTTTTGGTGTGACAGTGATGTTTTTATTTGAATGCAACATTAGCTTTGACAAATATTCCACAAGAACAGCTGGAGCTGAGGGTTTCCTTTGTGCCCATGGATACTTCCATTCCATGAAGCCTTTTCTCTCCAGACTTTTGGTATTCAGTCCTCAAGATGTGACATTCCACCTCAATCTTTGGTGAAAGAGGAAGGGCTTCTTTTTCTCCCCATTTTTTTTGTTCCTAATTCTTCAGTTTTCTCTCCTGCAGCACTCTTGGAATTACTCTTATGGAGACAAATCTGTGCTGCCCACATATGGCTCCTAGAGCACTCAGAAATGCTCTTTCTCTGTGGCTGCAGCAATAAATGTTATTATATAGAAATGTGGTGTTATCCCTTTGTTAGAGCTGGGAGGGGAAGGCAAAGGAGCTGCAGGTCTGAGTGTGGGGTTTGGTGAGACTGAGTGTGGGGTTTGGGGAGAGTCTGAGTGTGGGGTTTGAGGACACTGAGTGTGGGGTTTGGGGAGAGTCTGAGTGAAGGATTTGGTGAGACTGAGTGTGGGGTTTGGGGACACTGAGTGTGGGGTTTGGGGAGACCGAGTGTGGGGTTTGGGACACTGAGTGTGGGGTTTGGGGACACTGAGTGGGGGGTTTGGGGAGACATTGAATGTGGGGTTAGGGGAGACTGAGTGTGGGGTTTGGGGAGACATTGAATGTGGGGTTAGGGGAGACTGAGTGTGGGGTTTGGGGAGACATTGAATGTGGGGTTAGGGGAGACTGAGTGTGGGGTTTGGGGAGAGTCTGAGTGTGAGGTTTGGTGAGACTGAGTGTGGGGTTTGGGGAGACTGAGTGTGGGGTTTGGGGACACTCTGAGTGTGGGGTTTGGGGAGACTGAATGTGGGGTTTGGGGAGACTGAGTGTGGGGTTTGGGGACACTGAGTGTGGGGTTTGGGGAGAGTCTGAGTGTGGGGTTTGAGGACACTGAGTGTGGGGTTTGGGGAGAATGAATGTGGGGTTTGGGGACACTATGAGTGTGGGGTTTGGGGAGACTGAGTGTGGGGTTTGGGGACACTCTGAGTGTGGGGTTTGGGGAGACTGAATGTGGGGTTTGGGGAGACTGAGTGTGGGGCTTGAGGAGATAGAGTGTGAGGTTTAGGGAGACTCTGAGCGTGGGATTTGGGGAGGCATTGAGTGGGGGGTTTGGGGAGACTCTGAGTTTGGGGTTTAGTGTGGCTTGAGCCACCCCTTTGCTGGGATTCAGAGCTCTTGGGGAGCAAACCTTCAGCATTCCCAGTCTCCCTCTGAGGGGTTAATCCATGTCATGGCAGGCAGAGTTTTCATTTTAGTAAAGTAAACCCCTCCATGTCCTGGGTGCTCACCCAGAAGCCATTCCTTGAAGCAGGGTGACTTTGCACCTCTTCCCTCTGGAATGGGTCCAGCTGTTCCCAGCCCTGCAGTGCCTGGTCCAGCTGTTCAGTGCTGCTCCTTGGTGGAACACAACCAGAGCAGGTGGACAAAACCAAGAGGATCCTGTGTTCAAGCCCTTTCCTGTGGGGAGGATACAAACCCCTGGATTGTGCACCTGGTGGGCTCAGGGCACTGGGGCAGCTCTGCCTGAGGAACCCACTGTGCCCACCAGGAGAGGGGCAAAATGCCAGTGCCAGGAGGGAGATACAGGAACCAGGGGAGATGGAATGGTAAAGTGTGGGGTGGGAGGGTCAGGGGTGGGATATGAGTACCAGGGGTGGGAGGCAAATACCAGGAGGGAGATGGAAGAATCAGGATGGAGATGGAAGTACCAGGAAGGAGATGGAAACAGGAATGGGGAGATGGAAATGGGAATGGGGGGATGGAAATGGGAATGGGGGGGATGGAAATGGGAATGGGGGAATGGAAATGGGAATGGGGGGGGGATGGAAATGGGAATGGGGGGGAATGGAAATGGGAATGGGGGAATGGAAATGGGAATGGGGGGGATGGAAATAGGAATGGGGGGGAATGGAAATGGGAATGGGGGGGGATGGAAATGGGAATGGGGAGATGGAAATGGGAATGGGGGGGATGGAAATGGGAATGGGGAGATGGAAATGGGAATGGGGAGATGGAAATGGGAATGGGGAAATGGAAAAGGGAATGGGGGGGGATGGAAATAGGAATGAGGAGATGGAAATGGGAATGGGGAGATGGAAATGGGAATGGGGAGATGGAAATGGGAATGGGGGGGATGGAAATAGGAATGGGGAGATGGAAATGGGAATGGGGAGATGGAAATAGGAATGGGGATATGGAAATGGGAATGGGGAGATTGAAATGGGAATGGGGAGATGGAAACAAGAATGGAGGGATGCAAACAGGAATGGTGGGGGTGGAAATAGGAATGGGGAGGTACAAACAGGAATGGAGAGATGGAAATAGGAATTGAGGGATGCAAACAGGAAGGGGGAAGTGCAAACAGGAATGGAGGGATGTAAAGAGGAATGGGGAGGTGCAAATGGCAATGGTGAAATGGAGACAGGAATGCTGAGGTCCAAGCTCCAGGGATGAGATAGAAACACAAAGAGAGATGCAAACAGCAGAGGTGAGATGAGAGGACCAGCAGGGAGAAGATGGAAGCTCCAGGAGGGACATGGCAGCACATGTAAAGCTGGAAGTCCCAGGGGTGAGATGGAAGTGTCAGGGGTGAGATGGGAGCACCAGCAGCTTTTCAGCTCTTCCTTGGATCCAGATCACAGCTTGAGCCTGCTGCCCTTTGGAAGGTTGATGAGAAATCTGTGCTGGATCTTGTTCCCAGCTCCAGAGGTGTGAGGTGATGCTTTCCCCACCCCAGTGCCCCCTCCCTGGGCTCACAGAGAGGCTTTGGGGCACAGCTGGATCACGAGGCTGAGACAGAGGGACGGCTGGGCTCGGGGTGATCCTGGGAGGAGGCACAGAGATAAAAGCATCTCCTGCTTTCCTTCACAATTCACTGAAATCTGTGCACATTGAGAGCTTTGATATGGGAACAGCAATATCAAACACATCCTGGATCAGCTGGAATATGGCCAGGGGACAAAAAGGGAAAGAAAAAAGAAAAGAAAATAGATGTGAAAATCCCTGTGAAGGCAAAGCGAAGAGCAGCTGAGATTAATAAATTAAAAATACACAAGTCACCTTTGTCCTTCAGCATCCCGGCTTGGACTGAGGGATGGGGAAAATTCCCTGTATTGTGCTCAGGGGGGTTAAAAGCTGCTGATTTACGGAGGCAAAGTGCAGCTCTGCATCCTGGGAGGGCTCCCAAGGATGCAGGCGGGATGCAGAGCGCTGCCGGCTCCCTGGAGCCCTTCCCAAAGGTGAAACATCCGCGCTTGGAGGGCAGCGACTCCAGGGAAGAGCCGGGTGAACCCCAGCGCATCCCCGGCTCTGGGGTGTCATAAGGGGAGGACGGGAACGGCGTCGGATCCATCAGCGTGCGCAGCCCGAGCCGACGATGCTAAAGAGATTATTGAAGCCTCAGGAATTCGGTTAGGGCTGGAATTGGCCAAATCAATCATTGCAAACCAGTTCTTCGATGATCTCTGCCCTCTTTTATTTGGTTTAGGAATCGCTCACGGTGGCACGGGGATTTTACAAACCCTTATGCAAAACCCCGGTGTTAAGTGCAGGATTCCTCTCTCGTAATGAGGCGTTAAAAGTTCCCTTTCCGACCCAAACAAGACATTTTTGGGTTTCTTTTTTGCACACGGGGACCTTTCCTGGTTCTTTACCAAAGGCATAAACTGATATATTTTTATCGATTTTCTTGTTCCTGAAAAACAGATTTTCGATAAAAACCTCTTTTACTTGTAAGCCATAAAAAAAAAAAAAAAAAAAAAGAAAGAGAAAGCGGCCAAAACACTGCAGGGGAAAATGTTATGAAATATCAAGGAAAACAACTTTCTATCATGTTTCTGATACTTTCCAAAATACTTCCTCTCCTGCTAAGAAGCAGGAAAGGCAATTTGGGATCAAACCCATCCTATCTCTTTTTTATTCAGGGTTTTATTTGGATTTTGGAGTTGAACTCTGTCCTATCTCTCCTGCTCCATCCTCCGAGGGTTGAATCCTTTTGTTTCCAGCTGGGATGGGCTCTATTCCATCATGGGGTTTTCTCCCAGGACATCATGGAAACTCATCCCACCAGGAGCATCCCAAGGTTGGTAGGAAGCACATGGCACCTACAGCTATTAACCCTGGAGAAAATGTATTTATTGCACATTTTTTTGTTATGATTGTGAAAAAGCCTTGGCTTTGCTTTCTTTCAGCCAGGATTAAAATACAACATTCCCAAAAATTCTGCTTTTTCCTCCCCAGACTGTGTTGGGTGTCTGCAAACCTCTCTGTGCTCCCACCCTTTTGCTTTTTCCCCTTTGAAAATTTCAATTTCAAGAAATCATCTCTTGTTTTTTGGGGAGGGAAGCAAACATAAGGAAAAGTGGCTGGTGGTGCTGGACTGCTCATCCTTTCCAAGGCTGCATCCCAGCCTCTCCTGGGCAGGGACAGACCCTGCATTAATTTAGGAGGGCTTTTATTTCTTTGTGTTGGGAAATGGGGAAAAACTGTGCTAATCCACCTTTTTCTCATGTTAAGGCTCATGTTGAACATTTCCATGTGGGATGGATGAATTTTCTGGTGTCTCATGATGGAGGCTGCTGGGCTGGGCTGCTCCTCACTTTGGGGCTCTAAGGAGTAAAGGGAAAAGGAAAAACATCAAATATCTGTGTGGTCCTGGGCTGCCATGGCCAGGACCTGCCTTTCACCCAGAATATTCAACCAGGTTTTATTTTTCTGAAATTAAAAGTGTCCTTTCAGGTGAAAGAGAGCCAGAGTCTCTGCTGCAGTTGGTTGAGGACCAACCCAATGGGTCAGGCACAGCCAGAGAGTGAATTTGCTCCCAACTCCCTGTCTCCATTTCTGCTTTGGAGAAATATTTCTGTATTTTCATTAAAGCTTTTCTCCATGATGGAGGCTGCTGGGCTGGGCTGCTCCTCACTTTGGGGCTCTAAGGAGTAAAGGGAAAAGGAAAAACATCAAATATCTGTGTGGTCCTGGGCTGCCATGGCCAGGACCTGCCTTTCACCCAGAATTTTCAACCAGGTTTTATTTTTCTTAAATAAAAATATATTTTTCATATTAAAAATATTCCTCAGTTGATGGAGAGCCAGATTCTCTGCTGCAGTTGGTTGAGGACCAACCCAATGGGTCAGGCACAGCCAGAAGGTGAATTTGCTCCCAACTCCCTGTCTGCATCTCTGCTTTGGGGAAATATTTCTGTATTTTCGTTAAAGCTGGAGAGCTGAGCTGAAACACTCAAACGGTCAACAGGAAAAGCAAGATGGATTTCCCACCCCTCGGGTGAAAACACACACATGGAGGAAGATGTAAAATATTAAAATGAAACGCAGGTATGATCCTAAACACAGGGAAAACACACCTTGGGTCCTGCAGAGCGAAGCTTTGGGGTTTTTTTTTCCCTCGGGGAGGAAGAGCCGGGCTCAGGGACGGCGTTCAGACAAACGGCCCCGCCGGCTCCTCCGGGCTCTGAATAATCCCGAGGCTGCAAAGGAGCCTGCGGCAGGCGGTCACCCTCCAGCGAGCCCGGGATGGGGTCGCTGGGGCTGCACGGAGCTCTCTGAATTGAAGCACTGGAGTGTGAAATAGGAATTACTGACAGCTCTTAAGTATATCAAGAGAACAGCCCTATTCCTTAATACAGAGCTGCTAATAGACATCTAAAGACCTATAAAGCAGACAATTCCTCTATATCATCCTAGTTAAATCAATGTACTTATATTACTCTCATCATTTTCCCTTTAACGTTTATTACATTTTGCCACTGTAATTTATTTTTTCATATCCATCAGCCGATTAAAGACTTTATTCTGAAGATACACACACAGCCTTGTGACCTACTTGAGGCTGACCGAGGCTGTTAAATAAAAGCAGTTTGGCGGAGGAGGTTGGAGGGGTTTTGCCCTCCCTCTCTCCCTGTTTTTTTGCCCTTGCACGGGGAGCAGGGGAGGTGGGAACGTGGCACTGTCCCGATGCCAGCACACTCCTGTGTCCTTGGGAAGCCTTGAGCAGCTTTTATTCAAATTTAAACCATCCTTGTCATGCCTGGAGACCTGCAACATCCCGAGCTCGTGGCTTGGCCTTCCCCAGCCAGGTGAGAAGGGCTGGGAGGCCCCCTGAGCTCCCCAAGGCGTTCCCCAGTTGATCCATCACCTCGCCACCACCCCAGGCTGGTGACAGCAGGAAGGAGCAGTTCTGGAGTGCCATCTATTGATGCTGAGCCTCGGAGGTGCAGGAGAGCACCCGGAGCGGGGCAGGGTCCCCCTGCTCCAGCGGCTCCAGCCCAGCCCAGATTGCCCCTGCCTGGCCATGCCCGGACCTGCCTCCTCCTGAGCTGATCCCTGCTTGGCCAACCTCCTGCTTTTATCCATTCCTCTTTGTGAATTATTTAAACATCCCCACTTAGACTTTTATGTGTCCGGAGCCACTCCTCTTCCTCTATGTCCAGATCATTTCTCCCATGGGAAAGAAAGGAATAAATTATTCTTTCCCTGTTTGGGCCTGGGTGCACCCAGCACTCCCATTTTATCGGATTTATTGCTCTTTTTTTCCCCTTTTTAGAAAAGATGTTTTTTGCAGAGGGATCATTATTATGGAACCAACGTCAGGAAAAGTTTTTCTCAGTTTTTACAAGATGCCAACAAGGGGAAGCAAAGCAGGGGGGATGTGGAGAGCTTCAGGTCATGCTGGTACCTGGGGGTGTTACTGACCACGAGGAAATAGAAGGAGAAAAATTGCTGGGTAAAATGATTGAAAATAAGGTGGAATGCCTGAAAACAGGAGGGAATGCCTGAAAATAGGAAGAACATTCCATAATCTTGCAAGGAAATAAGCACAACATGAGGCAAAGATTAGGAAAACCAAAGCTTTTATGCCTGGGGCTGTTGGATGAGGCTTTCCATGAGGAAACAGTGGAGATGGGATGCAGCAAGATCAGCTGTTCTGGGCTTTTTAGTTGTATTTATTATTTACCATGGACATTTATGGCTTTTTATTTATTGCTGTAAATAAAGGGGAGTTGATTTGACCTCTTCCCTCCACCTCCCCCTCCAAAAATGGAGCCAGGAGCAGCAGCACACCTGGACCTTGCAGGATGAAGAGCATTCCTGGGCAAGAGAAGGTGGATCTTCTCCAAACTGTCACATCAGGGAGGAAAAAAAGCCCAAATTTCTTGCACAAAATCACCCAGAGATGAGAGGGAGGGAATTCAACTCCCCCATTTCCATCCCAGGTGTTCAGGGCACCTTTTCCTTGACAAAGCCACCTCCCAGGACTGCAGCTCCAGAAGTGAATATTTGCCAGTTTCATTCTCCCAAATCCTCCCTCCTGCCCCAGAGAGGCTCCCCAGCAGCTCATGGTCGTTATCTCAACGAGACCCTGAGCTCCAATCCTCAGCATTTAGCAGGGAGGGAATGGCAGCTTGGAGGGTGCTTTGCTCCAGGAAATTATCTTTTCTCCCTAATTATTTCCATTTTGTTTGGCTCAGTGATGCCAGGATGCTCTTTGTGCCTCATCCAGAGGCCATCCAGGGAAATGACTCTTTGAGCTCCACAAAAACGATGCCCTGGATGCCAACAGATGAGCTCCACTTTCTTTTTAAAGATATGATTATTTCCACACTCCCATGGTCGTTGGAGAGCCCACGAGGATCAGGGACCTTCATGGAGGTTAAAGATGGGAATGCTGCCCTGCTCTGCACCAAAACACTCCTTTTTGACTGCAAAACGGGCAAACTAAGCAAAGTTTTCCCTGTGGAGCATAACTGGGACTTAGTTACCTTGGGAACGAGATTTATCTCTTCCCTTGTTCATGCTTAATCCAGGGAGGGCACTTTTAATAACCAATTGATGGGAATTGCTGGGGATAAATTATGCATCCTGGGCCCGGCAGTGAGTTATGGACCTCTCCCTGCTGCTCCAGCACACGAGGACCTGGCTCTGAGCTGCTCCCGTGCCCTTTGGAAGCAGAAAATCCAGTGGAAATGGAATTTTTCCAGGCAGAAAGGGTCCTTTTGACTTTCCCAGCCCAAATCCCTCAGCCTCATTTGAAAGTAGCCGGGTCAGTGTTGGCTCCAAAGTGCAAACACACCCAGGAAAATGTGGAGAGGATGAGGAGGGGATGGAATATGATATTTATATTTAACATCTATGAAATATACATCACACTCTTGCAATGAATACAGGGAGCGCCCTCCCCTCATTCCATAATCTCAGCAAAAACCTTCCAACGTGGCTTGGAAATGACATTTTTTAAAATTCATCCCATTTAAAATATTAATCTGGCATGTTATTAATAACGTGGGGCAGAAATGTATATTTTAAGTGAAGGTTTTTATCATCAGGCTCTCTCTTTAATGCGCAGTTTGTCCTTTTCCTGCAGACATCCATCCTCTGGACATCGCTGGCAGATGAAAACTTAAATCGGAGTCGCTCTTGAATTTTTCATCTGAGCCTGATTCTCTCTTTAATATCCTATTTTTATAAAATAATCATCGTCCAGCTCGCAGGGCTGGTAAAAACAAGCCTGATGTAGATGTGAAATGCAGTCCTGTCTATTCCCATCTTAATTTGCAGCTTGTTCCAGGTATCCACGGGCCACCAAGCCAGGGAAGTTATCCTGGATGTGCATCACCACCCAGTGCCTTGGAGGGGGGCTCAGTCCTTGCCAGGTGTGCCAGATTTGCATGAGATGGGACAAAACTGCCCTGGATTTGAGGGTTTCCACGAGCTTATTTGGGGGTTTTCATACTTTTATACAGGGGTTCCCATGAGTTTATTTGGATGTTCCCATGAGTTTTTGGAGATTCCCATGAGTTTTTGGAGGTTCCCATGAGTTTTTGGAGGTTCCCAAGAGTTTTTGGAGGTTCCCATGAGTTTTTGGAGGTTCCCATGAGTTTTTAGGTGTCTCCAGAGTTGTTCTCTGCTCCCAAGGTCCCTTTTGCCAGCCTGTTTTTCCAGGACTTGCTCCCTTTCTGTGGTACACAGAGTTGGAATCCCAGCTAGCCATGATTTTTGGGATGCTACAGAGTAGAGGAATACACCAGCTTGATAATTTTTCAGGGAGATGCTTCCTCCCAGCATCCCTTGGATAAATCTGGGGCAGGACTGTGCAGCTGGGGCAGCCCCAAGCTTTCCCTGCTTTTCTGGGATGCTCAGCACTGATGGGACTCTTCACCTCTGGAAATTCAGCCAGAGGATATGGAGAGGGAAAGGTTAAAACAAGGAAATAAAAAATAATACAGCAGCTTTTCCCTTGACTTCTCTGCCTTGGCACCAGCCTGTTCCTGCTGCCCAGGAGGCATGTCCCAGCTCCCAGAGTCCCAGGGGATGCTGCCAGCCTGGGCTGCCATCACTTCTCCTCTCCCTGATGTGCTCCACAGCTGCCCCTCCATGAGTTCTGGATATCCCACACCCCACTGAGCCCACTGGATCCATCTGGAGGCAGAGGGTGGGACCCTGCCATGCCAAGGAAAAAAATCAGTTTTTAATTCAATTCCAGCATCGGGGTTTTATCGCCAGCATCAGGCAGGCAGAGCCTGGCACTCGTGGGCAGACACCAGCTTTGCCAAGGAAATCTTTCTGGGCTGTGGGATGCTCATCCACCCAGAGATGATGGTGGGAAAGGCCTTCCCTGCATATCCACCCCCCTCCTTCCCCCTGTCCCCGCTGCCCTTCGGACGGTGCTCAAGGAAAGGGGAATTTCTGCAGCCAGGGAGTGACAGCAGGAGCTGGCACTGCCCCAGAGTGAGGAGCACCAGCTTTAATTAACTCCCTGCAAAATTGGCAGCGCCTTATCTGGAGCCTCCACCAGCACACTGCAGCCCCTTCCTGCCACACCAGGAAAAGTGGGAAAGAGAGGGGCAGGGGGAGCTGGAGAAGCTGCTGGGACAGAACTGGTGGCAGCACCTCCCACCCAGCTGGGCTCACACCACTCAGTGCTCCACGCTCCCAAGCAGGAAGGCTCAGCCTTTATTTCCCCCTCCTTTAAAAAATATAATAAAAGAAATCGCATCCAAGGCTGTTTCTTTTTTCTTTTTTTCCTTTTTTTTTTTCCAGCTGCCCCAATTATCCCATTTGTTCAAAGCAAAATCTTGCAATTCCAGGCAGTTTATTTATTCTGCCCAAGCCGTGTTTACAGCGGCGCATCGGAGCACTGGGGGTGAGTTAAGTGGTGCTGGGGGTTGGGGAGGAAAAAAAGGGGGGGGAAAGCATCTTTTTGGGCAAAAAAAAATTTAAAAGGAAATTAGAAAGAGCCATTTTAAAGAGGCAGACATCAAAGGCATCATTTATATTTCAAATCGTAGGGAAATAACTTTCTAATGAGGAATCATAATGGGGAAAGTGAAGATTCTGGCATTATTGCATTGCCAGCTTCAAAACCCTCCCATTGTTCTACTTGAGAGAGGAGAAATAAACCCTGAACCAGTCAATTAGAGGGAAGAGGGGGAAAAGTGGAATAAACTATTAATTTTTAAAGGAGCAGCTCCATGGTGGGAAGGGCCTCCCTAAAATTCAGGGGCTTGTGTTCCAAGCCTCCTGCTCCCCTCTCTTTTCCAACCTGGGGGTTGTGTTTCATTTCTTTTATTTCAAGTATATCCAATCCATGCTTGTCCCATGGGGTGCTCCAAGCACCTCCCAGCACCCCCAAACCCAGACCATCCCTTTTTTTGGGTCAGAAGGACAGGATTGATCCCAAGGATGTTCCCCTGTTCATGACAACTGGGGTGTTAAAAACAGCTCCTGCTGTTCCAGGATTAATGAGTTGCTGTCTGGGAAGGACGATAGAGCTGCCAACCAGTGTCACTATTGTCCCATTCAGAGGAGTCAGCTCTGCTTATGATTAATTATTATTATTACAACCACTTGGGGAGCAGCAGGGGAAAAAAATAAAAAAAAAAAATCGGAGGGGTTTGTTTGGAAATTCAATGCCCAGTTTCCCCTGTGGAGTGTTTAGGAAGAAAGGGATCGTGGTATTTGCAACGCCTGAGGAAGCAGCTCTGGGAAGATAAGGGCTGCTTGGGAGAAAGGGGGTGTGGAGATGCTGAGCCCAGGGTGGTTTTATGGAGCTGCTCTTGGCAGGAGCAGCAGGTGACTCTGCTGGCTGCACGTGCTGAGACAGTGAACACCCCCAGAGCTGGGAATGTCCCCAAAATCCAGGGCAATGTTGGGAATCATGGTCTGTCCTGCTGGTGCTGCTGAGCTCTGCCTATTCCACCGAGAAAATGAACACCCCCAGAGCTGGGAATGTCCCCCAAATCCATGGGAACATTGGGAATCATGGCCCATCCTGCTGGTGCTGCTGAGCTCTGCCTATTCCATCAAGAAAATGAACACCCCCAGATCTGGGAATGTCTCCCAAATCCAGGGGAATGTTGGCAATCATGGCCTGTCCTGCTGATCTGTGGCTCTGCTGAGCTCTGCCCCTTCCACAATGATCACCCCTGGTGCTGTGAATGTCCCCCAAATCCAGGGGAATGTTGGGAATCATGGCCCATCCTGCTGGTGCTGCTGAGCTCTGCCTATTCCACCGAGAAAATGAACACCCCCAAAGCTGGGAGTGTCCCCAAAATCCATGGAAACATTGGTAATCATGGTCTGTCCTGCTCATCTGTGGCTCTGCTGAGCTCTGCCACTTCCACTGAGAAAATGAATACCCCTGGAGACGGGAACATGCCCCAAATCCATGGGAATTCTGGGAATCATGGCCTGTTCTGCTGATCTGTGGCTCTGCTGAGCTCTGCCCATTCCTCTGAGACAGTGAACACCTCTGGAGCTGGGAACGTCCCCCAAATCCAGGGGAATGTTGGGAATCATGGCCCATCCTGCTGGTGCTGCTGAGCTCTGCCCCTTCCACTGAGACAATGAACACCCCCAGAGCTGGGAACGTCCCCCAAATCCATGGGAATTCTGGGAATCATGGCCTGTTCTGCTGGTCTGTGGTGATGCTGAGCTCTGCCCATTCCTCTGAGACAGTGAACACCCCTGGAGCTGGGAACACCTCCCAAATCCAGGGGAATGTTGGGAATCATGGCCCATCCTGCTGGTGCTGCTGAGCTCTGCCCCTCCTGCTGGCCCTTGGCTCAGCACCATGATGGAGCTGCCAGGGGCCCAATCCAGCACTGGGATGCAGCAGAGAATGGACACAGCTCATTCCATCCCCATCTCCTGCCAAGGCTTAAGGGATTTGGGAACTCAGCCTCAATTTTGTCTAATTCCTCTTGTTCTTTTTAATTGGACTCATGCATCTAAACCCCCTCGGCAAATCTCTGCTTTAATCTCCCCACGCCCTGGTTCATCATCTGTTCAATTATTAACATCTCTAATTACTATTAACCACAGCTCTCCTCCCAACTTGCCAGCTGGCTGCTCGGCTCCCAGGATGGCAGAGGGGGATTTCAAAGAGCCCAGTGGTTTTTTGTGGGACACCCAGGGATTTCTGTATCCTTTGGGAGCTGCAGACACCAGGATGGATCTCAGGGTGGCTTTATCCCATCCAGGGATAAAGTGCTTTAAAGAGGGGGATGAGAAGATTTTAAAGAGCTGAAAGGGATGATGAGGCCAGATGGACCAGGTGGGCAAAAGGGGAGGGATACAGCTCCTGGGATCACCTCCTGCATGCTCATCCTGATGCCTCAGGTTTAGATTTTCTATTTTTCAGGTTCTGTGCTGCTTTAGTGTGTGGGTCTGAGCTTCACATCAGGGGATGCTGAGCTCTCTGCACAGAGCAGGGAGACAAAACAATTCCTTCCCTAGCTGGGGACCAAGGACAAATGATCCAAATCTCAGCCCAAGAGCACAAACAGCATGGGCTGGAGAGAGAAAAATAAGAAGGATGGGACTGCATGGGCTGGAGCTGGAATTGGACAATTAACTCCAATATGGAAATGGAGCAGAATGTCTAAAAGTGAGAGACCCTGTGAGTGGTTGTCCATTTTTGTGACCATTTTGGTTCATCTTGAGTGCAGCCCTGGTTGGGTTCTTGTGCTGCCCAAGGTGGATCTATTGAGGCCTTTTAATAAATCCCTGCTTTATTCTTTAACTCTGCCCAGCCCTGTTCTAGGTCAGCCTTCCCAAGGCATCAATCCACATCCAAAGTCACCCTGAGTTTGCTGTGGGCCACTCTCTTCCTGTGCCTCAGTTTCCCCTGCAAAAAGTGGAGCTTGTTGCTCCACCTGCAAACCCAGCCCTGAAATAAAACTCCTCAACTGGAACAAACAAAGCAAAGCTTTCCTGTGAATCTTCTCCTTCATTTCAGATTTCCCTTTAATCCTGATTCCCCTTCATTTCAGACAGGAGAGGGGAATTTCAAAGAGCCCAGTGTCTTTTTGTAGAGCACCCAGGGACTTCTGTATCCTCTGGGAGCTGCCAGCTTCAGGGATGGGGCTCAGGGCAGCTCCAGCCCATCCAAAGGCAGGTGCTGCCATAGGAGGTGATTTAAAGAGATGAAAGGGATGATAAAACCCCCAAACTGAGGGGGATGAGCTCCGTGCAGCACCTCCTGGAGGCTCATCCACATCCAGGGCAGGGTCAGGCTGGATTTAGGAAAAGGTTCTTCCCAGAGGGTGCTGGCACTGCCCAGGTTCCCCAGGGAATGGGCACAGCCCCGAGGCTGCCAGAGCTGCAGGAGGGTTTGGACACCACTCTCAGGCACAGGGTGGGATTTGGGGGTGTCTGTGCAGGGCCAGGGATTGGACTGGATGATCCTGGTGGGTCCAACTCAGGACATTTCATCCTGAGCTTGCAATGGAATGTTTCCTTCCCGTGCCTCAGTTTCCCCCACCCAAATTTGGATATCATGATACTGAACCTGTGAGTCCCACCTGGGCAATAAAACTCTGTAAGAAAAACAAATTGAAACAAAAATTTCCAATGGATCTTCCCTTCCTTTCAGATTCCTGGTGGTCCTGGTGCCACACCAGGATCTGAGCACTTTGGTTTCTCCATCAGCACCACAAATTCAGATGGAAATCTTGCTCCTCACCAGCCTCTCCCAGAGAGTTTGTCAGGAAGGAGCAGGGAGATGTTTCCCCCTGTATCCCACAGCCCAGGAATGTTTGTTATGCAGAATTGCTCGTGCTGCTCTCCTGGGAACAACGTTGGGTCTGGAGATAAATCCTTCCCTGGGCTGCTCCGTGCCGAGGGGAGCATTGGGATTCTGCCCCAGCACTGGCTGATTTATGTCACCAAGCAGCACAGCAGGAGCTGCAATTTTTACAATCAAATACACAATTGAGGCTGCATTTTCAGGTGCATATTTGAGCAGCTGAGCTGGAAATTGCCAGTTGGAGTCACCCAGGAGTTTGGGAGAGTTGGTGCTGTTGGAATTGGGGAATATTTAAATTCAATGTGAAGCTGCAAAGAGGGAAGCCCCTTTCCCTGAGTTTTTCACCCCAAATTCTCTGTCTGCATCTACTTCCCTGCCTCAGTTTCCCCTTGCATGCCTGATTTTCATTTGTAGGGGCTGGGACAGGAGCCCCTCATCACCACTGCCTCCATCTCCATGGGCTCAGGCTTTTCCCTCAACACTTCCCAGCAACTGCAGCAATGAATTTTTCACAGGAACAAGGAAATTTGAGCCCTGGTTTGGCTGTTTTATTAAACACACAACAGGGATCCTTCAGGGGAGACACGGTGGGCAGCTCTGGAGCTGTGATTGGCATGGTGGGTAACGTGGTGCTGCAGATGTTATTCCTAATTTGCTGCAGAACTTTGCCCCAGGGACATCATGCTTGGAAAAGAGGAAATTTGTTCTGGTTCAAAACCTCAGGAGAGACCCACCCCGCTGGAAAGGGGAGAAGAGTTGGGATAACTCAATTAAGCATTGTGTGTTTGGAACCAAAGGTGTGGGGACATGAAAGGAAAAAGGGATCAGGGAACCCACCCACATCCCAATTTTCTTCCCAAAGGGATGTGCAGCAACTGGGGCTCAAGCACAGGCTGCCATTCCATGGAATTGTTGGTAATTTTTCTAATTTCCTGTTGCAGAAACTCCATTTTAATTGAAGGGGAGGATTACAGAGGCAGCAGTGAGAAAAAGCAATCTTGGCCACTAATTGAAATTAAACTTCTCTGAAAAACCTCGGCTTCCACATTAATTCAAATGGTTGCACTGTGGTCAGTGCAAATATTCCCAAATATTCTGATTGTTCTGCAGGGAGAGGGGCTGCCATAGCCAAAAAAAGGGGTTTTATCCAAAATGAGGCATAATCATGTTCACAACATCCAGAAACTGCCAAAAAATCCTCCTCTCCAGAAGGAAATGTGAGGCTGAAACCTGCCCAGAGCCACAGCACTTATGGGAAGGAGGAGGAAATCTGAATTTGGTGCTATGGATATTTTTTGGAGAGAGCTGGATTTGCAAATGTTGGTGTATAAACATTAAGAGCATCACTGCAGGATGACCCCAAATCCCTGTTTCCCTGAAAAGGTGATGATGGTCAAGGAGGCAGGAGCAGTGAATATCATCCCATGGAAGTGAGAGGATTGAAGGAGACACCCCAAAACCTGCAGCAATGCCAGGGATTTCTGGAGATAAAGCTAAAGTAATGCATTTCCAGCAGGGAACTTCCCATGGTCCATATATTCCTCTCTGGATGCAGGAATGGGTCCCTGTTGTGGACAGTTTTTTATTGAGACATAGCTGATGGGAAAAGAGACGTGAGAAAATACATTGAGAAAGCAACAGCTGCCTAATTCAAGGACATGGTTTCTTTGGGCAAGAAGTTGTTTAAGAAAATATGTGATAACAGGAGGTAAAAAAGAAGCCACAAACATCCTGAGAAAGGTGGGACTGACTTTTTATAGCTGACCAATAGTGAGCTCTATTTTTGCAATATGTCTGAGCCTTATTACTGTGATTATAAAAGTGTTTCTGTTAATCAATAAATCTGAGACTTGTTGATCATCAGTGGATGAGCAATGTCTCCCATCTACCTTGTCACCTGTGCAGGCACAGCTCCACTCAGCAGCCCCTTCTGGGACTCCAGGATGTGCATCATAACAATCCATGGCCATTTTCCCCTTTGCTCCCCTGAAAAGTTCAGCCCAGCCTTTCTCAGGGCTCATTTCCAGCTCTCCAGTTTTCCCTGTAATCAGCTTCAGGTGGGAAAAGCCCCGAGCTGAGGCACTGCTGGTGCTCAGGGTCAAAGAATTGTGAAAATTAGTGGGCTTTGCCTTAAATCCCTTGATCCAGGAGTCACTCAGGACTCCTGGCTTTTATTGAAAAGCAGAATTGGTGGCTTTGGCAGGAATGAGCTTGGAAAGAGGGGCTGCAAAGGAGTCGGGGAGGAGGTGGGGAATGAAAAGCACCCACCAAAGGAGCTGGAGATATGTAAGGACTTCTTAAAACCATGGATCACCCCTGGCACCCCCCAGACAACCTGAGCCACTGTTTGTGCCTCCAAAAATAGAAATGTGTAGGGAAGAGCCAGACTGCTCTTGGAATAACTCTGACATGCCCCATTTGTAGCGGGTTCTTAAGTTTAGTGCTTTTTTCTCCTTCTGGCAGAATTTAGAAGGTTTGCAGACCTCCTGGAATAGAAATATCCATTGGGAATTGCTTCCTTTCCCAGGCTGCTCCAGGGCTGTCCGTTCCTTACAGGGATTTTTTCTCCCTCAGACGTGCAACATCCATGGGCTGCCTCTCTCCATCCTCATCCCAGGGATGGCAGCTCCACTGACAGCTGTCAGTCTTGGCCAGCTTGAGGGGAGAGAAAGCTCCAGAAGCATTGACTCTCTGGCATTTATGGAATTTATAGAATTTATGGAATTTATGGAATTTACAGAATTCCTGACCAAGGCTGGGATCACAATTGCCCATTGCCATCATCCATCCTGGGAGTCACACACAATTTGTTTCCCATTATGGATCTACTGGAGTCTGAAGGAATCAACAGGGACTGTTTTGCATGGTGCTGATGTGGCACTTTACATTTATTGGGAATATTTGGGGATGTAGTTCTGGTGAATACTGCCAATGCCATTCCCCACTCCAAATTTCTATTTTCTCTTTGGATTATTTTACAATCCCAGACAGATTTCTCTACTGGATATCCCATGCTCAGATCTTGGCTAATGGAAATCCTTTTATATTTTATTTTATTTTATTTTATTTTATTTTATTTTATTTTATTTTAATCCCACATGGATTTTTTTTATTATCCCTGGGTATGTCCTGATCTCCCTGGGCCCATTGGCTGCTTGTGAGGGATCCTGTGGGATCTGGATGCTGCAGAAGCAAAGCCCCACCATCCTCCTCCCTGACTCAGCATCTTCACCTTGTGCTGTTTGAGCCACAGCAGCTCTCAGGTGTCACCAAACATTGGGAAGAAATTCCCTTTCTATTGCCCCACATACAGGGATACATTTTTCCTCCCAAAGCTGCTGGAAAATGCCCTTTGGTGGGGAAACACCACCTTCACCAGGAGATTTGGGGTCCCAAATTGTCAGCACTCCTCTGGAAATAGATTAAGTATAAACAAAATAAAGAAGGGATTTATTTTATTTTTGGAAGCATGAAAAGATTTGGGGGGGGGGAAAAGTGCTGGAAATTCAATTCAAATTCAAGTGTGGGGAATGATCTGTCCAGGGGGACTTGTCTGTGCCTCCTGGAGGAGATGAACACACAAAAGGCAGCTCGAGAATGAACATTAAATAAAGGTGAGCAACGCCCACAGCCACCCCTGATGGAAATGCTGATCCTTCACCCTCATATCCTGATGGAGGGCACCATCCCTGCTCCATCCTCTGTCCAGGACTGTCACCATCCCTGCTCCATCCTCTGTCCAGGACTGTCACCATCCCTGCTCCATCCTCTGTCCAGGGCTGTCACCATCCCTTGTCCATCCTCTGTCCAGGACTGTCACCATCCCTGTCCATCCTCTGTCCAGGACTGTCACCATCCCTGCTCCATCCTCTGTCCAGGGCTGTCACCATCCCTGCTCCATCCTGCGTCAGGACTGTCACCATCCCTGCTCCATCCTCTCTCCAGGACTGTCACCATCCCTGCTCCATCCTGCGTCAGGACTGTCACCATCCCTGCTCCATCCTCTCTCCAGGACTGTCACCATCCCTGCTCCATCCTCTGTCCCAGACTGTCACCATTCCTGCTCCATCCTCTCTCCAGGACTGTCACCATCCCTGCTCCATCCACTGTCCAGGGCTGTCACCATCCCTGCTCCATCCTCTGTCCAGGACTGTCACCATCCCTGCTCCATCCACTGTCCAGGGCTGTCACCATCCCTGCTCCATCCACTGTCCAGGGCTGTCACCATCCCTGCTCCATCCTCTCTCCAGGACTGTCACCATCCCTGCTCCATCCTTTCTCCAGGACTGTCACCATCCCTGCTCCATCCTTTCTCCAGGACTGTCACCATCCCTTGTCCATCCTCTGTCCAGGGCTGTCACCATCCCTGCTCCATCCTCTGTCCAGGACTGCCACCATCCCTTGTCCATCCTTTCTCCAGGACTGTCACCATCCCTGCTCCATCCTCTGTCCAGGACTGTCACCATCCCTTGTCCATCCTTTCTCCAGGACTGTCACCATCCCTTGTCCATCCTCTGTCCAGGGCTGTCACCATCCCTTGTCCATCCTCTCTCCAGGGCTGTCACCAGCTCGTGGGTATCTCCCAGTACGACCCTGGTGGTGTGGAGCTTTTTTATCTCCCACAGGATTAAAAAAAAGCTGAAATCAAGATATTTCACACAAAGCTTTAGTGAGCTTCATATGCTCCCTGCTCACAGCCACCTGCTTCCAGATGGCCGGGACACGCTCCCATCTGGGATGGGAAACTGCCTGACTTTTGGATTTCTTCCTCGTCACACAGGCTGGGGACAGGGTGGGGTCCCACCCTCTGCTCCAGAGGACAAAAGCAAAGTGTTCAAATACTGACAGAAGGATTTAATCCCAGGGAAAAGCATGGATGTGGCACTGTGTGTTTAGTTGAGCTGTTGGGGCTGGGTTGGACTCGATGATCTTGAAGGTCTCTTCCAAACTTGTGTGATTCTGTGATTCTGTGAAGTGTTCACAGCCCCAAGCCTGACAGAATTCCAGAGATCTGGACAATGTTCCTGTGCATGTGGTGGCTCCTGGGGTGTCCTGGACAGGGCTGGGAGCAGGACCCAGTCCTGGTGGGTCCCATCCAACTCATATATTCTGTGATTCTGGAATGTCTCCTGTGCCCTGAGAAGATGGGAATAGGAGATTTTTAGGCTTTGCCTCGAGAGGCACATCCTCAGCGAGCCTGTCTGTTATCCCTGTGATCCAGAGCTGAGTCTTTAATAACTGGAAAGGACAAAGAGCCGTGCTTGTTGTCGGAGGCGTGCAGAGAAAGGCTGGGGCTGCAGCAATTAAGATAAGAGCCCTGTCTGAGGCAGCTCACAAAACCAAGGAAATGCCTTTAACCTCTCATTTCCTCACTTTGGAGGCTCCTGATCTGAGCTGTGGTGTCACCATCTGTGACATTCCCTGCATTGTGGCTTCTAATGAATTACCAGCTTTATTTACTGATTTATTTACCCAGTTTTCCTCCCTGGCCATGAGCAGGCCCTGGGAGCTGGGAGGATGTGGGGTGATGTGAGTGCAGGGCTTTCATGGCACTGGCTGGTGACAGCAAGTGTGGCTTGTCACAAGTGTCCTCTCCCACACCTTCCTTCCCCCCTGTGGGAAATGGATTTGTAAAGAATTCTTAAAACTTGCCAGAAAGGGAAAGACTGTTGGAAAAACCAACATCCACCACTGTAGAGCAGCATCCCATCAGGATGGAGCTCTGGGATGCAATTTCTGGTGCGTTTGGTGATGGAGACTTGCCTGGCTCAGCTGCTCAGGGCCACCATAGAGTGACACATCCTTGTCTGGATCCCCCATCTGGGGACAATCCAAGCTGTCGATTGAATTCTGTTTTAATAAAAAACATCCTGTGTAAAACACAAACTGCACTGCCCAGGAGGTTTTGTCCTCAGTCACCCCAGCAGGGCTGGAATCACTGCCATGGGCTCAGCCTTTAAAACAATGATGCTCAGTGCCCCAGACCCTCCTGACACAGCTCTGGTCTGTGATCAGTGAGGAATGGGATGGTCCATCTGTCAGGAGCTGCTCTGTCCGGGAGTCCTGAGCTCAGAGCAACACCAGGAATTTCAATTATTCCTGCAGCTCTTGCTGAGGACAAACCAGCTCAGCCGTGCAGCGTGTCCGTGCTCCACAGCCCGGATTTTAATTGGGAAAAGCCAGATTTGGGGCTGTTGGGCATGCCTGGGAGCACGCCAGGGTGCTCAGGAGTCCAGAGCCATGACGGGTCCACCCCAGAGCAGGCTTAAGGATTTCAGCTCCTTCTGGCCCAGTGCTGCTGTAAGTTTTCCCTGGTGTTCAAACCCTGACCCAAAACGAGCTGAGAAAGTTTAATGCATAATTGAAATAAAATTTCTATTTCCTCTTTGGATTATCTTACAAAATTTTAATTTCACAGAAAAGTCATTACTTCATTTGTTTTGCTAATCCTTCAGATCTGCTCCGTACGGAGGATGATCTGGAGCATTATTAGAGTCCCTAATAAGATCTCATTTCCTCCTCAAGGCCACTTGGTAAAGTCTGAACAAACAACGTGGAGCTGCTTCCTCAGCTGTGCTTTGGATGCACTGGGCTGGAAGTGGAGGCACCCCAGATTTTCCTGCAGGTTTGTTGTGCTGCAGCCTGGGATGGGACAGCTGCAAGTGTCTGGGCAGCCACTGATCCAGGAACCCCCAAAATCCACCTTGGAAACAGCTTGGGAGGCAAGGTAGGTCCCAAGAGGAGCAGCAATAGGAAAAGGCATTTGGGCTGGAGGAGAAGAGGAGGAGAATGGGGAAGCTCAGCAAGGCCATAAAGGAGATGAGTGGATGAAGCCTTCCAGAGGTGCTGCTGGAAGCTCTCTCCATCCCAGAAGTTAATAAAACTCCCAGGCTTGGCTGTGTCCTGCATCCTCCCCCATCTCTCAAACAACCCAGCAGGAGCAGCAAACTTTGTCCTCACTCCAGGACAGATGGGAGTGTGCTCCCATGGGTGCCATGGGGTCTCCATCAGGGTGGGGAGGACAGAGGGCAACTCTCCATCCCCCCAGCATCTTCCCACTCCTCCCTTTCTCCTCCCAGGAGGCCAAACGTTGGATGCAGGCAGAGGCCAACCAGGAGCAATGGGGAAGATGAAGATCCTGCAAAGGCTGGAGCCCCTCTGCTCTGGAGCCAGGCTGGGACACCTGGGGGTGCTCACCTGGACAGGAGAAGGCTCCAGGGAGAGCTCAGAGCCCCTGCCAGGGCCTGAAGGGGCTCCAGGAGAGCTGGAGAGGGACTGGGGACAAGGGATGGAGGGACAGGACACAGGGAATGGCTCCCACTGCCAGAGGGCAGGGCTGGATGGGAGATTGGGAATTAGGAATTGTTCCCTGTGAGGGTGGGCAGGCCCTGGCACAGGGTGCCCAGAGCAGCTGTGGCTGCCCCTGGATCCCTGGCAGTGCCCAAGGCCAGGCTGGACAGGGCTGGGAGCAGCCTGGGACAGTGGAAAGTGTCCCTGCCATGGCAGGGGTGGCACTGGATGGATTTTAAGATCCCGTTTTTAACAACCCAAAGCTTTCTGGCGTTCCCCGATTCCCAGGGCAGCAGGGGAGGAGCGGCCCAGGCGGGCCCGGGGCCGTCCCTGCCCGGGTCTGTGGGGTTCTGTGGGATCACGGCTCCCACTAGTGGCTCCTTCCAACCGCACTCGCCCGCCGGATCCCTGGAATTCTGCACGCTGGAATTTTGCACGCTGGAATTTGGGGCCCCACCGGCCTGTTTTACTCTGCCCCGGGTGCACGGGGATGCTGCACAGAGCAGGAATCCCATTTCCCCACACCCTGACTTTGCAAGCTGCTCCCCAAAAAGGCCCTTTTGTGCCACTTTACAACCCAAGAGGTGCCCAAATCGCCTCTCAAAGACCTGACCCCTGTCTTGCTTGGGGAAACAGGGGCCTGCCCACTAACTAACAGGTTACAGGATGTCCTGGGAATGCTGGACCTGCAGATCCTCTGGAACATCAACCCAATGTTTGCTGAGTTACTCTCACAGCTGGTGAGGTGTTAATAAAATACACAGAACACACTGTGTGGGAACCTGGGGAGCTTCGAGTGCCTCTGAAAGGTTAAACTGGCAGCTGGTCTAAGAGAAATCAGTGGAAAATTCACATTTCATTGATCAGCATCCGGACAGTCGCTCCTACTTTGTACAGTACCTCTCGTGTTGCTTGCTTCCAAAATCCCCCCAAATCCATCACTTTTTAGGTAATTACTGCTCCATTACATCGAGTTTGCTGTGATCTACTTGCAATCACGGAATGAATTATCCCTTTTCAGGGAATAAAAATGTGTAAGTTTGGGGGAACGGGGACAGAGGAGAATAAAGAGCAGAAAATAAAATCAATTCATGGCTCCATTAACACCCAACCACAAAGTTCCTCACCACAGTCCATTCCTGTACCTACAGCTCCTGGGCAGCCAGCAAAGAGCCTAAAAAACAATTACAGACTAGAATTAAAATCACCTTTTTAAGCGAAAGTTCTCGAGACGCCTCCCTGCGTAGATTTAATCAGGCGGGTATTGAGTGCCAGGGCGATAATTGATTATTAAATCACTATAAATACACATCTGTACAAGGCTCCAGTCCAATTTCCCCTCTGCAATAAATATTTCTCGAGGTGTTTATTTAATCCACGCCTGCCCACGTGAATTTGGGTGATGGATCTTCGGCTGCCTGGATGCAAAACAGAGCCCAGGCAACGCCGCCATCCATCAGCCACTAAGTTGCTGTTAATAACATTCCCTGGGGAGAAATTCCAGGCAAACAGTTATGAATTTAGTGATAGGGAGCCTCAATCTTCTATTTAAGGAGAAAAGGTGAAGAGGAGTGCAAGGAGAAGGCACTGAGCTGGGCAAGGATGGAAGGAAAAATTCTTGATGTGTTTGGGGTTGAAATACATCCTGAAATGGAATTTTTTCTGTTTGCCCTTGCTTTTTAGGGCAATCAATCACAAGCTGTGGCTCCCCTTGCCTTGCCTCTCGCTTGGGGAGAGAGGGGAAGAGCAACTCATGAGCAAAGAGTCTCCAAACAGCTCTGATTGTTTCAGCCAAGCCCTGAAGTGCAGAAATTACAAGGAAAAATGAACATTCATCAGGGGGATGAGGCTATAAGGGCAACAGTGATAATAAAAAATATAAATAATCAAAAAATCTCCTTTGAAATCCAGAGTTTTATTCGCAGAGGTGCTGGCCTATGGCTTGGAAATGCTATTTTCATGGATCTTGGCTACCCAAATGGGTTAAAAATATCATGGTTGTGGCATGAAGCCAAAGAAGGGGATCTGCACAGCCAGGGGGGTTGATGGACAGCAGCTCTGGAGATCCTCCCATCCTTCATCCCATCCATCCTTCCAACCTCCCATCCTTCATCCCATCCATCCTTCCAACCTCCCATCCTTCATCCCATCCATCCTTCCAACCTCCCATCCTTCCTTTCATCTTTCCATCCTCCCATCCTTCCTTCCATCCTTCCATCTTTCCATCTTTCCATCCTCCCATCCTTCCTTCCATCTTTCCATCTTTCCATCCTCCCATCCTTCCTTCCATCTTTCCATCTTTCCATCCTTCCTTCCATCTTTCCATCTTTCCATCCTTCCAACCTCCCATCCTTCCTTCCTCCCACCCTTCCATCCCTGTGTTCCTCAGCAGGGTTTCCTGCCTTTCTCTTCCTCCTTTAGCTGAAATTAAAATTTAACGAGGACAAAATAAGCCCTGAATGAGGAGATTTTCAAGGCTCTTTGAAGGCCTAATGAGAACAGGGAATGATGTATAATTAAACACGTGGAGAATCCAAATCCCAGGGAAGGGGAGAGAGGGGCTCTGCCCTGGCCAGGCCTGAGCCCCTACCCCACCCCTGGCACACCCCCTGTTCACCTGTCCTAAAAATGAGCAATTTTTAAAAGTTTCTTTGAAAAGCCCTAAAATCTGCATTTTCCAAGAGGGAAACTGAGTCAAGGAGGTTCTGGGATCCCTGATGTCCATCAGACCCCTGGAAATCCCTGGAGTTGAAGGGAAGAAGGGAAACTTCCCTGTTGTGCTTAGGGTTGAAATGTATAATGAAAAAACATTTTCCTTTGATTTTCTGGGCTTCCAAACTTTCCCAAGGAGTTGCCCAAGTTGGGTCGACCACCAGCTCCAGCAGAACAATCCCTAGCACCATGAGGAAGCAGCCTGGGGGATATTTTGGGATAATTCACCTTCTTTTCTCTTTGTTTATCAATATTTCCTGATAGGGAGCTGCAAACTTTATCATGGAAGATTCCCAGCATGCCACGATTATGGAGCTCAGAAGGGAATATGGGATGCTTTATTAGGATTTTTTTTCTTTTCAAGGTATTTCTCAGGATTATGTCACCTCCATCCCAGCTGCACCCACGCATGGATAAATCACTTCTTCAGTGTCACTTGTTGAAAGGATAAATGTTTCCGCTCCCAGGATATTTATTCCTTTTTGCTCTCGTTTGACAGACAAATCACATCATCCCAGGATTTCCCTGGCAAACTTTGGAGCAGCCAGCTTGCCCCCAGGGATTTATTTCACTATCAAACCGTCTTCTTTTGGAGGGGATGTGGAATTTTGGGTCAGACTGATGGGTTTTGTGAACAGGCTGAGATTCATCACGGGGATTTACTTTCCCTGGATTGACTGATTTAATTACATGTTCAACAAAGATGGGAATGTGATGAGGATGGAGCTGGGGTGGGAGAGCAGGGGTCTCCTGGCTGCAGTTTTCCAGGTGAAAATGAAGGTGGGGATGTGTGACCGTGTTCACAGGGGTCTGAGGATGAGGGAAAAGACAAGGATCTGACTCCATGTTTCAGAATGCTTGATTTATTATTTTATGGTATATATTACTAAAAGAATAGAAGAAAGGATTCCATCAGAAGGAATAGCTAAGAATAGAATAGGAAAGATTGATAACAAAGGTTTGTGGCTCGGCCTCTCTGTCTGAGCCAGCTGACTGTGATTGGCCATTAATTAGAAACAACCACATGAGACCAATCCCAGATCCCCCTGTTGCATTCCACAGCAGCAGATAACCATTGGTTACGTTTTGTTCCTGAGGTCTCTCAGCTTCTCAGGAGGAAAAATCCTAAGAAAAGGATTTTTCATAAAAGATGTCTGCGACAGGGATGACTTTCCACCTCAGATGGTCCTTTGAATTCCAACACCATCGATATCCACAACTCCCTCCTGGGGGAATGGAGGGACAGCTCTGATCTCTGCTCCCTGTGACAGCAACAGGACCTGAGGAACAGCTGCAGCTGGGCCAGGGCATGGTTAGGTTGGATTTTAGGGAAAGCTTCTGTCCCCAGAGGGTGCTGGCACTGCCCAGGCTCCCCAGGGAATGAGCACAGCCCCGAGGCTGCCAGAGCTGCAGGAGGGTTTGGGATGCCCAGGGTGGGATTGCTGGAGGGTCTGGGCAGGGACAGGAGATCCCTGTTGATCACTTCCAGCTCAGGATATTCCATGATTTCTCACTTCCTAGAAGAGGACCCCACCATACCTGCAGCAGCAAAACACCTTTTTCCATCTGAAAACCCCAAGTCAGGGATTGTCTCACAAAATAGCCTGAGAAAAATGAAGGATTTATAGAACAGTACATAAAATCCTGACATGCCAGGCTGCTCCTCTGTGTTTGGACATCCTTGTTTCCCCCTAAACTCAAAGGAGATTTTAGAGTCTACAGCATTTTCTGTAAGAGCAGGGTGGTAGAAAAGCAGAATCCTCTAATGGCTCGGAGATGGTTTACAGACCTTAATAACTGTGGGTTCACAACAACTCAGCAAGAAATAGGGAATGTAATTGTCCCCATTTGCAGGAGGAAGAAAAATAGATACACACGAATCAAATGAGGAGCTGAGTAAAGCCTTACCAGGAGCTGGGGGAGCTCTCCATTACCTGATGCCTTAAAATCAGCTCTGGATCTCTTTATATCAATCATACTCTGCCTCTGCCAGGAAGAAGAAGTGGCTGAGTGAAAAAAAGGCTCTTTGCCTCTCTCCCTCCTTTCCTTTCTTCAGGAATGTGTTTTTCAACTGAAAAATGAGGAAAATTCACTTTTCTTCAAGCAGCTCCAGCCAGACTTTGATATTGGTCCTGATTTTTTCAAGGACATTCCCAAGGAAGAAGAAATGGGCCAGAATTGTGAGCACCAGGCTCCATACCCTCCTGTGGGAGAGTAATCCTGGGATGTTGCAAGCAGCTTTGGCTTGATGGAAAACAAATCAGATCTTCAGGCATGATTTTTCCTCCAAATGTTTTGAGATGGGGGCAGGTTTGTCCTGATTTCCCCCTTCCCACACATCCTGAGCATTACTAAAGCACTGATATAAATCCAAAAGATAAGTAGGAAAGGAATTTGGGGATTTAGGGGTGTAAGTGTGCGGGGACACCTTCCACTATCCAGGTGGCTCCAAACCTTGTCCAGCCTGGCCTTGAACACTTCCAGCTGCTCTGGGGAACCTCTTCCAGTGCCTGTGGAACATGAGGCAAACCAGCTGTTCTTTCCCAAATTGTTGAACATGGAGTAGGGAAGCTGAGAGAGATTAGAGCCTGGCACACAAATCCCAGCATGAATTCCATATCCAGCCAGTGCTGCCAAGGGTTTCTGTTTGCAAATTGCCTGCAAACAGATTGGAGAAGTCCCCACCATATTCCTTGTTTGAAAATTTTTGTGAATTTCTTCACGGTCTGAGGATCAATTGGAGTCCAAAATGTGATTATGGAATCTACAATTCCCAGTTGCACAGTTCCTGCTGACTGAGCCGTGGCCTTTTGATGTTTCTGCACCATAAATACACAAGAAAGGAGTCCAAAAGTCAGTTTTAAAGCTGGAAGGCAACAAAATCATCCAGCTGGACTTCCAAAAGCTCTGTTGATTGTTGCTCAAACTTCCCAAAAAAGCAACTTTTAGGAAAAGTCAGTGCCTGGATTCAGCCCCTTGAAGTAGTGAAGACTTCACTGCCTTCTGCAATTGGCTGAGCTGAGGTTTAATTCCCCTCCTGTCTAATTTTTCTAACTTCAACTCAGCTCTTATGACAGCTGTGCTGAAGATCCTTTGGCTCTCTGGAGTTTCTCCCAGTGTGGCTCCTGATGGACCAACAATTTTCCTCCATTCCAAGTGCTGCACTTGGATTTTCCAGAGCCCAGACCCTTCATTTGCAAATTTGGGCTCCAAATCAAACCAAGCTTGGATTCAAAGCAAGGGAACACCTCTGCTAAAACCCAACTGGCCCACCACAAACTGGGAATTTTGTGATCAAGGAGTGGTTTTGAAACATCCCTGGCAGGGAAGATCTGAAGGAAAAGTTTGTTTTCTAGGAAAATTCTCACGGGCAGAGCTCGGCTGGCTGCGTTCAAGGTGAGTGAGCACAAAAGGGTCAAGCTGCAGCTGTCTTTGGAATTAGAATAAATTATCCTCTTTCAGATGCTCCTTAATGGCTCAGCTCTGCAGATCTGCTCCGACCACACGCTGCTGCTGCTGGAGGTGAGCTGAGACTGCTCCTAATGATCAGCTCATTACATCCATGAATTATGCACACAGCCAGCTTATGCAAAACAAGCCTGGTATTATTATTAAGCTCCTGACACCAGCCCAGCAGCTGGAGGCTCCCAGGCTGGCATCCTTGACTCCTGCTGAACATGCTGGCCAATATTGTCTCTGTGCACTCCATGATCTTCCATCTGTCTGCACATCCCTCCCCACTTTTTGGGTTTTTTTCTGTCTCAGGCATCTTTTGTTACCAGCTTGTTCAGTCTCTCACAGGAGATTGGCATGTCCCATGCTGGGGTCACAAATCAGGAGGAAAATGCATTAAAACTTCATGTAGACTTTGGGTTTAAGGAATTAAAGATATTTGCTAAGCTCAGGGGGGGAAAGTGCTGGGCATGGCACAAACTGGGATATCTGGTCCTTACAGCTGTGGATTTCCAGTCCAAACTCTCCTGTGCTCCCGCTACCTTATCTGTCCCAGCCTTTGCACCTTTCTGGGAGAAACTGCTCATGCTCCAAGCTTGGATCCTGCCTGTGCTGTGCTCTTCCAGCTCTTCCCAGGGAGCCTGGATCCTGCAGGAACTTCTACATGCTGCTGTTGTCCAAATATTATTAAAGATGAGTATTCAAGGAAATTTGTTTTCCACTGTTTTCTTGGCTCTGCTCAGTGCACACTCAGTGTTTAAATGACAGTGGAGAGTGTGGATGAGACGTAGAGAGGAAAACAAGGGGGAAGGAGGGAGGGAGGGAACACATCTGGTGCTTTGAGGAACTTGGTTTGAAGCTCAGAGCTTCTTGCTCTCAACTTCTCACAGGGTTGTGCACGAAGAGCCCATCGAGGAACCTCTGGATTGACCACACAGAGGGGACCTCTGACACTTTGGGGAGCCATGTGTTTCATTTATCTGTCACCTTTGTTTACTCTCATTTGTATACTTAACTAATTTGACTTGACACAATAAGGGCATGACCATGAGAAGCAAAAGACATGGCTTAAATATTTCATAAAATGCTTTAAAAAAAAAAAGAGGCGTGAGAGAATAAAGTCCTGGCTCCTTGGTCCTGCTGGTTTTTATTAGAAAGAGAGCAGTTTGGGGGGAAATCACCATCATTACCTCAGATTCTGCATGAATGCCTAATAAAACTCCTAAGGATATGTGAAATATCCGTGCATCCGCTAATGGGAATTGATTCAGCATTTGATCCATTTTTAAGCAGATTTAATGACGTTTCCTTGTCTGTGTCTCCCCGTGGTTCATTATTCCATTAAGTGCCATTTAGGCTGGGTGATGTGTGTAGAAGGGAACAGCTTGTGATGGCTTTTGTTTAACAAAGCCCTCCCTGGTGCTCCTGCAGGCTCCAAACCAGTGACAGGTCCCATCCCAGCACGGTGGCCGCCACTGCAGTCACATGAAAGATACATGGCATCAGCTGGGAGGCAACTGCTTCTGGCAGCTGTGCTCCTCACTGATGGGTTTGGGGCGGGATTAACAATTTAAACCCAGTCCTTGTGTTAACATCCCCCTCTCTCATTAGCAGGGGCACTCCTGGAACAGCTGCAGGAAAATTCCCTTGGAATAACATGGCAGCCTGGATTGGAAGATTTCCTGCTGGGTTTGGGGTGTTCTCCTGTTTTGCTCCTTGGGTGCTTTGCAATGGCTCCTGGCCATCTCCCAGGGCTTGGCCTTGACCAAGAGCTGTGGGAGGAACCACTGGGATGGGTCTGTCCTCATCCCGTTCTCCAACAGATCAAGCTCAGTCTTCCAAGGAGTTCAGCTGGTTCTGAACCAAACTTCTTTGTCTTTTAGGCCCTTTCCTTTGTCTCACAGTCTAAATTTAGCTGCTGTTCAATCGTGGCCTTTAACTTCAGCCATGATTTCCTCCCTTTGTTTCTCTTCCCTGACACATTTACAGAGAGCAGCCAGGTCCCCTCTGCTGGGAAGGCTGGAGGAGCCTGGCTCTGATCCTTCCCCTTCCTGGGACTCTCTCCCTTTCCAAGGACAGTCAGGCTGCTCTTTGTAGCAGCTGTTCCAGGCCCACTCCAGCCTTTTCCAACAGTGGATATTAAAAGTGTCCTGAGGGTGTCAGAGACAATCTCACCTGGGGTTCCACACCAGCAGGAATCCATCATTATCCCCACTGGAAATTGCTCCTTCCAGATGTTTCAGGAGGAAAATGCTGCAAACAGTGAGGGCAGCAAGTGGGTTTTCTTTGCTTTTGCAGCCTTGCAACTCTGCAGGAAGGACACTGAGGTGCTGGAGCGTGTCCAGAGAAGGGAACGGAGCTGGGAAGGGGCTGGAGAATCCCTGAGGAGCTGGGAAGGGGCTCAGCCTGAAGAAAAGGAGGCTCAGGGGGGCCCCTGTGGCTCTGCACAGCTCCTGCCAGGAGGGGACAGCCGGGGGGGTCGGGCTGTGCTCCAGGGAACAGGGACCAGACAAGGGGAAACAGCCCTCAAGTTGTACCTGAGAGGTTTAGTGGGAAAATTTATTTATTAATGAAAATTTATTTATGGAAAGGGCTACCCAGCCCTGGCACAGCTGCAGTGGTGGATTCCCCATCCCTGGAGGGATTTAAAACCCTGTGGATGTGGCACTTGGGGACATGGGCTAGTGGTGGACTTGACAATTTTAGTTCATCTCTTAGACTTGATGATGCCAGAGTTTTTTTCCAGCCAAATGATTCAATGATTCTGTGATTTCAGCTGTGCCACAGGGTGCTGACGTTGCAGACAGCTCCACACCTCACCTGGCACTTGGGATGAGCAGACACCAGGCCCCAAACTGTCCCCTCATTCCAAGCCAGGCCCAATGTGGCCACTTCACCTCCTTCCCCACCTCCCAAGCACAGCCCCTGCCCAAGGCTGCCCAGAAGGCCCCCAGGGCTGCTGGCTCCAGAATGCTGCAATAAAGGAGAAGGCACTGCCCTGCATCTGCTCTGAGTTCAGCAGGATTCAGGCCATTGAGATGCAGAGTTATTTGTAAATACTCAATGGTGTAGCCAGGGGGGTGCAGGAAATCCTGCCATGGAAGTGTTTGAGGTGGCTCGACCCCATGGCACAGCTACTGCTGTCTTAGGACAGCGTTAGTGCCACCATCACCCACACAGTGCCACTTAAAGGCAATATTTAAATGCCCTGAGGAGATTTCTGACTTGATTTTATTCTACAGCCAGTGACACACATCTTCAGCCTCAGCTCACCCCAACCAGAAAGGCACTGACACAACCCCACACAGGCAGGGCTTGCTTTGCGTGTGTGGAATATGAGAAAAAAAATCAATATAATGCAAAATAAAGGCACTTTCTAAAATAAACCGAGCCATGATTCACTTTATTTCAGAGCCTGTGCCCACAGCCCTCGTGTGTAACCTGCTGGCAAAGCTGAGCAGAGAGCAGAGCTGGATCCTGGCCAGTAATTACAGTGATCAGGAGAATTGAAATGTTTTGCAAAGCTTGCTTGGCTTTTATAGGTGAGCTGCAGAACAAGACAGCTTGGAAGTCTCCTTGCCTTTAACAAAGATGCCATTTCATTATTCAAATGAGCAGGTACCGTGGAGTGGTGATTACACAGCTGGTGTATGCCTTTCCCTGAGACTCCAGCTCTTCAGGGGATTTTGCTGTCTGATTCCGAGGGAAAATGGGAATAGCAGGGCAGATGATTGCTCCTCAGGTGGGCTGTGCTTGGTGGATGTGATATCTCCCCCCGGAATGCTTCCAAATTCCATGCTAGAGGAAATCAGGCTGCACAGAGAGCTGGGATGGCCCTCCAGAGCTCTCCAAAATGTCTGGCAGGAGGGTGGTAGCCCAAAGTAAATGGGAAACTGAGGCAGGGAGAGACGAATCCTGTTTGGAGCTGCCCCAGGCAAGAGATTGGATGAGGGACAGGCTGATAAATCAGTCTGGGCTGGTCGGGTCTGTCTGCAGGGACAGAAGGATGGTGCCAGACCTGGGGCATTCATGCCCCTGTGCCTGCCCTCACCTCTATCGAGCAGCATCACAGCAGCAACCAAAGAAAAAAAAAAGAGAAAAAAATGAAAGGAAACATTATTTAGGAGAAAAAGCATTAAAAAAGAATCAGTTCTTCTCCTTAAGTAACGACAGCAGAGTCTGAATCCTGCTCATCATTTCGAAGTGCTGACTCATTTACCACTCGAAATGAATTGAGGGCTGTTAAAGGGTTTATAGAAGATTTCATTAAATATGGATTGAGCCAGCTTAAGATGGAAATTGTTATAAAAGCTGGCACCGGCTCCAGGAGCCAAATGGTTCCGTTTATTACGGAGATATTTTACTGCTGCCTCTGGCCCGAGCCCGCGGCGGCTGCAGAACAGCAAAACAGAGCAGAGAGGGAATGGAACTGCTGAATTCCAGAGTGGGAATGGAACTGCTGAATTCCAGAGTGGGAATGGCACTGCTGAATTCCAGAGTGGGAATGGAGCTGCTGAATTCCAGAGTGGGAATGGCACTGCTGAATTCCAGAGTGGGAATGGCACTGCTGAATTCCAGACTGGGAATGGAAATGTCACATTCCAGAGTGGGAATGGAAATGTCACATTCTAGAGTGGGAATGGCACTGATGAATTCCAGACTGGGAATGGAGCTGCTGAATTCCAGACTGGGAATTGTAGCTGCTGAATTCCAGAGTGGGAATTGTAGCTGCTGAATTCCAGACTGGGAATGGCACTGATGAATTCCAGACTGGGAATGGAGCTGCTGAATTCCAGACTGGGAATTGTAGCTGCTGAATTCCAGAGTGGGAATGGCACTGCTGAATTCCAGAGTGGGAGTAACACTGCTGAATTCCAGAGTGGGAATGGCACTGCTGAATTCCAGAGTGGGAATGGGGCTGTCTGATTCCAGAGTGGGAATGGAGCTGTCACATTCCAGAATGGGAATGGGGCTGTCTGATTCCAGAGTGGGAATGGCACTGCTAAATTCCAGAGTGGGAATGGGAACTGCTGAATTCAGAGTGGGAATGGAGCTGCTGAATTCCAAGCTGGAACAGAGTTGTCATATTCCAGGATGGCAATGGAGCTGCCATGTCCAGAGTGGAAGCAGATCTGATATGTCCAGTGTGGCCCTTTTCCCTGCAGGGCTGTTGCCAGTCCAAACCACAGGGCTGATGTCACCATATCCCAGAAACCCAGGTTGCTTTGGGTTGGAAGGGGCCTTAAAGCCAGTGTCTTTCCCCTGCCTTGCCCAGGCACACCTTCTACTGTCCCAGGTTTTTCCAAGCCCCTTCCCAAGTCCCCCAGGATGGGGGCAGGGATGGAGATGAGCTTCCCTGTGCTGTTCCAGCAGGAATGGGAAGGCCAAGCCAAGATCTGTGAGGTGATGTGAAGGATACAACAGACACCCTTCAAAGTACACTTCTGGACAAACCCTACACTCTGTGTTATACCCCACACCAGCTCTGAGCCTCTCCTGGGCTTTGGGATCACCAATAAAAGGGTTGGGGCATGAGACAGTGCCCAGCTCCCAGTCTCCCTGGAAGAACAAGGAGCTAAGCTGTCCATGCCTTCACCCTTTGCTGTTCCCAACCATTCCTGCCTGTTCCCAGCCCATTCTGGCTACTCCCAACCCATCCTGCCTGTTCCAACCCATTGTGCCTGTTCCCAACCCACCCTGCCCATTTCCAACCCACCCTGCTTGTTCTGAACCATTCCTGCCTTTTCCCAACCATTCTTACCATTTCCCAACCCATCCTGCTCATTCCCAACAATTCCTGCCTGTTCCCAACAATTCCTGCCCGTTCCCAACTCACCCTGCCTGTTCCAGCCATTCCTGCCTGTTCCCAGCCCATTGTGCCTGTTCCAAACCCACCCTGCCCATTTCCAACCCACCCTGCTTGTTCTGAACCATTCCTACCTGTTCCTAACCCATCCTGCCTGTTCCAAGCCCATCCAGCCTATTCCCAACAATTCCTGCCCGTTCCCAACAATTCCTGCCTGTTCCTTAACCATTCTTGCCTGTTCCAAACCCATCCTGCCCATTCCCAACCCATCCTGCCCATTCCCAGCAATTCCTGCCCGTTCCCAACCCATCCTGCCCATTCCCAGCCATTCCTGCCTGTTCCCTAACCATCCTGCTGGTTCCCAACCATTTCTGCCCATTCCCAACAATTCCTGCCTGTTCCCAAACATTCCCTCCTGTTCCCACCCATCAGGCCTGTCCCAACTATTCCTGCCTATTCCAAGATGGGCTCCCAACCCATCTTGCCTGTTCCCAACCATTCCTGCCTGTTCCCAGCCCGTTCTGGCTCTTCCCAGCTCCCCAGCTGCAGGCAGTGGGATGGTGGTGTGGGAATGAGAGGCTCTGGCAGGATCAGGACAGCATTAATGTCCCCCCAGGCAAAGCACAGATGTGTTTGCACCCCAACACGATCCCAACAATTAAAACAACTGTACCTGCATTTATCATATTGATGGCATGGACACGCTTGGCTGCCCAAGGCTTTTCCAGTACATTATTCATGGGGTCTGATATGTTTAAACTGTTTTCATCTCACTTTATGAATGTGTATGGGGTGAGAGGGGCTGTGGGAAGACAAGGAGAAATGCTGGTGGAGGCAGGACAGTGTCTGTACATCCACAACTGTTGAAGTGACATCTCATCCAGAGTATTTTACTTTTCAAAAAAACCAAAATTATTTCATTTATTATTTTATTGTTTTTATTGATTTTATTGGTTTTATTGATTATTCTATTGATTTATTGATTTATTTAATTATTTTTAGTATTTTATTTTATTTCATTTCAAAGTGAGGAATTCAGCAAGATGGAAATCTTCTAGCTCCAATATCCCCCATTAGCAGGAAGCTGTGAATTTGAGCCACGTGCTAACCACGGTGCAGAAATTGGCCTTGAAGGCTGCTGTAGAATTTGGGAATAGTTTAGGGTGGAAACACCTTCAAGTAGATCAGAGCCACAAGCACAACAAGTTGTGGGATACTTGACTTTGACTGTGGGAAAAGTGACTTTTTAATGCTGAGGGTGAAGGGAGCTCTGAGAGGTGCCCAGAGTGCCTTGAGAGCTGTGCCTGGAGATGCATCCAGAAGGGAGGCACTGATTTCCTGCTTACATCTGCTTGTTATCTCTGCCATCCCCAAGGGAATGGGGGAAAATTCCAACCACACACAGAGAGGTGAGAAAGAAGCTGGGGGAGGATTCCCTGCTGGAAACAAAGCAGGCAGTGTCACCTCCAGGCAGGGTCAGGGGTGAGAGCCTCCTCTGTAAGGGGAGGTGAGGAGGTGCCCGCCAGGCCTGGGGCTATTGTATTTGCAGGGATGCCCCAACTAAGGCAGGAATGATGAATCTGTCTCCATGTTCTCAGAAGGTGAATTTATTCCTTTATGATACTATATTATATTAAAGAATACCATACTATATTAAAGAATACTATACTATATTAAAGAATACTATACTATACTATACTATACTATACTATACTATACTATACTAAAGAATACAGAAAGGATACCTACTCAATGCTAAAAAGATAATAATGAAAACTCCTGACTCTTTCCAGAGTCCTGACACAGCTTGGCCCCAGTTGGCCAAAGAGTGAAAACAACTCCCAGCAGAATGCAATGGAACAATCACCTGTGGGTAAACAATCTCCAAACACATTCCACATGAGCACAACACAGGAGAAGCAAATGAGATAAGAATTGTTTTCTTTTTCTTTGAGGCCTCTCAGCTTCCCAGGAGAAAAACCCTGGGCAAAGGGATTTTTTCAGAGAATGTGAATGCCACACAGGCCCATGGGTAGAACCCTATGTCCCCTTCTGGATGCTCCAGAGGGGTGGTGTCTCCCCAGGCTGGGCTGGGCTCTCTCTCCATATCCCACCTCCTGCCTCCAGCCCATTCACTGAAGCTGCAGCTCTTTGATTTCCAGCTTTGGCCGCTGTTTTTGGCTCATCACAAGCTCCTTGTGCTCACACCCTTGCAAAGCCAGCACAGGTTCAGCAGCTCCTCTAAATGAAGCCCTCACCCCCAAAATTAACTAAACCAGGCAAAACTATGCCAGAAAAGGGGTGAGGGTGGAAGCCCCCATATTTTTGTTTCCTCCCCACAGGCAGTGGCCGATGAAGAGGGGCTGGGTTCATTATCAAACAATTAAGGATTCTCATGGCTGATTTGCTTAGGTTAAGACAGTTATTTTTAAAACCAGGAACAAAATAAGTTGCTTCACCTTTGCTGAACCTCATCTCTTTACAGCAGGAAAGACAAGCTGAGCTGGCTGAATTTGCTTTTATTGGAGTCTTTTGATTTTCTTGGACCTCAACCTGAAACATTAAATGTCCTTTCTCTCCCTATAGTCCAGCTAGTGCAACAAAGTATGAAAATCCTTCAGCTTCTGTTATGGGAGAAAAATGCCTTCACCTTGTGATAAGAAAGGATGAGGCACTTTTCCCCAGAAAGGTGCAAGAATTTACAAGTAACATGTTCCAAGATCCCCAACACTGCAGCACAGCTCCCTGAATGAGGAGAGCAGCAGTTGCTGGGCTTTTGTTGTGGGTGGAAATGCTCAGACATCAGCCCCTTTGGATAAAGAAAAGGAGAGTTTGGGCTCCATTTGCCTTCCTCTTTCAGAAAGCAGTGATTTGCTGTGCTCTCCTTGGTGACCAGAGCCAGGTGACAGCCCCAGGTTCCCTCTCTGTGTCTGACCTTCAAGCATGGTCCTGGATGCAGATGGGGCATCCCTGGATGCTCATCCCACCCCGTGGATCAGGAACATCCCTGCTGGCACCTGCAGTGACAGATGCTGCAGCCACCAAAGGGCTTCCAAGGTTGCTGAAGGGTGGCAGCAATCCCTGCCAGGCTGGGTGGGATCTGCAGCACAAGGACAAGGACAGCCCTTGCCTTAGTGCTCTGCCATTTATCACGTTATATGATATTAAAACAGAACCATCAAATGGCATGAGATTTCTTTTAGCATCCCCCTTTTAGGTTCCTCTGTCTCAAACCCAAAATGCTCTGGAAAATAAAATAAACAAAAACCCCTCTGGTATGATGAACTCAGCAAATTTCCAGCAGCTATCAGTGGTTGGGTTATATGTGTGGTCAAAGGATTATGTATATACTACATTTATATGTATAGGCTGCCAAATGTGCAGCAGCATCACAGGGCAGGGGTGCAGTCTCTGGAGGGATTTAAAAGCTGTGTGGATGTGGCACTTGGGGACGTGGCCAGTGGTGGCATTGGCAGCTGGGGGGGAATGGTTGGTTTGGATGACCTTAAAGGTTTTCAACCTGATTCCATGATATGGAGCAGGAGGAAGGAATGGGAACCATCAATGGGTGCAGGGGACAGGAAGAGCTGAGAGCCCAAGGGGACAAACGCCTTGCATGACAGGAAGGGTGAATGTTCCTTATCAAAGTCCCACGGTCACAGAATTCACAGAATCCCCAGGTTGGAAGAGACCTTCAAGATCATCGAGTCCAACCCAGCCCCAACCCCTCAACTGAACCCTGGCACCCAGTGCCACATCCAGGCTTTGTTAAACACACCCAGGGATGGGGACTCCACCACATCCCTGGGCAGAACATTCCAGAACTTTATCACCCTTTCTGTGAAAAACTTTTTCCTGCTATCCAACCTGAATTTCCCTTGGTGCAGCTTGAGGCTGTGTGCTTTGGTTGTGTCAGTGCTGCTGGAGACAGAGCCCAGCCCCAGCTGAGCACAGGCACCTTTCAGGAGCTGTGCAGTGATGGGGGCAGCCCTGAGTCTCCTTTTCTCCAGGCTGAGCACCCCCAGCTCCCTCAGGGCTCCTCACAGGGTTTTTGTGTTCCCAGCCCCTCTCCAGCTTCGCTGCCTCCCCTGGACATGCTCAGGAGTCTCAATGTCCTTCCCAAATGGAGGGGTCAGAACTGGACACTCCATCTCTGAGGCTGCACTGAGGTCTTTCCTTGGAAATCCCTTTAAAATTAAACCCTCAGACCTTTCCTCAGAAATCCCTTTGAAGCACATGGGGTCTAATAACAGATGTCTTCCCCATGATAGGCTTCAGGCCCACCCCAGGCCATTTTGGGAGGAGTGGAAGCTCCATGGCAGCTCCTGGGATCAAACAAAATGTGGCACAAACCCCACTTGTGTCAGTATCTTCCCATTCCATGTGATTAATGCCCGGGTGCTCTGCCCTGGGTTTGTCACAGCTGCTGGAGCCCATCCTGGCTGGGCCATACCCAACCCCTCTGCCCTCTGGGGTGCTCAGCTGGGAACAGACTGGAGAGGCCCCAGAGAGGCCACGACATCTCTGACACCTCTCATTCCCTCCTTGAAGCCTCCTCTTCCTTTGTATTTCACACTGAAGCCCAGAAACTCTCCTTGGAAATGGCCAGAAAAGAGACAGTTTGGGCAAACCCTGTTTTATCTTTAGCTCAGCCTCCATTTCTAGGAAATCAGCCTTGTTTTTTCTGTATTGTTCTTGTGTCCCTTTAAAGCTGTCCTGTCATTGATGAAACAGAATAAACTGAATAAACCAGTCATTGTTCCTTTTTCATTTGCCTTAGATCCTGGTCTTTATTTATAGCCAGAGCCTGGAGCAGCAATGAGCAATCTCCAGCTCAGGGCTGTCCCTGCTCCCTTCCCTTAACCTCATCCCACGTGAGACAGCTCACAAAGCTCCCCTCATGGCACAGCTCTTCTCTGGAGCCCTTCCAACCTCCAGAGGAACAATTCCTTTTCATTTGGTGGCACAGAAGATTTGGTTTTGCAAAATGGAGCAAACCTGTGCAGTGAGAGCTGAAGGAGAGGGCGAATTCCTCTTCTTTGCTCCAGAGGATTCTCTTAGTCCTGCTAGATCACTCAAAAATACCCAGGACAATTCAAGGAGTTTCTAATTTTTTGGTGTTTGTGTCCTGAATGGTCAAGGGATGCTTGGTCAGGCTCCTTGTTTCTCCCTGGGAAATGCCCCAGTGCTGGCTGACACAAACACTGAATAGAGAATTGCAGGATTTGGTTTATTTTCATTCTGAGCATTTAGGAATGAGGTAGAACTTTCCAGCCCTTTTTTCCCCTGCAACTTTTAGACCTAAAAATGGATTTTCCTTCTTAACAAAAACAGAGTTTTTGCCCTAAACAGTGCCTGGGGGTGAGAGGGCTTTGCAGAACATCCCAAACCTCATGGGAGCAGCAGAGCTGGATCTGGAGACCCATCCTTTACCCTGCCAGCAGTTCAGGACTGCTCCATAACGAAGATTAAACACCTACAAAGTTTTAGTGATGCCTCAGAATTTCCTGCAGGGCACATTAGGAAGAGAGGACCTGCAGAGCTCAGCTTTGATGTGGGAACTGTCACCTGGGGAGGCCGTGGGCTCCATCCAAGGGTTTGGACAAGCAGCTGTCAGGAATAGTTTAGGTGGATTTGATGGCTTGGGGACAAGAGCCCAGACAAGACATCCCCAGCCCTGCCAGCTTGTACAGGTTACCCAGGGGCATCCCAAGAACTCTGGGATAAAAAATGCAAATAAAAGCAGCAAAGCTGCTCTAAAAACACCCGGTGGACATTTAGGTCGAGGATTATTTTGGGGTTCAAGCTCTCAGGGTTTGATTTTGGGGTGCTGGGTGGATGTGGCAGGATCCCAGGAGTGGTCACATTTCCAGGAATCCTGCCTGGGGATGGAAGGCTGCTGGATAAGAAGCAGCAAGTAAATGAAGTGTATGGGAATTAATCTGAGCAAATCCAGTTTGGGGCTTATTAGGCAATTGGTATGCAAGGACAGGCTGCTCTTAAAGCACATTTAGCCCTGGGAAGAGATTTTTGATTCATCTCCTTCAAGGTGCCAGAGTGCGCCACCAAGGAAGCTCCGTAAATATTCCCCAATAATTTGCCAGAGTGGCTTGGCCGTGGCCAGAAGTCCCCCAAGGGCCAGGGAGAAGCTCCATCCCTCTGGCCCAGCATTCCTGGCAGGCTGCTGAAATGACAGAGACAACAATTAATGCCAATTGCTGCAGTCACTTCCTTGACAGACTCTGATCTGGATTGATCCACTGGCTCAATTTTGTTGTTGGGGATAGAATTTCTCATTTCAAGACATAAATCTCTCCCTCACTTATCAATGCAAAGATTTGTACAGTTAATAGGCGCTGGCAGTATCTGTAATTCCACATGCTGGGCTGGGAGACTATCTCAGGGCTAGGGAATGGCCTCCTCTGGAAGGAAAAAAATTATTAGATTAGAAAAGGCAGGAGCACCAATATTTCTGCAGTTTATTGCCAGGATGAATTGAAGTCTTGGCCCTATTAAGCTGATAACAAACCCAGCTTCAGCAGGGCCAGGGTGTGCATGGAAATATCTGCAGGAAAAACCAGTGATGGTTTGGGATCTTGATTTTTTATTACGTGGGGAAGCCAAGACCTCTGGGATGAGCAAATTCAGCCTGTGGGGCAAAAACAGACTCAGATCCACCAAATTCTCCTTGGTGCAAAGGAGAGGAGGTTAAAAAACTGCTGTGGGAATTTCCCTCCATCCTCTGTGTTGTTATGGGAGAGGAGTTTATGTCCAGGTCTCCAGGGCACCTCTTCTTCCAGCCCTCCAACCCTTTCCCCCCACAGCATCCAGCCCCTCCAATGTGGATCTTCCCCAAAAGACTCCTTAAATCCATGTCCATCATGGCATGGGGAGGGAGCAGCCAACTTCTCCTTGGTGTTTTTCCTTTCCACCAACAGGACAGGAGTGCTGGGGTCCATCCCTTGAGCTTTATTGCAGCATCAGCCTCACTACATGGCTGAGACAACAGAGGGGTGGCAAAGCTCATGAACAGCAGCAGCAGCCAAAGGTTGCTTTATTACAGAACATTTTAAAAACTTCCTCACCAATAGCACATGGCTAAAGCTTACAGAGAGTTGTTCTAACCAATTACTGCAGGCACACACACACCTGCTGCACACAATGCTGGCTTCTCTGCTTTCTATTATCAATATACAATACACCATTAGTAAGCTTAAAACCTTCTACTATCTTACTAAACATATTGTTCTGTAGTCTTAAGATCTATCTTAACCAAACCTAAAACTCAAGTTATTGTTCCATGTCCTTACTTGCTGTACCATTGTAACTTTTCCTACTTTCAGACTTTGCAGCTGCAGCTAACTCTAAATTTACTATTCTTTCTGTTTCTAAGGCCTGCTTTCCCAGCTTTCTAAAAATCTTTCCTTTACTAATTCCCACAAACTTCCAACTCCTTCTGCTCTCAAGTGCACTTGGAAGCTCCTGCAGCTCGGGAAGGGAAAGGAGCTCATCTGGCAGGTGCAGGCAGCCAGTGGAACAACTGCTGCCATCTGCTCCTCTGCCCCGCTGGAATTCCTGGGTGTGGCTGCAGGATGTGTCACAGACATGTTTTCTGAAAAATCCTTTCATTAGGATCTTTTCTCCTGAGAAGCTGGGAAGCCTCAGCTTCTCCATGTTTTGCTACTTTGGAATGTGATTTGGAGAATTGTTTACCCAGCTTGTGAATTGTTTTTACTTGATGACCAGTGACAGCCAGCTGTGTTGAGGCTGTGAGCAGTCACAAGATTTTATTTTTCATTCCTTTCTTTGCTAGCCTTCTGATGTCTCCTTTTTCTTTCTTTAGTATAGTTTTAATATATCGTTTTCTTTTAATATAATATATATCATAAAATAATAAATCAGCCTTCTGAAACATGGAGTCAAGATTCTCATCTCTTCCCTTGTAGGGGTTGTCTGCAAATTTCACAGACACGGGTGGTGCTCAGAACACACCAGCCATGGAGAATGGAAATAAAAACTGTCCTCTCCATGGCTTCCTGCTCTGCTCCAGCAGGGATTTTGCAGGGTTTGCCCCCTTATTCCTGCTCATGGTGGTTTGCAGGGTGTCCATCTCTGCTGGCTTCCCACTGGGTTTGGGAACAGGTTTGGGAAATTTCAAAATCAGGGATGGGCTGGAAGGTTCTTCATGGATTATGGAAGGTCCTTCATGGATTGTGGAAGGTGCTTCATGGATTGTGGAAGGTCCTTCATGGATTGTGGAAGGTCCTTCATGGATTATGGAAGGTCCTTCATGGATTGTGGAAGGTCCTTCATGGATTGTGGCAGTTTTGCTGCCTGGGATGCCACCATGGTGATCCTGCACACATCAGTCACAGAGTCATGGAATGGTCTGGCTGGGAATGGACCTTAAAGCTCATCCTGTTCCACTCCCTGCCACGGGAACCTTCCCCTGTCCCAGATGGCTCCAAACTGCAGCCAGCCTGGCCCTGGACTCTTCCAGGGATGGGATATCCACACCCCCTCTGAGCAGCCTGTTCCAAACACCACCAGGAATCAGAAAACAGTGAAAGTTTGGTGCTCACTGGAGCCACATCTCCAAATATCTGATCCAAAATGCTGCATTTCATGGCAGAAAACTGGAGAACCAAATCCACCAGGAAAATATCTCAGGCTTGGTTTGCTCGACACAGCAAAGCAGTGGTTGGTGAAAAAGGTGTCCCAGAAAGAACTGAACAGGTCAGGAATTTTATTCCTAATGCCCTCTCTGACAAACTGGGAATGATGTGCAGGGTGGTCAGGATGTCCTGCATTGCCTAAAGAGGTAACAAAAGCTGTTTTGAGTAGGAACAACCTTGATTTTTTGTACTGGAAGAGGTAAAAGTACAAATCCATTAAAAAAAGAGTGCTGTGGGCACCTTATCTCTGTGGAATGAGTGCTCAGGTTCCTTGTGGAGAGAGATGAAACACCCCAAATTGACAGAAACCTGTTGTCATAGATGCAAATTTCACAGGTACAGGAATAAATCCCTGACAGCCACGGGGGTGCAAGATTAGATTTGCCTGATAGCAATCTTCAAAACACCCAAACCCAGGATTTCTTCCCCTGGATGATGGAAAAGATTGGGATTTTGGCAGGGTGATCCCCAAATCCTGGCCATCCTGACCAAAACACAAGTGGGAGGGACAAGGACACAGGACAATTAATTTCTTTCTTTCTTTCTGTGTAAGCTCTTGCTTTGACTTGAATTCTGAAAACCCTCTGGAAGGCAGGGAGAAAAGAAAGGCACCGTTTGTGATAAGCCAGGTTCAAAGGGAAGCATGAAATTCGGATGGATGTGGAGCCAGAGCAGCCCAGCCTCAGCTCAAAACCAGCAAATGCCTGCAATATAGATTTCATTTAGATTGAAGGATTTGTTTAGTGTGCATATTAGAAAACACTGCCCTTATTAATTCTCTTCCTTTTGGGATCTTTCCCTGTTTGTTTGGGTGTTTTTTGAAGCGAACAATTTCAAAGTCAATTGAATCCTGGGGGAAGGTGTTGGCTTGACAGGTTTTAAGCTCAAATTTCTTCATTTACATGCAGAGATAGCACAAGATTGGGAAGGGTAAACTTTCCATCTGCTCTAATAGGCATGGGTTGGGAATATGAGGAAGAAAAAGTGCATCTGTAGGTCTTCAAATTTTAGTAGGGTGTAAGCCATGGATCAGGCACCACCAAATTCAGTCTATTTGGAGTTTTCCTAAAATAAACAGCACCTGCACTCAGGTGAATGGAAATAAATCTCCTGTCTATGTTTTATTTCCATTTTCTGTGAGTTTTCAAACACACGTGCAAAATGGGGTTGAATTTGGATATAGGGAACCACAAGGTGCCTGTCGTGCCTGTCCCAGTGGGATTTCCCATCCCTCCATCTGGACAGTGGGGCACTGTGCCTGCTGCAGGAGCTGGATGGAGCCCAGCACGTCTCATTTCACCTCATGTAGGTCAGCCCAGCACCAGCAGATGGGCTTGTCATGGAGCTGGACTCTAATTCCATCATCCCTTCAGTCCAGACACACCCTGGGAGGACGGGGATGCTGCGGCTCCAGCAGCTGCTGGGGCAAGAGGTGTCAAAAATAAACTCCTTCTTCCTTTAATATTTAAAGTTTCCCAGAACTTCGAGGGAGATTTACTGAGGGGTGATCCAAGGTATTGCAAATCAGGAAAAAAAAGGGGGGACTAAAAGTGTGACATTTATCCCTGCCCATGGCAGGGGATTGGAGCTAGAAGATCTCTAAGATCCCGTCCAGCCCAACCTTCCCATGATTCCATAATTTTTCAGCTATTTTTTTACCAAAAAATGTGATTTTTAACAGAGTTAAAAATGTATTTAAGAAGATGCTAAAATGAAATATCTCTAAATAACAACTTTCAGCCTCCTCCCCTCCACTCTCAATAACAAAAGCTGCTGAAAGCAGATGATGTTTGGAGCCTTATTGTGTTTTCTCCTTTATCTCCTGGTTTGGGGGATCCTTGGAGGTTTTCCATGTTCTCTACACTGCAAGGAGAGCAGTGTAGAGAACATGGCCCTGCCCTCCTGCTGTAACACACAGCCCAAACCCTGCTGTAACAAAGGCCCTGCCCTCCTGCTGTAACACACAGCCCAAACCTCAGTTAGGAGTTTCAGAGGCAGAAAATCCCCTTTAAGGGTGATTTTTGCTGAATTTGACCCTGCACTGACGTTCTCCTGGCCTTCTGCAAGAACTGAGGTCATTAAGCTGCGAGCTGCCTTTGGGTTTTAAGAGAGGAAAGAAAGGCCAAAGACACGTTCCTTGCTCTTCATCCTCTCCCTCCTTCCCACTGATCTCCTCATCCCCTGCAGGTTGCTCTGCAAGGAAGGGCTTTGGATATAAATAAACACAAACCCCCTCGGGATGCCCATCACTGACAGCTCCAGTGCAGAGAAGCTCCCAAAGTTCAGAGTTTAATGCAAAAGTCTGAAGTGACCGCAATTTATTCCAAATTGTTTCGCTTGATCCAACGACCTCAGGAAATTATCTCTGGAGGAGGTGGGGATCAGTAACCAGGAGCAGCAGCAGCGTGGATGGGAGACAGCTCTGCCAAAGGGGGCTCTGCCTGCAAGGGGTGGTATTGGAATATTACCAATACAGCCAGATGGTATTGGAATACCAATACAGCCAGATGGGATGTGCCTGAGCTTGTCGGGCCCTTGGTGCTAAACCAAACAGTGGCACTGTGGTGTTTCACCCCACAGACACTTTTGGCCAGCTGGGTGCTGTTATGAGTAGAAAAGCTGCCCATTTTTTTAAAAGGTTGCAGAGTTCACAGGTTGAACTCTGTTGCTGCCAGGGTGGAGTTCTAACTGTTTGCTATTGTCATCATCTTTCATTGATGGTTAAGAATTCCCCCTTTGGCAAGTGATACCTGCTGCGTCCTGGAGGATGGCACCCGGATGGTGAAGAGAAGGGGGACACTGGGGTTGGCATGCAAATGATCTCAGATCCAACATGCAATGGGAGGAACCCCTCACCAAAACTAGCCAAAAACCCCAAAAAACAACGAGCCAACACAAAACGGACAGATCGAAGTGATGGCTAGATGTGAGCAACAGAATCCAGTATCCGCTAAGACCCTTTATACGCCTCACCCTAACCTGAAAAGATGTCAACTGGACAGAGGACCTCAAATGTCAAATCAAAAAACAGGGAATCTCCTGATGCTCTCGTGAGGATGGAACCCCCAGCTCAGCCTGCAAACCAGCAGACAAAGCTGCACTCTTTCTCCTCGTCTGTGCCATTCCTAGGAGCAGCGGCAGCGTGAACGTGGAACTGTTGGTACTCCCCACCCAAACTGATCACTTTTAATAAAGGCATTAAAAAGGAGAGAGATCTCCTGCCTTGTTTATTTCAAGTGCTGCAGCTGGGCCCGTGGGGACAAGGCCAGGCCTGCAGGAGCTCTGGTGGTGCTGGGATGGAGCTTCCCCCCATAACAGGGGCTGCTCCTCAGGTTTCCCTCTGTGGAGAAGCTTTAAGGCCATGGTGAAGGAAAGGAGTCGGTTCTGATGGAGGGTTTGGATCCAGAGCTTTATTCTGGCCCTCAGGCCTCTGAATGCAGCAACTCCTCCAACAGAACTCCCTGAGCCCGTGGCTGCTGCTCCTTTGAACCCCGGGCAGAGGGGCAGGGAAGGGGCAGGGAGCCACCAAGCAGGGACAGGAGGGGAGGGACAAAGGGACAAAGGACACCTGGATGGCCCAATGCCCCCAGGGACAGAGGGCATCCTTTGGATCTGCCAATCACTCGAGGCCCTTCTGGAATGCCAGGACTGACAGACAGGGCTGGGAGGGGTCAGGGAGGGGAAAGGAGAGGGGACTGACACAGCTGGGAGGGAATCTGCAGGGGAGGGACCCGGGGTTCTGGGGTAAACCCTGAAATCACAATGGAACAGGGTGGAGCAACATTTGGGATTTTAAAGAGCCTTGGAGAGCCATTTTCCTGTGGAGAAGCTCAGGGATTTGAAGCCCATGTGTGTAGCCACAGCTCTCTTCATAGAGAGCAGGCAGGCACAACTTCCCAAGGATATTTCCTCAGAGTCCCAGTGAGGAACCTCAGAGAAAGAGAAAACAATTCCTATCTCTATTCTCTGCTGCTGTTGTTTTTACATATGTAGAATATGTTAAGAAAATTGTTTATTTACCTGAAGTGATTTGTCAATTAGATTCTGCTAGGGTTGTTTTGTTTCCTTAGCCAATTGGGCAAAAGCTGTGTCCTGGCTGTCTCAGACAGTCACAAGTTTTTTTTAGTATTCTTCAGTATTCTTTAGTTTAGTGTAGTGCAGTATCTCTTTAGTATAGTTATAATATGGTATTAATGTAATATACTATAGTTTTAATAAAACAATTGTTCAGCCTTCTGAATCATAGAGTCAAATACCAATCATTCCCTGTGCCAGGGTGTTGTATTTTCAGGGAATGCCCGATGAAGGCAGGAATGATGAATCTGACTCCATGTTCTCAGAAGGCTAATTTATTACTTTATCATACTATAGTATATTGAAGAATACTTGTCTTGTTTTGAAAGACAGGTGTCTGCTAAGGAAGGCAGGAGTCTCTCCTGAAATGGAGAATGTAAACCCTCCCTACCCCTCTGAATTTTCAATTTCAACCTTTACTATAAATTTTCAATTAAGGGGCTCTCAGGCAAAAATATGGGAGCAGGAAATAACAGTTCTTTAATAGGGAAGAAAATAAAAGGATAAAATAAACAATGCAGCAACTGAAACAACACTGCCAGAGTCAGAACCCAGCCTGACACCCTGTGGGTCAGGCTGTTGGCAGCAGTGCCATTGGAATTGTGGCTCAGCCCTCCTGCAGGGTCAGGGCTGGTTCTGCTGGAGCAGGGATCCTGGAGAAAGGTGCAGTCTCTGCCTCTGAAGATCCAGGGGCAGAGGCAGCTGCTGCTCCTCTGGGCAATCCAGTGCAGAAGCCGTGCTGGTGTTCCAGAATCTCCAGATTATATCCAGGCAGGAATGCTTGGCTGGTGTTCCAGAATCTCCAGATTATATCCAGGTAGGAATGCTTGGCTGGTGTTCCAGAATCTCCAGATTCTATCCAGGTAGGAATGCTTGGCTGGTGTTCCAGAATCTCCAGATTATATCCAGGTAGGAATGCTTGGCTGGTGTTCCAGAATCTCCAGATTATATCCAGGTAGGAATGCTTGGCTCCTCCCTCTGGGCTCACATCTCCCAGTGGGATGCTGCAGTTCTTATCAGCCATGCAGGGACATTCAATGGCTGTTATCAGCAGATGTCCCCTCCTGAGGGAGGAGTGAGCATGAAGAGATAAGAAAAATTGCTCACTTGACAAAAGACGAGTGCCATACAGATGATGATAGAATACATCCTGCCTTGCAATCTGGAACAGTACTATACTATACTATACTAAAGAATACAGAAAAGATACTTACTGAATGTTAAAAAGATAATAATGAAAACTCCTGACTCTTTCCAGAGTCCTGACCCAGCTTGGCCCTGATTGGCCAAAGAGCCAAAACAACTCACAGCAGAATCCAATGAAACAATCACCTGTGGGTAAACAATTTCCAAACACATTCCACATGAGCACAACACAGGAGAAGCAAATGAGGTAAGAATTGTTTTCCTTTTCTCTGAGGCCTCTCAGCTTCCCAGGAGAGAAATCCTGGGCAAAATAATTTTTTCAGAGAATGCGAATGCCACATCAGGGCTGCCCTGCATTCCATACATGTGAGCAATCAGCATCAAGCATCCCATGGGAGGGATCAGCAGGGGTTGGGCTCCTCCAGCTGTGCTTGCCCCATGGCATTTGCAGGGCAGATGGGTGCCAGGGATGGGGAGAATTTGGGTTGAACTCCCTGGGTTCCTGCCCAGGCTGTTTTGGAGCTGAATTCCCTCCTCACTGCTTCAGGGCACCAGCTGTGGGTGTCCAATGGATTCACAGCACAGCGAGGCCCCTGAGGGAGGTTTTGTGAGCATTGCCTGGGATAAAAACCTGGTAATAACTAAGTGGGCTGGAGTCCTCAGAGGCAGAGCAGTCTGGATTCTGACAGACACACACTGTGATGTACTGGGGTGGCCCTGTGGCCAGCTGTGCCTCTGATAACCCCCAGCCTGGTGCTGGGAGTGGGGTCAGGGTTTATTCTCCTGCCTCTTATTTCATTCTTGGTTTTGCTAATCAAGTTCTGGATGGGGACAAGGTTGTCTTGACTTCAGCTGTGACTCCAGGGACAAATCCTGTGTCTGTCTGGGCTGGGCTCTGTGATCTCAGGGCAGCCTTTTGCTTCTGCTAAATAAGCCAAATGGATTTCAAAACCCCAAACCCTTGAAGCAGCAATATTCAGGATTTCTGTGTGTGCTGGGGAATGCTGGAAGTGGCAGCTTCTTTGAGGCTGAATCAATTGACAGAAAAGCACTGATTTCACTGAGCTCCCAAACCCTTCTGGGTCAATACAAGAAAATGAGACACTCAAATGAAGCTGTGAAAGGTTTGTGCAGAGCCTTCAAGTCCTGGCTTTGTGACAGGATTGGAAACAGGAGCCATAGGTTTTCGGGAAACCTGACTCTCATTCCTGGTCATTTCTCATAACACACCTTTCCTTTTTTCTGCCTTTTCCAATCACATTGATAGGACAATGACAGTCCCTGCCAAGATCTGCACAGGGATGGGGATGGAGCACCAAATCCCACTGGTCCCCAGGATGGGCTGGGATCTGTCAGGGACACATCCCAGAAACCTCCACCATATGAAATCAGAGCCCCCAAGGGCCCACATGATTGAAATCCTGGGTATTTTGGATGGGATTTGAGGGGCATAAACCCTTCTTTTGATCCAAAGCCACCAATGTGAGTGACATTTCCAGCTGGCAGGAGGGAGCTTTGTTCCCACTGGTCATGGCACTCACAGAAGTCATTATTCAGTCCATTTTGGGACAGAAAAGGATACAAATAAATAACTCCTCTTACCTCTCAAACCCTCTGCAACCTGTCTGCAGCAGTGCCCTGGTGCAGGAGAGCCCAGAAGTGATGGACAAGGGTGGAGCTGGTCAAGATGATCCAACTCCAGAGAAGCAGGGAAGGGAGACTGGGGTGGGAGTTGGTGCCCAGTCCCATTGAGCCCTTCCTCTACCCTTGCTGTCCTTGGAGGCCAAAAGAAGGTGGTCTAAGCCTAATGTTGGGACAATGTTCTCAGGCACAGGGTGGGATTTTGGGACTACCCTGGGCAGAGACTGGAGCTGGATTTAGGTGATCCTTGCAGTTCCTTTTCAACTCAGAAGATTCTGTGATGCCATGATTTTAATGTACTCATTTAACTTTTTTTCCAGAGCCAAACAGGAGCATTTGGAGCCATTGTTTTCCCTACCTAAAAGTCACTTTTCTCTGTTACTCAGATGAACATCAGCATGGCAAACAAAACAGGGTCATGGAATCATGGAATTGTTTAGGTTGCAAAAGCCCTCAGAGATCACTGAGTACAACTGTTGACTGTCAAGGCCACCACTAAACCATGTCCCCAGCTGCCACATCTGTACATCTTTTAGATCCTTCCAGGGAGGGGGACTCCAATACTTCCCTGGGAAACCTCTGCCACTGCTTGAAGTCTTTGAAATTCCAATCTTCAGAAAATTCTCCCATTGCACGAGACCAACTTCTTACACCTTGACAAAGCAGCAGGAAGCCTTCAAACCCTGCCCACACCATCAAATTGCTGCTCTGAATTGCTGCCCTCCTCCCCTCCCCACATTCTGGCACTGATCTATGTCACAGTATCTTTTATGAAAAATCCTTTCCTTAGGATTTTTCCTCCTGAGAAGCTGAGAGGCCTCAGGAACAAAATGGAAACAATGGTTATCTGCTGCTGTGGAATGCAACAGGTGGATCTGATTGGTCTCACATGGTTGTTTCTAATTAATGGCCAATCACAGCCCAGCTGGCTCAGAGAGAGAGTCTGAAACACGAGCCTTTGTTATCATTCCTTCTTTTTCTATTCTTAGCCAGCCTTCTGATGAAATAATTTCTTCTATTCTTTTAGTATAGTTTTAATACAATATATATCATAAAATAATAAAACAAGCCTTCTGAAACATGGAGTCAGATCCTCATCTCTTCCCTTATCCTCAGACCCTTGTGAACACAGTCACAAATCAGGATCTTGGATCTTCCCAAGGAGGCAGATGCTGGTGCCATCACCCCGAGCCGTATCCCGCTCCACGGGAAGCCCATCATGACTCCAGTGCTATTCCTGGTGGTATCCAGGCTCTCCCTCAGCATGGAAATTGCTGCCTGGCTGCATTTAATGCCCAAATAAAGTGGCTCTTTCCCTGCTGGAGCCCTGTGCTTTTCCTGCAGTCAGATTTCCTCAAGCACATGTCCCAGGGTGCTCCAGGGAGCGCCGCTGGAGGGGAGGATATTCTGGAGTCACCCGTGGGCCTCTCTCTAATTAGACTTAAATGAAGCTGTTTGATAAGGAAATGCCTTTCCCAGCATTAGGAATACGGACGTGGAGAACAACACCAGCTGTGGAATAACACCCGTCTCAGCCCAGCAGAGATCAGTGCTATGGCTAAATTGCATCCTGGCCCAGGAACAGGGGGATTTTTGTCCCAGCACAGCCTTTAGATGAGGAAATCAACAGCAGGAAGTGTCTCTTAATTTGCTAATAACGGGAACGCGACGGCGAATGGAGCGCTCGCGGTGACACTGGCGGGGCTCGGCAGGATTTGTGCAGCGCAGGAAGCAGAGCCGTCGGGTAGCAGATGGCACTTCCACATCTCCCATCAAAATGCAAAGTTCCTTAATGGATTTCTGACACACAGCAGCACGGCAGGAACAGCCCGGGCTGGAAGCGAGCAGGAGAAGCAGGAATGAATGGAACCGGGAGGGGACCGAGGGCTGCTCATCCCTGTGCCAAGGCATCCAAAGGCAGGACTGGGAGGCAGCAGGGAAGAAGGTGCTGTCAAGGGCAGACCTGACAGCTGCTCATTCCAAAGGCAATTCCCTTTATTGCCCATTGGCTCAGACAGGGCTCCCTTATCTGGGGCAAGTGGCCGTCTCCGATGGGCGATAACGGGAGCGCTTTAGAACTGTGCAAAGAACAATTCTCCATTTGCCAGCTGACCTGGGGTATCAAGGGAGAGGGGGAAAAAAGATTATTGATCTAAAATAGCCCTCTTTTGGTCTATTTTATAACAGTTGGAAGGAGAAAAAAAAAAACTCCGAGAGCTGCCAGTTCAATGAATGACAAGGGAGTGGAATTTATTATGCTGGTTCATTCCTTTCTGAATGAGGGCAGGTGTTTTTCAAATGAAACACTTTCCCCAAATGAGCAGAACAAAAAGGGATTAAAAACACAAAGGAAGCTGTGGCTTTTCCAGCTGATAGAGATTTGTTTTAGGTATCACTCAGCACTTTGTTTTAGAGGGCAGGGAACATTTCCATGGACCTTTTTCTGAATGTCTCTTATTGGAATTCAGGATTTAAGGAGTTAGTTCCCTTCCCTTAGTCACCTTCCCTTTTCAAACTCCAGTTCATTTAATTTAATAGCAGAAAAAGGACGAGAGTGACACGTTATTGAGTTTACATGACAGTCCAGAGACATTACAATGATGGGATTATGTGCTTTGGAGTAGCCTTATCATCCAAACTCCCACACACAGGCAGGAACAGGAGAAATTCTTCACTCAGTCCTTAGCACTGCTTGTCAGAACTAGGATGGTTAATTAACATGACCTTTTTTTGCTTTAAAGGGAAAACCCAGAAAATTCCATCTCTCTTACATTTGTTTGTAAAGAAATGAAATAAACCCTAAAATACACTGATAACTGAAAGCATCAAAGGATGTTCAGGAGCCTTCTTTTTCCTCCCCACTCCACAGGCCAGAGGAAAACAATTGTGAAAAGAAAGTCTCTGGTAAATAGAGCTGCTCTGCACTAAATAAAATATGAAATATCAAGTGTGGTCTCAAGTCCAACAGCCTCAGTTGTGATAATTTGATTTCCACGAGCAAGAAACCTTGAGGGAGACCTTCAGAATGTGTGAGCCCAGATTTAATGGAAGGCTGGAGAAAGGAGCTGGTAGCAGCTGGATCAATAAACAGAGGCTCATCCAGAAACTTCCAAATATATGCAGAAAAGGGCAAAAAGAGAAAAAAAACCAACCTGGAGAACAACACACGAGTGTAGCTTATGGACCTTTGCTACCAAGGGAAAGAAAGGGGAACTTTTCAGCAGCATTGAGTCATCCCTGACTCCAGGATCTTTCCCAACCATCCCTACTTCACAGCATCAACCTCTTGATTCCTTTTTTCCAGGGAATAAAGCTGCTGTTCAAAGCTGCTGGCTCCAGGGTTGGGCTGGAAGAGCAGCAATGTTCAGCCCCTCTCCAGGGAGGCTCTGCACAAATCCCTTCATTAGGGAGCAGGTATCGCAGCTCTGAGATTCAGCACTTTATCTTTCTTTTATGTTTAATCTCCGTTTTCCACTCCCATGGGTTGAAAACATTTCCTGCACGACCCTTCATGCTGCAAAGAAAGTTCCTCAATGTCAAAACTGGAGGAGGTTCAGGTGTTGCTTCATGTGAGGATAAAGTCGGGTGAGTTGGGAAGAGCGTGGAGAGCAGACAAGGAGCAAGGGCACCCTGGGTGCCTCCATCCCTTTTCCACCCAGGGAGCCACGGGGAATGATGGCTGTGGGAAGCCCACGTGTGTGATTCCAGCAGCACTTGGAGCTGCTGCTCCCGTCCCAGGTGGCTGAACGCTCTATTTAACTCATTTCTAAATATACCTTGCCCAGCCAGCGTCTGGCGGCGGCTCCGCTCCTGACCACAGGCGAGTTACATAAAATTGTCACCTTGGCTTCTCTCCCTCAGCTCAGCAGAGCCCAGGCAGCCTGTGGTGTCCTCCAGCTCCCATCTCAACTCATAAAAGCCAATAAAAACATTGAGAATGAGGCCTGGGCGTTTTTACCTTCCAGACAGGAGTAGATTTACTTGGAAATGCCCTCTTGGGTATCCCAAACCCTGACTCATGCTGAATTCCACCTCAGCCTTATGGCAAAAACAGTGCAAGCAAGACATCAACCACCTCAAAGGGACACAATTAAAATGTGGCTTCTGCCTGTTTGGTTTGCAGCCTTATCACCTCACTTCAGAATAGATGGAAATGGGAGCAGAGTAAAACATTTTTATAAAGGTTAAAACCCTTTCACCCCAGATTTACTGGGAATTCAGGAAGAGACGACTTCTCTTGTTCTGGCCTGAGTTAAACCATTTCTCCATGATTTTTTTGCCCTCCAGAAGAGGAATCCCAGATGCTGAGCCCCTCTCACCCTCAGCAGAGTGGGAAAAGGCTGTTGGAAGTGGTCAGATCCTCTCAGCAGAACAGCTGAGACACTCAGCACAGGCTGGTGGTGGATCTCATTTGAGCATGCTGAGCTGCTCTCACCATCCACATGCACGAGGCTATTAATGGAATAAACCACTTGGATCCTTTCTGATACTGTCAGAAATCACTTCAGCATCCCCATAACAACCACAACCATACAATCAGATGTCCAGGGAATGAATCCTTCTGTTCTGGGGAGTATGGACACATCAGGGGCTGCTAAGCCTTGGCCAAAGCGTCTCAAGGGACAGGATGTTCATCCTCTCCCTGAGCAGGTTTGCACCAGCACTTCAAATCTCAATTTGAGTTATAAGAACCTCACTGGATTTGCCTGTGTGTATTTTGTCTTCCTCGTTTGTTTGTTTGTTTGTTTTTCTGGAGAGGATGAAAGCAGCTACAGAAAATGTTATCCAGGAAATATGAATTCTAACACTGACTTGCCTAAAGGTGACACTGCTCAGATCAAGAGCAAGAGCCCATCCCATCTCAAATCCCACTTTTCTCTGCTTCTTTTACATCCCAGTAGGCTCTGGGGGCACATGAACCATTGGAATGCTGTTGGATGTAAGGAAAAAGTTCTCCCCTCCGGGGGTGGGCAGGCCCTGGCACAGGGTGCCCAGAGCAGCTGTGGCTGCCCCTGGATGCCTGGCGGTGCCCAAGGTGAGGCTGGATGGGGCTGGGAGCAGCCTGAGATGGTGGAAGATGATGGAGGGTGGGACTGGATGGGCTTTAAGGTCCCTTCCAACCCAAGCCCTTCTTCAATTCCATGATTTTATAAAATATGACTCCAGTATGAAAACATTCTCACCTGACTCTTGAATGCTTAAAACCAGACCAGGTTCTAAAGAGGTGCTCAATTAATTCCATTCCATTCCATTCCATTCCATTCCATTCCATTCCATTCCATTCCATTCCATTCCATTCTCTCCTTCCCCCAAAACTCCAGAGGAGAACATTGAGGGGCTGCAGAAGACAGGTTGTTTAGGGCCCATCTGAGACTTCTGGATGAGTTTCCCACATGTGGGATCTTCTGGGCTGGACATGAACAGCCCCTTGGATCAGCTCTGCCCCATTCTGGGGCTTCACTGTGCCAGACTCTGCCACTGGCTGAACCCAAGTGGATGAGCTGAATGTTTCCCAGCTCATGGAACACAAGCTGTAGCCAAAATCTGGTTCCAGGGGGAAAAGAGGCCATGAAAGGCAGTGACTGGGTTATGTAGGATCAGGGGAGAGGGAGGCAAGGACAGCAGGCTGTGGCAATGGTCACCAAGGAGCTGGGAAAGAGGAAAAATGAGGATTTTAATGCTTGTCAGGAGAGGAATTCAGTACAATGGGGTCAGAAGGCTTCAAATGCTGAAGGGTTGGTGGCTGTATGTGAGAGTGCACTTACTGGAATAAAATCCCAATATTGCTGGATGGAACGTGCCTGGGCTCGTCTGGCCCTGCTGCTTGACCAAGGGTGGCAGCTGTGGTGGTTCCACCCCGGAGACACCTTTGGCTGGCTGGGTGCTGCAGCTGGGTGCTGCAGCTGGGTGCTGCAGCTGGGTGCTGCAGCTGGGTGCCTGGGACAAGTCCAGGCCTGCAGGAGCTCAGGTTTACCTCTGGTGGAAAGGATTCAAGGCGAGGAGAAGGAAAGGAGTCGGTTCTGATGGAGGGTTTGGATCCAGAGCTTTATTCTGGCCCACAGGCCTCTGAATGCAGCAACTCCTCCAACAGAACTCCCTGAGCCCGTGGCTGCTGCTCCTTTGAACCCCGGGCAGAGGGGCAGGGAAGGGGTCGGGAGCCACCAAGCAGGGACAGGAGGGGAGGGACAAAGGGACAAAGGACACCTGGATGGCCCAATGCCCCCAGGGCTGAGAGGCATCTTTTGCACTCTGTCATTCACAGGATGCCCTTTCTGGGATGCCAAGATTGATGGACAGCACTCAGCAGGGGCAAGGGAGGGGAAGGGGAGGTGATTGGCACACCTGGGGAAAGAACTGGGATAGCTGAGACAGGCTGTTACATCATACCACAACAGGCACTCACAGTCAGGCTTTGCTCGGGTTTCTGAGTCCAGCTGAGCTGGATCTGTGGATTATTCCTCCCTCATCTCCTCAATCCGTGACCACGCCTTTCATGAACCTGGATCTCATGTGCTCTCCTGTGCTGCTGAAACCTGCAGGGCATCCTGGTGTGAAGAAGTGCTTCCAAGGTTCTGCAGAACCTTCAGAAGCGAACTGGCATAATTAGTCTTAATTTATCCTCAGTAATTGCCTGCGGCATCCGTCAGCAAAGAGAGGGCTGGAAATGCAGGAGGAGAGATCCTTTATTTTTCATTATTTATTTTCCTTGACACAGAACAGTTTTCTTTCTGCAGGGAAGCTGCTCAGCCGAACTCGTGCAATAAATAAACAACACCAAAAGTTTCTGGGGAACGTCCTGATTTGAATAATTTTGCCACAAGGAACTTCTAAGTAGGAAAAAAAAAATCTGCAACCACCAAAGTAATTTTCATTTTTAAATTGTCATTCTTTGCATTTATCACAGAGCTCTTCCTACCTTGGGAAGAGCAAGGAATGCTCTTGGATGGATCAGCTGTTATTGGACCCCAGAAAATCTCTCCTCCACCCACACTCAGCAAAGAACTCGTGGATCTTCCTCCTCCCAGATCCTTGCTGCAATTGGAACATGTTAAAAATATGGATGTACCCAGGAAAGCCGGATGGGGACTGGTGGTTGTTAAGATTTCCCCTCCAGTTCCAGAGATGTTCCTCACAGAATTACAGCTCCCTATTTTTTAATTTACAGCTTTTCCCTCTTGTAATGCTCATATTTTGGGACATGAAGTCATTGCTTGAAGCCTGAGATTGCTGAGTGAGTTTTTTCCACATGTGGCACCTTCTGGGCTGGATATAAACAGCTCCTCCTTGGATCAGCTCTGCCCCAAGCAGGGCTTCTTGTGCTGTCCCCAGGCAGTATCCAGCTTCCTGCACTTCTTTTTGCCTTTGGATCTCTGGGAATTACTTTACAAAATCTTCCCATCTGCTCCAGCCTCCGGATGCTCTCGGGAGAGCTGGTGCTGCCAGCTGGGTGTGCTGGGTGGTGATTGAAGGGCCCTCAGAGCTGGTACTTCCATGATCTCTGTGAATCTTTCATGCTCACAGTGAGCTGGGAAACAGAACATGGAGGAGACCTGCAGAGGAGGAAGGGAATTGTGTGTCTCCACTGAGCTGCTAAATCCAGCATGGATGGCAAAGTCTGAAATCCACCAGCACCAGGGGTTAGGTCTGCCCTAAAACACACAGGAAAGGCTATGGGAAAGCATTCAGAAATATTTAACCTCTGTCTAATTTGGCATTTTTATTTTCCCACAAAGCAGGCAGTGCAGAAGTTTTCCAGGGGAAGAAGTGTTTCAGAGGATCAGGAACCCCTGGGCTACCCAGAGCTGCCTGAGATGCAGTGGAGCATCAGCCAATGTGGCTCTGGGGGATAAAATCCCCTCCCTTGGACATCACCCCACACCAGCCTTTGCACTTCACTGCCTTGCTGCTGGTGGATCCTGTAAACTGCACTGGTTCCCATTTAAATCACAGCAGTTTCCAACTGCATTTCCAGTGCCAGGTGGGAGCAGCAGCTGAAATTTGCTGCTGCCTGACAGCTCCTGGTGGCAGCAGAGGTGGCACTGCCATCCCAGGGCTCTCTGCAGGGAGTGGTGCCACTGCCACCACAGAGCTGTCCCCACTGCCCATGCCCAAACCCAGCCCAGCAGGGGTGACCTGTTCCTGCCCCAGGCCCAGGGTTAAAGTGGTGTAAATGCACCAATATTTCACCAAAATTGGCTTTTTCTCCACTTGTTCTCTTTTTAACAGCTCCCACACACACAATCAGCAGCCACACGGCCGTTGGAAAAAAAGTGCTAGAAATGACAGCAGAGTAACAGAAAAACTAAAACATTTTCACAGCCTTGTCTGCTGGTTTTAAGTGCATTTCACCACAGCTCAAAATTACATTATTTAGTATCAATTATCCTTCGATTGAAGCTTGGAGAGGTGGCAAGGCGAGCATTTTTATCTCATTAGCATGTCTTGCCTGCTAACCATTTGCTGTATTCCCTCCCTTTGATCCTGTCTTTGATTATATTGTGTGACAAAAGCCCGTGTAATCTACCATTATTTCCATTAAGAGCAGAGCTGCCCTCCTCTTTGACAAGGCAATTTATTCTCATTGCTGCCTTTGTGCAGCCCGGCCAGGTTGCCGCCTCCTCCCGCCCTGGCAGGGTGGGATTGGCAGGTGTTGGTCCAGCCTGGGTGGCACCAGGACCTCGGGGTGTCACCAAGCAGGGCTGCAAATATTGACATTTTAATGGCAAGCAGGAGGGAATGAGTGAGGTGGTGCAGTTCAAGTGGTTCTGCTCTCTGCCCCCGAGAGAGGCGGAGGATGAAGATGCAGGAAAAGGTCCTTGAGGAGGTGAGATCCATAAGAGACCTTTGAACATGAACTACTTGTTTTTGAGCCCTGAACGAGCTGTATCTGCCCCTCAGCACCCATTTCTGGTGCCCTGCTTGGTGTCCAGACCCAAATCTGATTTAGAGCAAGAATCCTGTGATCTCTGTCCGTCTTCCCAAAGTCACTTTGAGAAGCCAAGTAATTTATTTAGAAATATCTTTCTCACTGGTGCTTTTTTTCACATGATTTTGCTGCCACAAGCTGGTGCTGGAGCCAGAGCAGATCTGCCCAGCCCAATTTTAACAAAGTAAATCAGAACTTATGAAATAATCAGGTATTATGAAACCAGCTTGAGTAATTTTGACCATTATTTGACTTTTCCTGAGCCATTCTTTAATCTCAGTTGTAAGAGTGATGCTCCCATGGCAAGGACTTGATGGCTTTAGGTTGGATGCCCACACAAGGCCACAGCCCAGCATTTTTCCAGAGAGATGAAGCAGCCCTGGCTGCTTTTCTCCACCTCCTCCAAGCACAAACACCTATTTCTGCCCTCAGATGAGATGCACTTAAAATAAACCTCGGGTGCTGTAAAAATATCAACTCCAGCACTCCAAAAGGATAATCACCATCCTTAACCTGAACACAGGGCACTGAGTGCTTATTACTTTCCCTTGCCCTTCTGGTATAAAAAAGGCAGTGGGAAATGAGTCCTGCTTGGAGAATAGAGGGGGGTTTGGTGGGAACCAGTTACCCATGGTGGTGTGGGAGAGGAGAAAGCCATGGAGGAAAAGGAGTGGGAATTACCTGGGATTGAAATCTCCTGTCAGACACACACAAGGTTCAGGCCCAGGTATCAGTTGCTGCCTCCTCTCCTCCCTTTTCATTAAAATGTCTTTCTTTACCTTAAAATTAAAAGCAAATGAGTGGCCCAAGGTACTGAGCTTCCCTTCAAGGCTTGTGGGGCCTGACATCCCAGTGGAAATTGTCCTGAATTAACCCTGGGTCTGGGTGACCAAGGAAAGGGTTTGCAGGTGTGGGTTCCAAGCTGGCTGCATTCTAATAACCTGCAGTGAGATTTTCTGGCCCTGATTTGGTGAGGTACCAGGTCTCCTCAGCACCTCTGTGGAGTCAGGATGCACATAAAGGATCAGGAAAGCATTCCATGCAAAGAGCATCCACCCATGCCCCATCTCAAACACAAACAGCTCCCTCAGCTGATGGGCTGGAAATATGATATGGCAAAACCCAGAGTCTCCAGCATTAAAACCTGCAGAATATGGATTTTATCCCTTAAAACTCCCTGATTTAAAAAAAATATTGTTTAAAATAAATTGAATAACCCTGATTATTTTCTTGTGAGTTCCATAGACTGATTAGTCTCAGCAAAGTTCAGATCTGATTTAATTTATGAGACAAACTAAGTGCAAACTCTGCTTATTTCTGGCATTTTCTCATGTTTCAGGGAGATCCTCAACACCATAAAATAATCTTAAAAGAGGGTTATGGATTATCTTTGAGCTGCAAAGCCCAGCTGTATGGAGCAAACCTGGGAATAAGACCTCAGTGCAGGGCAAAACTTTTCTGTTCCCAGCATGGATGAGACCAAATTCCTTGGAGAATCCTGCAAGGAAAAGGAGGCACCTGCTGCAGGGGATGCTCCAGACACAGGGAGAACCTTTCCCTGCTGCTTTGGAACTCAGCTGGACAGCATTTTTATTGTCTGAACACAGAGCTTTAACGAACATTAGAGAATTTAAAGCCCAAAAGCTTTTCTAGACCAAATTGCAGAAGAGTTTTGTAGAGAAAAACAAAAGTTTGCCATTCTCTTCAGTTTTGATTTGGGTGAAAAAATAAAAAAACAAATTAGAAATACAGGGGTGAAAACACCCAAAAGAAGGATTTTTGGGCTGAGAAGTGTCCACATGGGGGTTTCCAGGCCTGTGTGTGTAAAGAAACCCTTTGGAGAACGTAGGGCTGCAGCCCCAGAGCTCCTCAGCTCTGGTGGAGAAGTGGAACCCAGCACTGGGAGGCAGAAGGTCAGGTTCCATTATCCCCAAATCCCCCTGGATTTCCACATCTATGCATGTTAACTGCTTCTTTCTCTCTTGCTTTTATTAATTCATAAATAAATGAACGGAGAGGGTTGATTCTTCTACTTCTTTTTTTTTTTTTCTTTTTAATCTTTGAAGTGTTTTTGAAGAAAAATAATTGGCAAAGAACCTGTCCCTTTCCCCAGCAGCTCTGTGGATTCATTTAAGTTTTATAAGTGCTATTTCTGTAAGAATAAATCTTTATTAAAAATGACTGTAATGACCCTCATCTGGCCAAAGCACCATAACCCCAAATCCCACTCTTTCTGTTGAGAGCTTTGCCCTATAAAAACACACAGATTCATCTCTAGGGAGACTCAAACAGCTCAAAATCACCCCCAAAAAGAAAACACCAAACAACAAATGCTTAGGAATACCCTGTTGATCCCTGCACTCTGGAAAATCTCTCCATTTCCTTTGGCAGTGGGAAGAAGAAGCTGTTTAAGATGGAAGAACACAGCTCTTAATCCCACTCTGCAGCTTCAGCTGAGCTTCCAGCCCCTCATGAAGGGTTTGGATCCTTGCTGATGTTCTGAGGATTTTTTGGAAGGGACAAAACCTGGAATGGTGGTGACTGAGGAGATTGGGCTGGAGGATGGAGCCCAATGGGGGTGTTGAGTTTTGCTCTTGGCACATGGATAAATGAAGAAGACCCCCATGAATGGTTAATTCCTGCTTTTCAACCAAAAAAAAAAAAACAGTTCTGTCTCCCCAGAAAAGTCCCACTGGCAGAGGAGAGCCCAGAGCTGCCAGTGGCTGCCTCCACATCCCAATTTCTCCAAAATTTTTTGGCCTTATCCAATCCCATTTACTGCATTTCTCCCTTCCCATCCACCCTCTCTACTTGATCCAAAGCCTGGCTGGAAAATCCTGCATGAGGGAAACCAGAACTCCAGGAAAAGCTCATTTTGCATTCCCAGAGGAAGGACTTGACCATGGCTCCATGACCTGGGCATTGTTTTGTCCCCAGTTACAACTCTCAGGTCCATTATCTGCTGTCTGAGCAGGGTCTGCACGAGCAGGAGGAAGTGTCAGTGCTCTTCCAGAGTGAATTAAATGGAAACCCAGGTAACTGAGGGAGTTTTCTATCTCTGGGACAGACTTGCAGGGGGTGTGTGGAAAATGAGCAGCTCCAGGGCTATGCAGGACCTAATGCCTCCCTCAAAGCTTTGCAAAGCTTCAAAGTTATTGTCAAAAAAAATCCAGAACTTATCAATTCCATCTTTTCCTATGTGAAAACAGGATGGATTTTCCCCCCTTTCCAAATCTGAAGTTTCTTCATGCTTTGAGGGATGTGCCCCATGGGATCTATTGGATGACAGCCATGGTTTTCCCATCTAGGATCCAGCAGCAATCCCAATTTGTTTTTTCCAAGGTTTTTCCCACTCTTTAACCATTGTCTCTGCCCATTGCAATTCCAGACCAACATTCCCACCACAGTGTGATCAGCAGAGTCCTGTGCAGGGTGGAGAGACCCCAGCAAGAAATCAAAGGGAAAACAAGCACAGAAGAATGAGCAGGCAAAGACTGAAGGCCACTTGTCCCCATTTGGGAAGACCCAAGAGCTTGACCAAAAAATCCTCTTAAAAGGCAGGAAAAGGGTTTCATTTTCTCTGATTTTTTGTTGTTGTTGTTGTTGTTCCAAGACAACTCTTGCAGGTGAAAGAACTTAGAGAGACTCTGTGCTTTGAATCATCTCCAGAGCTGACCACCAACCATGAGGAAAAACATCTTGGGAATCCACACCAGGGGGGAGTTATTGGAGTGAATTCCCAGAAAACAAAGAGTGGGGGGAATTATTTAAGGCATCCCATCTTAGACTGGCTGGGAGCAGAGGGGCTGCAGCAGCTCCCCAGAACTACTTTGAGACCAAAGAAGTGGTGACAGAGCTTAAGGGGGAAAAAAATCAACAAATGAAGGCAAGCAAAGCTTCAAGCAAAAAAATGGGAAAGAAAACCTGGAAAATAAAATAGAATGGATGTGTAAGTTAATAGAAGCTTCAATCATGAGGCAGCAGGAGCCATGGGAGGCTGTCACTGTGACAGCTCATGCCTGAGCTGGCAGAATTGTCCTTTGGAGAGCAGGGCTGGGGACAGTGGGATGGGCTGGGTGTGCCTGGGGTGGAGGGTGGTTTTGCTCTGGGCTCTGGACATGGGGTTTTCCTCCCCTGCCTCATTGCAATGTCCCCAGGTGTAGGAGGGTTGAGGGGTAGCACAGTCGGGATGGACGGAGAGCAGAGATCTCTGCAGCCAGGGTTTGGAACTTGGGGTTCATTGCAAAGGGCCTGGGGGCAGGGCCCTGCTGGGAGCTGCCAGCCACAGCTCAGAGCAGGGCTGAGAGAAGAGAGGGGGAGAGAGGATGAGAGGGTGAGAGAGTAAAAGGGGTGAGAGAGCGAGGTTCCCATTACAATACAATAAATTTTCTTCTGTGCTGAATATTCCAATTCTCACTAACCAATCTAGTACAAGATACAAATCCTACAGCATTTCCATACAGCCTATAAGAATCACTACATTACCATCCTGTGTTACATTTTAAACCCTAAAAACTCCTCTTTGGTCCCTTCTGCCAAGCTGGCAGGGTCTGCTCTGACCCTTGGGCCTGTCTGCAAGCAGAGGGTGTTGTTCCATCAAAAGGAGATCACCTTCAGCAGCCACACCATTGTTTTCCAGTTGTTCAGTAACTGAGGGATCTCAAAGCTTGCTTTCATTTCAATCTCACTTATAGTTTCCATATTCTCAAAATCTTTTGCCAGACAATCATATTGATAAGCCTTTCCTGTTTCATCTTCCCCAACACCCAGGGAAGGAGAGAATTCAATGGCAAATTCAGGACTGGGACCTTTGAACCCTGACTGGTGCTGTTTCCTCCCTTTATGGCAGAGCTTTGGAAGCAGCCAAAGTTTCCCCTCACTCCAGTGAAGTTCAATGGGTTGAGTTATCCCAAGAGGGGATAGGAGGCTCCATGGATCCCCAAGGACACTAAAACCCATGGAAGAGCCCTTCTGCCATGACCCATTGAGCTCCTCAGCAGTTCCATTTCCTCTCCCATCTGTCACTCCTTTAAAAGCAGAGTTTTTACATCTCCTCTCGTTCCAGTGTTCCCAAGTAACTCCTTCACTTCCCAAGCACCATTCCAGGCTTCCAGCCTCTCCTCCCCAGCACTAAAAATAGCTGAATTGATTATAACAGAGTCATGGACTGACCTGGAGCACCCCTGACAGGAGATCCTCCCACGTGGAGGAGCAGAAATCCCCTCCAAGCCCAGCTCCAAGCAGCCCCGTGCATCCCGAGCTGTTTTCTCCCCATTTCCCAGCCTGCAGCTCTCCTGCACAGCTCATTGGCACGACCTTGGCTGCAGCTCCTCTTTCCCAGTCCCTGATGGGTGTCTGCTCTGAAGATGAATCAGATTTTTAGGTCCCAATCAGCTCCCCTGGTTTAGGCAAAATGCATCCATCCCTCTTGCAGCCTATTAAGGGCTGGGATAAACCTCCCAGCTAATGCTGGCTGCAAATCCAGCACCACTCCAGAGATGTCAGGCACCCAAATAATTTTTGTTGCTTGCTAATGAAAGAATTCCTTAGGAGGAGAAAAAAGGAGGAGAAGACGGCGCCAATAAAGACACTGAGCTCCAATTAAATGAGTTTCCCTGTCTGCCTGGATTTGTCTCCAGCTCTGAATTGCTCCAGCAAGGTCAGAGCAGGGTGGGAGTTGTGCATCATTGCAGGAGCTCAGCACTGTCCTCTCCCCAAGGACTGCACAGACCCAGAGGATGCTGAGGTGCCAAGCCTTGGTTTGGGGAGGAGATCTCCCCCTCCAGCCCAGCTCCCTGCTGGTGCTTTTGGGATAAAAGCAAATGGAAGAGCTCAGGTTTCACCCCAAAAGGAAATTTCCTGCTGAAAACCCCAAAACCTGGAGATAAGGAAGTCCTGGCACACCTTGTGTGATTTTACAGCTGGAATGCCACAATCTGAGTCCATAGAAACCCAGAACCCCAGATTAGCTGGGATTGGAAGGGAATTAAATCTCATCCCATTCCACCACCAGGGACCCTCCCCTGTCCCAGGCTGTTCCAAGCCCCATCAGCCTCCCCCAGGTGGAATGGCTGTGCTGGGTCTCTGCTGCACAGCCCCCTCCAAGGAGCTCTGCTGCTCCTTCCCTCAACCAAAACCCTTTTCCATCAGGGTGAATCTCCTGGGAGCCCTCCCATGTAATGAGAAGCCTTCCCCGAGGTGCAGTTGGGAAATGAAAGCCCCCAAATCCTCCATGAGCTGAAGTGCTGCTCGAGCAGCATCAGAGGGGGAACAAAACCCTCCCTGTTTTGCTGAGCCCATTTTTTTGTGGTTTCACAACTTCTCCCGGGAAAAAATCAACTCTGGAGCCCTCCCCTGGCATCGGGATGAGCTGCTGGTAAGGCTGGGATGGACTCCTGGTGGCACGGGGGGGATGGCAGCGAGGGCAGGATGCAGCCCTGGGCTCACAGAGGTGCAAGGAGTCCCCTCACCTGAGTCCCTCTGGCACCAAACACCCCTCAGGGCAGTTGAACCCCCCCCTTTTTAGATGCCCAAATCCTTCCTTTTCCCCCTGAGGATGCAGGAACAGCACCAGGAAGGAGGCTGGGGAGGGGAGATGCTCAGGCTGAGGATGTGCTGTTTAATGAGCTGTGGCCTTTAGAGGGGCTGCAACCAGGGTGGCCTTTCCCCAGGAGAATAAAAGAGAGAAAAATGGATAAAAAGTCGCTGATTCCCTTCCAAGAGTGGAAAAGCTGGAAAAATATCAGCCCCAAAGCCAATTACAAAGCAGTGCCATGCCCAAGCCTGGTTCCATGGAGGGAATTTGCTTCTCTTCCTGCCCAGCTGCAGATGCAACTGCTCTAATAGGCTGTAACTTTCCTTTCCATTTGGAAGTAATGAGATATAATCTGGTTAATTCCAGTCTTTGAGCTCTTTTGGCGGCCTTTTTCTATTCCCTTTTTGGGTTTTTTTCCCTTTTTTTTTTCTCTTTAAAGGAAAACTCCATCATGAAGCGAAAGATTTTCTAATCACTGGCTCTAATTACAAAGCAGAGTAAATTGCCATAAACTTTTTGCTTCTTCTTTTTTTATTTTTAATTTTTTTTTTCAGAATTGCTTTAAATATAAAGAAGAATCACTAAAAATCCAGCGAGCAGCTGCAGATTGGAGTGGCTGGTGGAGGCAAGGCTGGGGAGAGAAGGGAGGTGGGAGCTGAGGCTTGAAAGGAGATTTTGTGGAAAACCACAGAGGTGGAAATATCCTAAAGGAGGTGAGATGGAGGTGCCCAAAATCCATTCCCAGAACTTCTATCCAAGCAGAGAGGGCTTTTCCTGGGGTTAATTGGTCCCTAAGTGGGTATTTGTTGAGGTCCATCAATTTTTCAGGCTGGGAGAGTCCCCAAACCAGGCAGGATTTGCCCCAGCCCTTGCAGGAAGCAACCTGATGCCAAAATGGGTTGGAAATCATCCCAATTTCCATCATCTCAGCAAACACCTGGGGACCTGCAGAGATGCTGGAGAGCCCTGGGCATCCAGAACTGGGGGATGTGCTTGGACCAGAGGGGCTGAGCCTGCACAGGAGCCAGGGGGGATCCTGCTGGAAAATGTCCCAGGGCACCCAACGTGGAGCCCTCCCTCTGCAAACCAGCCTGGGAGGGTGGGGAGGCTTCATTAGCAGCAATCAATGGTTTCCATAGCTACAGATGGAGAGCAGGGAATCCATCACATGTGTTGTAGGGGCAAAAAGGGGGAAAAAGGGGGAAAATCATCACCCGTGAGTTGGGAAGGATGAAAGTTGGACAAGAAAGTCTCACAGGCATGTGTGCTCAGCAAAAAGATTTTTAAATGTAGAGTCTGATGAAGGAATAGAGATGGAAGCAAGTCTTGATATAGAAGAAAAGAATTGCTGAGCCAGTCTCACTGGATAACCAAGGAGGCAAAGGGTGTGTTAGTTAGAAGGGTTTTTATGGCTTAGAGCAAAGGATAAACCCACCCCAAACAAGAAGATGCTTTTACCAAGCACAAAGAGAGCACAGGCAAACAAACCTGCTAATGTGGCAAGTGGAAAAAAGGTCTGAGAATTTTCCACTGCAAGAAAACTGAGAAACAACTTCTAGCTTAAACTGTAATGTACAAACTTTTAGTGACTGGAGAACAGTAACATGAATATGGTAATTACAGTAGTTATGATAGGCTGTAGATAATAGTTAAGGTATAGATTGGTTCTACTGTATGAAGATGCTCAGCAAAGAAAAGTCTATGATGCATTGTAACCAAAAGAAAAATATATAATATATTGTAACCAAAACCAAAGGGTCTCCAGGCCTGCCTGAGCTGGAGCTGACAGCTGTGGGCACAGCTCTGTCACCCCCAACCCTGGACTGCTGTAACACCTTGGATGGAATAAACTGCATTTTGGATACAATAAACTGCATTTTGGATACAATAAACTACATTTTAGATACAATAAACTGCATTTTAGATACAATAAATGCATTTTAGAGAGCTGCCTGGAGTCCCACATCTCTCATTTCAGCTCTTACACCCATGCCCAGACATGGCCAAGAACATGGAGGTGGGAGAGGAGATGGGTACAGAAGGGAAGAGGGATGGATTCAGAACATCCAGGCAGGTTTTTTGCCTTATTCCCGGTATTTTTAACCTATGGGGTGTCTCCAGCAGGACTGGAACATTTTGTCAGCCCCCAGGAATCCCCCAGCAGTTGGGTGTGAGGTGCTCTAAGGGGAATGGATAAAATTGAGGCTGCAGCTCTTGGTACACAACCTCCACAAAGCAACTTTATAGGAGCAACCTGGAAAAACAAGTCCAGGCTGACACCTTCACCTGGAAAAAGGAGAAACTTGAAGGGGCAGCTCCTGCAATTCCTACCCAGGGAATTGGATGCTCTACATTGCTCAAGTGGCTGAAATACAAATCAGCCCAGCTGGGGCCATGTGGGGTTTATTACACACAGGGAGTTTTGGAGGGGTCATAAATCACCTGTGTCAGGTGTCAGGGTTCTCCTCAGAACAGGCCCTCGTGTCCTTGTGCCCGATTAACTTCCCTCTCCTCTGTCCGTGCTGCTGCAATTCATTGCTTGGTAAAGGCTGAGAGGAGCTCAGATAAAATCCAGGCTGGGCAGCCCTTCCCACAAACAGAGCCACAAAAAGGAGCTGAATTAATTTAAGAGCTTAAACCCCACAGGCTGTGCCTGCAGCAGAGTGAGATGTTCTGCAGGAAATGTCCCCACAAAGGTTAAATGGCTTTAAAAAGGATTTGACAAATCAGTGTGGAGTGAGAAAAACTCAAAAACTCCAGCCCAGAATGTTGGTGTGGCATTCAGCCAGGCTGCTCTTGCCTCCCTGGCTGAGACCTGAAATAATTCCTACAGGTGTCTGGAGGCTCTCACTGCTCCCTCTGGAGAAACCTGGTGAAATATTCAGTGTAGGTGGTGGAACAAATCCCTCCCAAAAATCAGCACCAGGCTGCACGTGTCCCTGCAGGCCCCCCCAAATCCAGGTCCCTGATCTCAAGGAAATAGGAAAGAATTCCAATTTGAGCAAAACACCTGCTTCAGTTTCAGTGAAAGCCAGAGGTTTTCAGCAACTGCTGATGTGTGGAGAGTGGCTGTTTCCTGAAGAATACATTTTCAGAGGTCTTTTTGTGCAGCCTCACTGCTGAACACGTTTTTCTCCAGGTTTGGCCAAAAGGTCCTACTTATTTCAGAGAAAAATATGATGTAATCTGTGCTTAATGAGCTCGACCCTTATCAGACACTGGAGAATCCACACTCACCTGGACTGTGACACCACGAGATCCCAGCACAAGGGACACCTTGAGGGTAATTCAGATTTTGGGGTCTGGTGATGACTTTGCAGTCTGGTAATGATTTTGGGGACAGCTCCATCAATCCCAACTCCCTCCTCCATTCTCCAACAACATCCTGGAGTTGAAATTCTCCATGTGCCTAAAAATGTCAGAGTTGGGCTGGAAGAGGATTTATGGCTTTTTTGCCCCCACACATGGTTACATCCCCCACCCACCCTACCCTGTCCTCTGCCCCCTCCCCTGTCCTGCAAACCTCCCTTTGAAGGAACAACACCCCAAAAACATCCACAGACAGATTCCAGGGGAGAAAACCCCATAACCTTCCCCTCCTGTGTCCTCAGGGAAGCCCAGGGGCAGGGAAAGGTGGGCATGGAGCTGTTTGTGCTGTGTGCCCAGGGGCAGGGAAAGGTGGGCATGGAGCTGTTTGTGCTGTGTGTTTTCTCCAGGGCTGGGAATCAGCTGGAATTTGTCACTGGTGCCTGCCAGGCATCCCTGTGGGCACCACTCTGCTGGGAACATCCCGGGGCTGGTGCTGAGCTCTGATTGATGGGGATGTATAGAATTGTATCCCGATGTCTCCGGGTGTGTCCTGCTTGGCTTCTTCTGGCTCTTGCTGCTGAACCAGAGGCGGCAGCTGTGGCTTTCTTCCACAGAGATACCTCTGGCTGGCTGAATGCAGCAATGGGCACTTAGAAAGGTCCAGGCAGGGGTTGAACTCAGTTTACCTTTGGTGGAAAAGGTTCCAGCGGCAGTGAAGAGAAAAGAGCGGGCTCTGTTGTAAGTTAAGTCCAAGGTTTTTTGATGCCTCGTGGATCACTGTAACAGCTCCAGGATCCAACCCTGGACAGAACTCCCTGATGGCTCTGGATACAACAATCGACCCTGCCGTGTGGTCCCTGCCCTTTTTAAGCCCGGAACCAGGGGGTGGGGAAGGGACAGGTGAAGGCCAACCAGGTGTGAGGAGGGGATGGCCCAGGGGGGATTGATTGATAGGCAGCTAGGCAGGAGGGCAAAGGGGGAGGGGAATAGGTTCACATTCCAGAGAGGGGGTTGGGGACAGGAAATGTCATAACACTGCAACAGGGATGCCTTGGGCCTGGGGAAATGGAATATTGCTGTCCATGTGATCCAGGATGTTAGTGGAAGTCATTTGCAGTACCAAGTTTTTAAGTGGTGGGATCCTCATGGAGGTTTTCCAATACCTGATCACCCATGGAGCCACCTGGAGTGATGCCAGAGGGAATTCTGTGGCTCTTTAGATAAATAGGGCTTGGGGGGATTTCCTTTCATTAATAATTTGACAATTTCAACCTCTTTGGCTGGGGGTTTGGGCTTGGGTTTTATCTCCCTTCTCCATCTTTCCTTCTGAGCTTGAGGGAGTTTGACCCAAGGGAACGGCTGGAGCTGTGCTGGGGAGGTTTAGGTGGATTTCAGGGAAAGGTTCTTCCCCCAGAGGGTGCTGGCACTGCCCAGGCTCCCCAGGGAATGGGCACAGCCCCGAGGCTGCCAGAGCTCCAGGAGAATTTGGGCTCCACTCTCAGGCACAGGGTGGGATTGTTGGGGTATCCAGGAGTTGGACTGGATGATCCTGGTGGGTCCTTCCCCACTCAGGACATTCCATTATTGTATGGACTCATCAAATTCTGCTTTTCAGTTGCAAGCCCAGCCATGAAAAGGATGAAAACTTCCAAACCATCAAGCTTTTCCTCAAAATTCCCAATGCAAATTCCTCTTGATATGCTCTGGATACAACCCACTCAGTCAGGGCTTAAATCCCATTTTTCCATGATTTAGGAGCACAAATTACAAGTCACAAAAGCAGCCTGGGACTGGTCCCTTTCCTGCTGCAAAAATGATCCCCCCGTGCTCAAAATCATTGAGTCTCAGGTGCCTTAGCAGTGATTGTGACATTCATTTAATCCTTGCTCTATAATTAGATTGATTTTCCAGGGAAGAGCAGCAAATTGCATTGGAGGAAGCTATCACATTATTTTATTACACTCCTGATTATTATTTTTTTTTGGGTGCAGGTGAGGAAATAAAAATGAAGATGCACTCGGCAAATTTGGTGCAAACACTTTTTTTAATTGTAGATTAATTAGTGAGAGTGACAGACTTACCTGGGCCTGAGGAGAAGAGCAAGTAAACATCCTCCCCCTCCCAACCCCTGCTCCATCTGCATTGCAAACTATTCCTTAAAATCAGCTGTAAACAAGAGTGTCTAAAATTCCAACCTCTCAAATCTGTGCTTTTGTTCCAAATCAGGGTGAGAAACAGGGAAATCGGAGATTTGTGAAACTCCAAAAAGCACCAATTTAGAAACAGGCACTTACATGACACTGGGTGTTAAAAATGTGTGTTAATATCAAATGGCATAACTCACTTCTGCACTTAATGGAATATCTGAAGGGCGATAAAATTCCCTGGGTTTTTTTGATGTTATCAGAGCAGAAGACGACATTGGAAGTGATTTTTCACTCGTAAAGTGCCCAAATGGCTTCATCACTGCAGATTTGTGTCAAACTCCTCTTAAAGAAGGAAATTTTTCCTTTTTGAGGGCTTGAGTGCACTTGGCACAACCCCAGTGCAAGTGTGGGTTCCTGCCCTGTGGTTAGGACAGAGACCTTGGTCCTAGAGAAAATATCCCATAGAAAGGTGGGGAAAGAATTTGAAATATGTTGGAGCAGCCCATTCTGACTGTTGGATTGGAACACCCTCGGGCTGGGATCTTGGATAAACCCTCTGCATTCTGAAAGCCTTTTGCCAAGTTGAGAAGTTTGGGAGGTCAGCAGAGGAAGCAAAACATGCTGTGAAACTCCTGAAAAACCTCTTGGGAAGGTTTTGGTGTCCCAGGGGTTCTCCCACGGCTCATGGCTGCCATCCCGCATCACTCGGCCGCTCTCCTCCCGCGCAGAGGGTCCGGGATGTCGGGCTAATCCGAGCAGACAGCATGCATAATTCAGCTGGATTTGGGGAGGGAGGGCTGGGCAGGGCAGGAGGGATGCTGTCCCTCCGTGTGGCTGATTCCAGCCCGTCTCCCGGCGTGTCCCTAATTGGATGGCGCCTTCGCTTCGCGTTAGGGATGCGCACGGAGCGCCCGGAGAGGGACCCGGCCTCCCTCCTGCCCCTGCTCCTCTTCACAGTCAGACAGAAGCAATTGAAGCATTTTAATGTGTTTAGGGTTTTTTTTTCCTGATGGACACAATGGCAGCCTGAGGTTTAGACTGGCGTTGGAGGGATGCTCCATGCCCCAAAATATCCCCAGGGTGGGATTCTCCAGGAATGAGGGCAGTATGAAACTGTCCCTGGTTTTTGCATGGTTTTATTGTGGGTGTTCCACAAAGAAAAAAAACAGTAACAGAGACAGAAAATATTCCAGGCAGTGAAGAAGCCCATGGGGACATTAAGACACTCTGGGGATTTTTTTTCCCCTTTTCAAGTTAAGTTTTACAGAATAGTCCATAAAGTGGTGACATTTTTAACCATTTTTGCTCATTGCTTTGAACTTCCCAGCCTTGTCTTCGCAGGCAGCGAGGCCCAGAAGGGCCAGGAGATGTAGTTTAATGAGACAAGTTTTAAAGGTCACTCTGTGTAATAAATCTGTGCTTTTTAATATTTAAACTTGTAAGGCATTTAAACCTTTAGGCTCCTGGGATTTGCTCCACCAGATCCAACTAGATCCATCAAACTCAGCAAGCCTTTTGCCTCTGGGAATATTGGATTTCTTCTGCTTGAGATGAAGAGGGTCTCGTTATCCAAGTCCATTCATCTGTCATAACTCAGGTACCTTTAAATCCTTTAAATCTCTTGGGATGCTGGATAAGGTGTGGAGGAAACCTTACTGAGTTCAAGCTCATGGAGATCCATTCCTCCCTTGTTGCAAGTCATGAGGAATAAGAGAAATGTCAGTAAGAGAAAGGTGGCGCCTCCCAAAAATGTGCCCCAAATCCTCTTCCCTGACCTTAGCCAAGCTCCCTGGCTCAGGTTTAGAGAGACATGCCGAGGAGGATCAAGGCAAAAACAGGACAGGAACTCAGGTCTTTGTTGGAAAAGGGCTGGATTTAGTAAATCTGCCCATTTTGGCAGCAGCTGCGGAGCACAGGTCGAGATTCACCCTCAGGTCGGGGCATTTTGGAGCTAATTTGCTTAAATAGCCCTAAATTACACCCCAGAAACCTTTTGGATGTTCCCAGCTGAGCCCCCCAGCCCTGGCTCAGGGTCAGAGCCGGGAATGCGGAACGCGCTCGGGATCGCTCCTCTGACTGGCAGATTCCCTCATTGATATTGCACCAGGAATTCAATATTATTAAATTGAATCATTGCCTCCTGATCAGACAGAGGCCAGAGGCACCGTGGATGGTCAGATGGTGAAGTTTGGATGGGTTTGCAGATCAGGTTTCCAGGAGCTCTTCATTTTTAAGGCAGTCTAGAAAGAAAAGGCATTTTTCTTTCACAAGATTAAGTTTTCCAAACCCTCCTGACTCTCACCTGGAATAACCACGTGGGAGGAGGGAAGACACATTCCAAGCCTTAAGAAGAAGAGTCACCAAAAACTACCCAAAAATTGGTGTTTCAGAGAAAAGGAAACACAGTGCCTTTCAAAGGGATGGACACAGAATATGGAGCAGCAATCCTGGAAGGAGACAGACAAGCTGAAAAGCCCTAAAGATCCAGAGGGTGGCAGGGAAGACCTTTGCCTTCCATCTTCTAAAAAGCTTCTGTTTACAGAGAGAAATTGGCCCCACTCTTGATTATTCCATTGCAGGCCCATTATCCAAAGGCTCTGGATGCATTACAGAGTTCTACATTAATGCTGGGGTGATGGATGCGCTGTGCTGTGGGCAGGATCCGCTCCCCAAACCAACAGAATTCCATTAGAGGCCGGCTGGGAAATGAGGTCTTTCAAGATTTAAATCCTTAAATACCATTTTTTCAGTTAGAGCCAGCATTAAGCCATCTATTTGAGTTCAGTGCTGAGACCTGGCTGGGCTGCCTGGATAATCTTTGCAGTTATCTATGTTTGAGGTAAAGCCTTATCTCTGCTTGTTCATCTTCTCCTGCTCCCGACTCTGACTCGGAATTATTTCCCTGCTTCTGTAATTAAGGCAGCATCTGAGGTCTCTTGGAAACTCTGTGCTAAAATAATGCTCCTGCTTACATTGAGGCAACCTTGAAATGCCTCCAGCTGCTGCCCAGGGCACCAGAGGCACCAGATCCAAGGGTTTGATCCATCCCAGGCTTCATGAAGGGACCAGGAGGTTGGACTGAATTTGGGTACAAATTATCCCACGGGGCCAGGCTGGGACACCTGGGGGTGCTCACCTGGACAGGAGAAGGCTCCAGGGAGAGCTCAGAGCCCCTGCCAGGGCCTGAAGGGGCTCCAGGAGAGCTGCAGAGGGACTGGGGACAAGGGATGGAGGGACAGGACACAGGGAATGGCTCCCACTGCCAGAGGGCAGGGCTGGATGGGAGATTGGGAATTGGGAATTGTTCCCTGGGAGGGTGGGCAGGCCCTGGCACAGGGTGCCCAGAGCAGCTGTGGCTGCCCCTGGATCCCTGGCAGTGCCCAAGGCCAGGCTGGGGCTTGGAGCAGCCTGGGGCAGTGGGAGGTGTCCCTGCCATGGCAGGGGTGTGACTGGATGGGCTTTAAGGTCCCTTCCAAGTCAAACCCTTCTGGGATTTTATATCCTTCTGGAAGTCTATGCTTAAGGAGAAACATCTCAAAGTTTATTTCAGGATAAAAAACACAATTTTCAGCATTTCCCAAATTTTGAGGAAAAGGTGAGAAAACCAAAGATGAGAAGCTCTTTCCTTTGGTGGGGAAAGATTCCCCAGGTGGGACGAGCAGCATCTTGCAGTTGATGGATGTTGATCTGGACCTCAGCTTGGCTGGAATTACTCCCCACCTGGGCTGGAGGGGGCAAACCCTTGATAAGGAAGAGAAAAGTTGTGAACATCCCTGAGCATGGCACTTGTGCTTTCCAAAGGCAGGGATTGAGACCCCACAAATCCAAAGGGAATTCAAATAACTGAAAAGTGAAGGAAAGGGAAGGGACCAAACAAAACAAAACCTTTGGACTGGGGTGAGGCAGGAGAGGTGGTTCCAATGTGGGGCAGGTGCTTCTCATTCCTTTCTTTTCTTTCCCAGGTTTGAAACAATAGAATTGTTTTCAAATCAACCTAAATACTGAAGGGAATAATATGGGACAACACTCCTAGATTAGGTTTGTTGTTAAGTTCCACTTTTGAGGTCTTTTGGTGCTTCTGTGCCTGGTGGTGGCTCCTGAGCTGAGATGGTTTCCTGAGGGGGTTCCCAAGCAGGGGGATCCATCTGGGAATGGGGAATGGAAGAGTGCTCCTGTGGAGAGCAGGGCTTGTCAGTGGGGTCTGGGACTGCCCCAGAGGGATCCTGGTGCCTGATGAACTCCTGATATAGAGAGATATTCATGAGCTCCACGGCTGCTTCCAAGCCCTGTTGGCACCAGAGGAGAAGGACAGGAGAATACCCATCCCCTCAAATAAAGAGGCACAGAGCTGGTTTTGCCACGATCCTAAATGAGCTGTATTTGATCTCTGGAGCAGCAGCAACCCCAAATCCCCTGAATTTGCTGTTGATCTACTGCTCTTCCAGCTCAAATCCTTCTTGGATTACAGCTGGGGGCAACAAAGAATATTTTCTTGTCCTCGTTTTATTGAATGATAAATCTGGGCTTGAGCTTAAAGCTAAATAAAAGAAAAACTTAGGCTGGTCTAGGATGGACAACTAACTCCAGCAGCAGGAAGGGAGAAATACCTAAAAAAGGGTTTTTTTTCCATGGAAATTCCTGAAATAAGCTGGAGCTGTGCTGCCTTTCAGAACCAGGCACTCAGTTAAATGAAGATGGGCAAGACTAAGCTGCCTAACATCCAAACCCAGCATTAGCCCAATCCCTATTCATGAAGGCTTTATGTTGAATTAATGTTGTTATAGAATTAGGCTCCTAAGAGGCTTGGAGATGTCACCTCCTGGAAGTTGCCATTATTTGTAGCCCTTCTGGAATGGTGAATGTGCTCACAAGGACCAGCTCAGCTCATCCCATCACTGGGTATCCTACAGGAATTAGGAAACCCCATGGGTTGGGTTTTCTTGAACTCATTTGGATCTTTGTAAGGCAGGAAAACTCTTCTGCTCCAGAACCACCTGGGCCTTTCATCTCCATTTTGCTCCCATTCCACTCCTGGAGGCATCCAAAGGCAACTTCCCAATGGAATCTGCTTTACTCTCCATCCCTTGGAGTCATTTCCCACCATGGTGGCAGCCAAGGGATGCTGTGGATTTTATTCCAGCTTGAAGATGGAAGAGACCCCAGAGTGGAGCATTGACAGCCTCAATGGCTGACAACAGCACCTGCAGATAAACAGTGGTGACAAGGGAATTCCAGTTGGAAAAGACCTTCCATGACCATCAGGAGTGGCAGGGCAGGGACACCACACAGACGGAATCAGTGGGGCAGTTCCTCCCTCTGCTCATCCCTATTTCCCTCTATTTCCCCAGTCCTGCAGCCCCAGGGAGGGATTTTCCTGGCCACATCCCTCTGGGAAGGATTTGGGTCAGCTCTCCAGGCTCACCCTGCCTCTCCAGCCTCCCCGTCATGCCTTATTGCCTGACTCATTTAAAGGAAATTAAAAGCTCGAAAAAAAGAGAAACTCGAGACTTAATTGAGTCTTATAATTTTCCAAGTGCAAACGGTTTTGACACATGGCTCTCCATCTCTTCCTGGCACGCTGGAATGCTCCTCCTCTGCTTGCTCAACCAGATGGGGATGAATAACCCAGCCTTGGGATGCTGGAGAATAAATTTGGGGCAGTTCAAACTTAATCCGGTGTTGCAATGGATTTCAGGGTTTACCCAGAACCCCGGGTCCCTCCCCTGCAGATTCCCTCCCAGCTGTGTCAGTCCCCTCTCCTTTCCCCTCCTTGACCCCTCCCAGCACTGTCTGTCAGTCCTGGCATTCCAGAAGGGCCTCGAGTGATTGGCAGATCCAAAGGATGCCCTCTACCCCTGGGGGCATTGGGCCATCCCGGTGTCCTTTGTCCCTTTGTCCCTCCCCTCCTGTCCCTGCTTGGTGGCTCCCGACCCCTTCCCTGCCCCTCTGCCCGGGGTTCAAAGGAGCAGCAGTCACGGGCTCAGGGAGTTCTGTTGGAGGAGTTGCTGCATTCAGAGGCCTGAGGGCCAGAATAAAGCTCTGGATCCAAACCCTCCATCAGAACCGACTCCTTTCCTTCACCATGGCCTTAAAGCTTCTCCACAGAGGGAAACCTGAGGAGCAGCCCCTGTTATGGGGGGAAGCTCCATCCCAGCACCACCAGAGCTCCTGCAGGCCTGGACTTGTCCCCACGTGCCAACTGCAGCACCCAGCCAGCCCAAAGTGTCTGTGGGGTGAAACACCACACACCCAGCCAGCCCAAAGTGTCTGTGGGGTCAAACACCACATACCCAGCCAGCCCAAAGTGTCTGTGGGGTGAAACACCACACACCCAGCCAGCCCAAAGTGTCCCTGGGGTGAAACACCACACACCCAGCCAGCCCAAAGTGTCTGTGGGGTGAAACACCACACACCCAGCCAGCCCAAAGTGTCTGTGGGGTGAAACACCACACACCCAGCCAGCCCAAAGTGTCTGTGGGGTGAAACACCACACACCCAGCCAGCCCAAAGCGTCTGTGGGGTGAAACACCACACACCCAGCCAGCCCAAAGTGTCCCTGGGGTGAAACACCACACACCCAGCCAGCCCAAAGTGTCCCTGGGGTCAAACACCACACACCCAGCCAGCCCAAAGTGTCTGTGGGGTCAAACACCACAGTGCTGCTGTTTGGTTCAGCAGCAGGGCCAGACAAGCCAAGGCTTGTCCTGCCCACAATATTGGTAAATACCAATAATCCTGACACCCCCAGAAAGGCTTAGAAAGCTGGGGGTGACCCGTTCCAATCCAGTGCTAAAAAATCCTGTGCTAAAAATGCCTCACGTGGGGCTTGAAGAGGTTCAGGTTTCCACACGGAATGGGAGGGGAAAGGAATAGGGTAATTTCCTTTCAACTCAATGTTGCAGGTGATTAGTGCCCAATGTACCCCGGGCAGCTTTAGTCTTTAACATGGAGGTGATGGTGAGGATTTATGGGAGCTCCTGGACAATAACAGCTTTCCAGAGAGGCTTTGATTAAACATTATGGATCCACATTATGCAAATTTATTGCGTGGTTAATCTGACTCCAAAAGAACACAGTGGCACTTTAAAAAGCATTTAAAAGGGGGAAAAAAAATCAAAGGATCCAAAGACCAGGGTGTTCCTCAGTACTCCAGGATGGTTCAGGCTCGAAGGAGAAGTCACAGAGCCATTGATGAGCATGGGGGAAATGGGGAAACATGGAGAAAATCCAGGAGTTCAAACAACAGACAAATTCCAACCTGGATATTTCACATTCAAATGGATGCTGACATTAAATCACTTGCAAACCCCTCTTTTCCAGCAGTTGTTTTTCTGTTTGAATATGGGATAACGGGAATGGCAGGAGATAGAAACGTGATACCTTTGCCAAATCAGGTTTTTCTCCCAGGAACGTGGGGAGGGGGCTCACTGTGTTTGTTTTCCCCCCTTCAACACTTTTTGGTATCGTTTGTCACCGTCCCCGTGCAATAATGGGATTTCTGCCAGCACTGATTGCGAGGCCTTCATTAACTGCCACAGATTTTCCTGCATTTCAAACTCTGATTATTGTAAAGCCCAGATTTGTTTTCCTGCAGAAATCAAGGTTAGGGAGAAGACAGATTCCATCCACAGCTTCTTCTTCAGAAAAGAGCAAAAGTAGAGAAATCAGAGATGTGATGGCCAACCAAGCCTTCATTGCCTGATGCAGCTTCCAGTGGAGGCTTTTTGGTGTAAAACCTCAAGGTTTTGGTCAATGATTATGAACTGGGAGCTTCTGTAGGCAAAGGACTTGGAGTTTTGAGAGGTTTCAGAGCATCACCTCTCTCCTGCTCCTTGGAGCCTGGAGAAACCTCCCCTGGCATAAATCAAAGCTTCTTTTAGGGAACAGAGACCTTTCTGCTCCTCCCAGCTCCACCAAGCCTTCCCTGTTAAACTCTGGACAATTTCAGAGTCATGACACAGAAAAGAATTGTTGTTTGTGCTCTATCCAACAATGGCTCTGTTCATTTTTCCAGGGGATATTCCCAGAGGAGGCTGCTGGAGAGAGGGAAGTGGGCAATTCTTTAAAGTTTTAATAAAAACAGAAATAAGAAGGTGCAAAATAAGGGTCCTGTAGAGCTCAGGGAAGATGGAGAATCTGTGCAGAGCCAGAGGGTGGAACCTTTGGGATTTTTTTGGGGAGGAATGGACAGCTCAGGGCTGTCCCTGTTTGGGACAGAAACCACATTCAGCCCCTAAACTGCTGGGTCACCTCATTTCTGCTTCCCCCTCTCCCACCTAGGGATGATCCACAGGGTCACTTTGGGATAATTCTGGAGCTTTTCACTCACTCAGTTTTCCCACAAATTTTCTGGCAGGGAGTAATGAACTGAGTCCCAGCCAAAAACCAGGCCAGGCTTAAATAAAACTCAGAGTGCATTTTCAAAGCTGGCTGCAAGTTGCAGTGATGGGGGCTAGAGGCACAGGGGGTGAGGTGCCCCTGGAACACCTTGGCAGCCCCTCTCCATCCAGAAGCTCTTGGGGGTGGTGAAGGACCCCACAAGCTCCCAGGGTGGCTCAGTCTCACCCATGAGGGTCTCTGTGAGGGGTGTTTCATGAGATGAACTCGCTCAAGGCTGGATGAAATGGATTTAATGTTTGGTGTTGGGTTTTCTTCTGGGTAGAAATAAAATTAGAGCCTCAAGAGGCAACTAATTGGAGCAGGGCAGTATTTCTGGGCTGTCAGAGATGGTTTTCCCCAGAAATCATCTCCAGACAGAGACCAGGGCTGAGTGTGATGTGGGGAGAAAAAGGTGGGAATGATTTGTTCCCTTCCCTCTGCAGGCTTTGAATATTCAAGAACGTTTTCTCTTCCTCTTCTTTTTAGGAGCAGAAAAGGGGGAGCAGGAGGCTGGCAACTGCTCATTTTCCAATTTTGTCTCATTTCACTAAAAAAATGATTAATTTTAGTAATGGTTTCAATTTCATCTGAGCTCCAGGGCTGAAGCTTGAACCCAGCCCTCATCCCTGCCTGTCCCCAGTCAGGAGCTGGATCCCAGACATTCCTGTGCCACAGGGCTCATCCTCCCCAAGGGATGGCTGACACACCTGCCCTGTCCCCATGCACCTGATGGTCTGGGGTACAGGATGACCAAACAAACAATTGCACCACAGAAAATGCAACTCCAGACCAGTGTCAGCACCTTGCCAGATCTACAGCAGGTTCTGAGAGAAGATAATCAAGTCAAACCTATTTTGAGAATTACCAACAATGAACTTACCCCACTTTTTAACTGATTTAGAAGAGACCACAACATCAAATCTTGCAGAACTCTAACACCTGAAGCTCAAACAACTCTTAAATCACAAAAACTGTCAAAAAAACCCCCAAACCCATCGTTGTACTCCAAAGAAACCCTTCTTCCTTACAGGGAAGAAACAATTCCAATTTCCAAACCCTCCATCCCTGGGGATCTAAACATCCCCTGGGCTGGCAGCCCATCCCACCAGGTCCCTGGGATGAGGTGCCAGGGGTTTTTCCTGCTGAGTGTTGATCCATTTCCCTTGCAACACCTTTCCCTTCTGCAGCAGCTTTTATCCAACAATCTCTGAAGCACTTTACAAGTAATAATTAATTGAGCTTCATAGACTCTTTGTTCAATTCCAGATTATTAATAAATAACCCTTTATTATTTAGAAATACATGGCACATCATTTTTCTCCTCTCTGTTCCCCTGAGCAGTCACTTAGCCCACATTAGCAGAGTTTAATGCCAATTTGGCAATGGTGCTCTTTAACCCTTTCAGGGCTGTGTGGTTTTATGGAGGGTTGAAGAGCTGTAAGGGCAAGAGGGGGACGCTTGTCCTGCCCAGCTCCTTCCTTATGGATTATCCATAATTTCACTGCATATTTTGTCCAAAAGGAGCATTAGTAATGCTCTTATCCCCACCTAGCTAGAATTAGGAGCATTCTTCCCCCCTTGCCTCCATCCCTTGCTATCCCCTCTCTAATTCCAAGCTCAGGAGCTTGGGCCTGTTTCATTTTCCCTGCTCTAAGACTCCCCAAAGCTGCTTATCCAAACTGAGAGCCCAGAGCCCCTCCTGCTCCACCCCCAAATCCTCCTGACCTCAGCTTGAAGCACCCAAACCCCCCAGATTTTCCTCCCTGGATGCAGAGCAGGAATTCATTCCCCAGCCACGCTCACAGACAGAGAGGAAGCAAAACCAAGTTAAATAAGCCATGGGATGGTTCTTCCAAATCCCCTTTTGTGGGAGAAAAGCTGGCAAGGGCTCTTCTTAATGGCATTGAAAGGGGAGAAGGGAGAGGGAGGCTCATCCTGCTCCTGCAGGAACAGCCAGGGAAGGGCATTATTGCAGGGCTCTGATCTCTGGAGAGGTTGCAATGGGATTTCAGGGTTTACCCAGAACCCCGGGTCCCTCCCCTGCAGATTCCCTCCCAGCTGTGTCAGTCCCCTCTCCTTTCCCCTCCTGACCCCTCCCAGCCCTGTCTGTCACTCCTGGCATTCCAGAAGGGCCTCGAGTGATTGGCAGATCCAAAGGATGCCCTCTGTCCCTGGGGGCATTGGGTCATCCAGGTGTCCTTTGTCCCTTTGTCCCTCCCCTCCTGTCCCTGCTTGGTGGCTCCCGACCCCTTCCCTGCCCCTCTGCCCGGGGTTCAAAGGAGCAGCAGTCACGGGCTCAGGGAGTTCTGTTGGAGGAGTTGCTGCATTCAGAGGCCTGCGGGCCAGAATAAAGCTCTGGATCCAAACCCTCCATCAGAACCGACTCCTTTCCTTCACCATGGCCTTAAAGCTTCTCCACAGAGGGAAACCTGAGGAGCAGCCCCTGTTATGGGGGGAAGCTCCATCCCAGCACCACCAGAGCTCCTGCAGGCCTGGACTTGTCTCCACGGGCCCAGCTGCAGCACCCAGCCAGCCCAAAGTGTCTGTGGGGTGAAACACCACACACCCAGCCAGCCCAAAGTGTCTGTGGGGTGAAACACCACACACCCAGCCAGCCCAAAGTGTCCCTGGGGTGAAACACCACACACCCAGCCAGCCCAAAGTGTCTGTGGGGTCAAACACCACACACCCAGCCAGCCCAAACTGTCTGTGGGGTCGAACACCACAGTGCTGCTGTTTGGGTCAGCAGCAGGGCCAGAACAAGCTCAGGCACAGCCTGTCTGCAATATTGGTAATATTCCCATATGGAGAGACACGCTGGGAAAAGGGGAGAGGAGGGAAAAGCAGCCTGGAGAAGCTCAGGAGTTGAGCTGAGTCCCCACAAGCCAGTTCCATCCTTGTTTTTACTGTTTTTTGGCTGGGATGAGCAGTTAAGGACAGCGTTAACCACCCCATTCCCACTGCTTTCACTGCTTTTGGCTGGTGGTGCTCCCTGTCCCCTGCTAGGATCCTGGCAGGGATCCATGAAAATGGCAAACAGATCTGAGAAAAACAAGACAAATTAGGGAAATCAAGAAAAAATAAGAAAATCAGATGTGTTCAAATATCTTTTCAGTAGCAATTCATTGGCCTAATTGAAAATATATTAAATAAATCAAACTAAATGAAATATATTTATTTGATATAGACATTTATTTATATATCATGCATGTTATTTATTAAATAAAATTAGTGTATTCTGTTTCTCCAGGTAAAGGGAGAAATATGCAGGAAAGTTATGAACAAGTCCAGTTCACCCTGATGAGTGTCTCCCACCTCCCCTCAGAGCACCCCTGCTCTGCCAGGACCATCCCTGCAATGGATGGGGATATGAAGGGCATCCATCTTCTCCTTGTCCATCCAGGAAACCCTCAAATCTCCTTCTGGACACTCATTTGGGCAGCAGAATGAGCCCAGAGCTGCTCTGCACCTTCCAAGTAGACCCAGGTAGGGTTAGAACCCAGTTTTGCTTAAAATCAGGGTGGGTTTACTTAAAACCCACCCCAGGTGCAGAACATCCTTTCCCAACCTTTGGCATCAGGCAAAGCAAGAAAAATGTCCAAGGGGGAGCCACAGCCCCAGATGTTCACTGTTATTTATGAGCCTGAATGTTCATGAGGACTTTGATCTTCAAGTGTCTGGAGAAATCTCCAGGCAGGAAAAAGGGATGTGCCAGGCCCATCCAGGCTGGCAGAGGAACAGCCAGCCCTCTCCTCTCCTCTCCTCTCCTCTCCTCTCCTCTCCTCTCCTCTCCTCTCCTCTCCTCTCCTCTCCTCTCCTCTCCTCTCCTCTCCTCTCCTCTCCTCTCCTCTCCTCTCCTCATTCCAAGGTTTCTGGAGCCCAGCCATCCATCCAAGCCTGTGTTCCAGGAGGAAAGTGCTCACTTTGCTCTTTTCCCTGGACACGAGGTAAGTGAAGAAACCCAGATGAGGTCAATCCATAAAGAGGGAGAGCTGCAAAGTGTAAAATTCCCCATTGGAGAGAAACCCTGGGTGGAGCATCAAGGGCTTTGTTACTGATCCCCCCACCCTGTGCCAAATTTTGGGATAATGTGTCTGGACAAGCCATGAGGGTGTGCACATCTACTGATCCCAGCAGCCACTGAGTCCCAAACAACAGGAAAAATTGATATCTTTTATCCCTGTTGAGTTTAGCAACAAAAAGGGGGAAAATCCACCTTTAAATTTCCATTGTCTCATTATTCCTGAATCAATAACAGGAGATAAAGGGGGAACAGAGTTTGAAAAAACAAGAATTGCTTCTTCTTTGTAAAGCATATTTGGTGTCCTATGAACCATACTCCTGTCAGGAGCATTCCAGACATGACAGTTCCTTTGACATTATTTTAATCAATATTTTGGGAAGCTAAAGAGGCATCCCAGGAATGTGATTTCACTGCATCCCACGGGAAACTGAGGCACAGGAAAGGGAGACTCTGCTTGTGTAACCACCTTAGATGGACTCTTTTTACAATGGGAATATCAAAGGAATGGGAATTTCAGAGGAATGGGAATCTCACAGCAATGGGAATCTTGTAACAATGGGAATCTCAGAGTGATGGGAATTCCAAAGCAATGGGAACCTCAAAGAAATGGGAATCTCACAACGACAGGAATTCCAGAGCAATGGGAATCTCAGAACAATGAGAATCTCAGCGATGGGAATTTCAAAGCAAAGGGAATTCCAAAGCAATGGGAATTTTGAAGCAATGGGAATTCCAAAGCAATGGGAATCTCAAAGCAATGAGAATCTCAAAGAAATGGGAATTCCAAAGCAATAGGAGCCTCAAAGACGTGGGAATCTCAGAACAATGGGAATCTCATGGCAATGGAAATCTCACAGCAATGGGAATCTCAAAACAATGAGAATCTCAGTGATGGGAATCTCAGAGCAATGGGAATCTCAAGCCCTGAGCTCCCCATCATGGCTTTGTGGTTGCATTTGTCAGTGCTGTTTATTGATCCAAGCCTGAATCCCACCTCCTCCTCGAGAGGAGAAAAATGTCCCTGGGAAAAGCCTGCTGCTATTTTCCCTGTGGATAAAAGGAAGATGATGCCATTCATCCTTGGCCAAGCACCTGGAGCTCCCTCCTAGGGCAGGGAAGAATTCCTTCTCTTTCCAAGCTAAACCTGAAGCCCTCAGGGCTGCCCAGAAGATTTTCCTGAGGCTGCTTTTTCCAGAACAGGGTGTTGGGAAGGATGTGGAGAGGGAAGCCAAGGATCGGTTGTCATTTCTCCCGCATTGATTCCCTTTTTTCCTTTGTTTTATTTGGGGATAATTAACAGCTTTGCCTAATACAGAATTAATTCCTTGTGTCGTCGCATTAATTAGCATTAAAGAGATCCTTATATCACTGTCTGGAGCTGGAAGGAGACCGACTCCAGCAGCAAAGTCAGCACAACTTTTCCATATTCCCCATCGGAATGCGGCACGAAGGTGGAAAAAAAACATCCGGATGAGGCTTTTCCCCAAAAAAAAAAAACCATCTCCCAGCAGCACTGCAGCATTGCAGCATCCCAGCGGATATTGAGATGGGAAAATATCTCCAGGAGAAGGTTGATTTTCTCCCTGTCAACATTTTTCTTCCCTGGAAGCTTTAAAGCCCTGATGTTGTTATCTCGATGTTATCTAAACCCACCAAATCCACTTAAGACTCTCCAGAACTTCCTCGGGGGCTGGAGCACAGTAGGATCTTTAGGAAAATCAGCCTTTCCTGGCATTTTTGAGCAGCAGAACATTGTCCCAAGGACTTTTTTCCCAGGAGGTGCTCTGGAAGGCACTTCTCGAGCTTGGGGTGGGTTTTTATTCCCATATTCCTGGCAGGTTGTCTCCAGCATGGGTTGGGAAAATGGGAAAGGGAAGGTTTGGAGAGAACAGGACAGGAAGTCCTGGCGCGTTTTCCAGGTTCCATCAGTGCTGGTGACATTTGGAGATGAGTGCTGGGAAATGCTGATGATGGAAGGAGAGGGAAAAGCCCCTCTCAACCCAACAGGAACATCTCCAGCGGTGAGGACAACATTAATCTCCAATTTTCCATAACAATAGTCCTGATTTGAAGGGAAAGGGGCCCATCCCTGTCCTGGAGTGGGTTTTGAAGGTTATTGGGAAACTCCAGATGGACTCAGGAGCTGCAGGATCCAATATCCCTCATCAGGGGAAATGCTGAGCCCAGGGTTGCAGCTTTGGGATCCAACTTTTGGGATGAAACGTTCCCAGGCACTAAAACTCCTCCAGCCCTGCTTCCTCTCACCCCTTAGAGCCATGAAATGAATAAATTGGGAGTGATGTTCATATGAACCCCGAAACTGGGAGTTTAAACAAGACAAAATCAATGTGGGGCTGAGGCATCTCTCAGCTCTATTGACAGCCCTGCCTGGCGCTTTTTCCCCTTGAAGTGGCAGAATAAAAACCAAAAGCTGCATTCGTTTTTTTAATTAAGACTCCGGCATTATCAGGCTTTACAAGGCAGAGCCAATGCACAGATGAATTCCCATTTAATTAAGCTTTCCAAGAAACTTTTGAAGACTGCAGATTAAATGTGGGTTCAGATTTCTTGCAGGGTTTGTTGTTTGGGTTTTTGTTTTTATCATTATTTTTTGGGGGAAGTTTTAATTGTTTTCCTGGAGCTTGATAAAGAAAAATAAGAACAGAAATCATTATCTGCAAGATAGAGCTTGATGAGTTTCCGTTTGTGGAGCAGCCTGGATGCATCTTTCTCTCTATGACATATATATTCATAAAAAATAAATAATGTGTTTGTATGTATAGTGAAAACTGTGATGTATTTATACCCCAAATATCTCCTTGGTATATTTATTACATGTATTATTATGTATTTATTACATTCATTTACTGTTATTATATTACATGATTATTTACTATTATATATGTATTATATTTATTATATAATTCATTATATGAATTTATCTATTATTATGCATTTATTATATTGATTTTATATGTAGTATATGTATTTATTATATAGGTATTATATGAATTTATTGTATATTATTATGTATTTAGTATGTATATTTATTAATTATATGCATTCATTATCTGTATTATAGCTATGTATTTATTACATGTGCTATTATGTTATTATTATCTGTGCCATTATGTTATTATTATATATATTACTATTATGTTACTATTTGTTATACATATTTATTATATATATTTATAATGTGTGTTATTCTGTATTTATTACATGTATTTATTATATGCATTTGTTTAATATATTTATTCTACGTATATATGCCCCAGATGGAACAGGCAGCCTGGAAAAATTCCAGGAGTCAAACACAGGCATGAAAGGAGGATTTGGGGAAGGAAAAAATCCCTCCCTGCTGTTTGCATTCCATGTCTTTATTTCAGTTTCCTTGCCCTGAGATGCAGACAGGGCACAGAGGAGGGGCCTGGACAGAATTCCATTCATTTTCCCTCGGGAATGTGGCAGCCAGTGGGAACCCTTGGAGCTGTGAGGGCAGCATCTCCTGGGGTCTGTCCCGGGGGGTTCCCACTGGGGGCATTCCCTGCTGAGGATTTCCACGGAATCTGATGTCATTTTGTGTATTTTGGTGCCAATATTGGGGTTTTTTTTTCCATTGTTTGTTTAGTTCCAGTGGGAAAACATCCGTTAATCCCATTACTGCTGCCGTGTCTGAGTGTCTGCAGAGCAGGCAATGTGAGGATACAGAGATCTCTGGGTTTGGGGAGAGGCTTCTCCACAGTGATCCGTGTGCCAGGTGCTCCTGAACACCTGGAAAGCCTCTCCAGATTCCCAGCACCCATGAGCAACAACCTTCGGGTTAGAGGTGGGGAGGTGATGGAATTTGGAAATGCCAGCTGGGGTGGCACTCAGGGCTTGGTACATTTAATAATTTAATAGCCCATGGTGCCAAATCTCTTCCAAAAGTCCCTGTGGTGTATTCTGAGGGAAATAACCCCATGGATGTAGGGTGGGGAGGCTCTGGCACCAGTTATCAGAGAATCTGTGGCTGCCCCATCCTGGGAAGTGTCCAAGGGCAGGCTAGATAGGGCTTGGAGCCACCTGGGGTGGTGGGAGGTGTCCCTGTTATGGGATGGAGCAGGAAGAGCTTTGAGGTCCCTTCCTACTCAGTTCTGGGATTTGATGCCGTGGGAAGCACAAATGCATCTGTGGAGCACAGCCAAGGGGACTGTGCCATGGCAGTGGGACACCCATGTCAGCCCTCCATGGCCCTGGGCCCGGCCCCTCTGCAAGGACAGGAGGTCCTTAAATGAACTTTGGGGAAGGTTATGGGGTAGTTTTAAGAATCTGCAAGTCCTGAATTTACAGAGCCATTCCCAGGTGTCGGTGCTGACCTGCCCATCCCTCCAAAATTTGTGCTCACCTGACATCTGGTGAGAGGATCCAACCTCTCCATCTCCAAGAATTTGTCTCAGAGCAGAGTCTGAGTGTTGCAGGTTTTCCTAGGTTACAATATAAAAATGTGTTCTGATCCCATCCTCAAGAGCTGCTAAAACCAGGAGGGGCATCGTTTTTTCCTTATCTCCTGTTAACGGGCCCATCAATGTCTTGCCACCTGACTCAGAGATGACTCCCTCTGGAGTCATCTCTGTTCAACGGGTAATCAAGGACCCATGCCATGACTCAGAACGATTTCAGCCCATTGCCAGATGCTCTGCCCAGGGGACAGGAGCCAAGCACCCCCAGCTGGATACAATCTGGGTTTTGGGACAGAACTCCCTCCGGGAGCCATTTCTGTTCAATGGGTAATCAAGGACCCACTGCACGACTCAGAATATCAGCCCATTGCGAGATGCTCTGCCCAGGGGGAGGAGCCAAGAATCCCCACCTGGATACAATCTGGATTTTGGGACAGAACTCCCTCCAGGAGCCATTTCTGTTCAACGTGTAATCAAGGACCCATGCCATGACTCAGAATGATATCAGCCCATTGCCAGATGCTCTGCCCAGGGGACAGGAGCCAAGCATCCCCAGCTGGATACAATCTGGGATTTGGGACAGAACTCCCTCTGTCACAGACATCCTTTGTGAAAAATCCTTTCTGTAGGACTTTTCCTGCTAGAGCTAAGAAGCTCAGTAACAAATGTAAACAATTATTATCTGCTGCTGTGGAATGCAACAGGTCCACCTGTGATTGGTCCCCTGTAGATGTTTGGATTTACTGACCACTCACGGTGGAGCTGCTCTCGCTCTCTGCAGACACAGACCTTTGTTATTATTCTTTCTATCTCTATTCTTAGCTTAGCCAGCTTCTGAAGAAGCTTCCTTTCTTTTCTATCTCTATGTAGTATAGTTATAATGTTTTATATATATCATAATATAATATATCAAGCCTTCTGATAATGGAATCAAGATCCTGTCTCTTCCATCCTCTACAAACCCCTGTGACCACCGTCAACACTCCCTCCAGGTGCCATTTCTGTTTAATGAACCCACCACGTGACTCAGAGAGTGATAACAGCCTTTTGTGAAATACTCCACCCAGGGGGAGGAGCTAAGCATGTCCACCTGGATATAACCTGGGGTTTGGGACAGAACACTCAGTCTCTCCTCTGCATTCCCAGAGGAATGGCTGGCTTTTCCCCAGGATCTTCAGAGGAAGGCTACACCCTTTCTACAGGATCCCTGCTCCAAAAGAGCCATATCTGCCACTCCAGGAGGGCTGCAGCACCAATCCAACTGGACTGCTGTCAGGATCTTTAGCTGGTCAGAGTGACCCTGAGAAAAGTTCAAAAGTCTCTTTTCCCAGCCCAGTGCTTGAGGAAGGAGTCAGAGCCCTTCATTTCTCGGTCTCAAGGTTGTTTGTTGTGTCTTATCTATAAAAAATTTTCTCCTGCCCTGCCAAGGTCTGTTCAGCAGGACAGTCCCAGGCACTCTGCTTGCCCCCAGGGGTGGTGTTATGTCTTTATACTACAAATTACCTGTGCAATGTTTACAATTACTTTCCAATACCCATCACCTGTGTTAGACAGTGAGCTTCTACTCTAAACCAATCTGTAAGTGCCAACATCACAGCAGAAGACGGAGGCCAAGAAGAAGAAGGAGAAAGGCTGGACATGCCCAGATCCCTCCATCTTGCCCCCTGAACCCCCATACCAAAAACCCCAAAATCTACTTTTCCACCCTGTGATAACTTCACTAATATTCTACCTAAACTGTTGTGGCTTACTGATCTTCATCTAAGGTTGGTAATTTGCTCCATGGGTCATAATCAAACCCACAGGTGTTCTGGGCTGTGTGCCAGGGTCTCTGAGCCCCCTGGCAGGGGTCCTGGCTGTTCTGGACAGCCAGAGGGATGTTCTGGGTTCCCACAGACTGCTACCAACAGGGTGTCAGGTTGTATTCTGACTCTGTCAGTGGTTTTTATTTTGTATTATTGCATGTATTTTAGTTTTACTTTTCCTGATAAATTGTATTTCTAACCTGGAGTCTCTCACTGGTTTTGCTTTCAAACCAGAGCACAGGTGAGCCCCAAAGCTGCCCTGAGGGTCAGGATGTTCCCACCACCCCCTGTAGGGCCAGGGCACCATCTCAGCTCCTGCCCCAGGGACCCAAGTTAGGAAGCTCAGGAGATTCCAAGGTGCCAGCAGGGCTGGGCATCATTTTGGGACATCCATGGGATGTCAGCTGTGCCCACCGCAGGGAGAGCACTGCAGGAGGTTGGGGAGTGGAACCAGGCAGGAATGAAGGCTTGGACACCTGCTGGGAAGAGAGAGGCCCTGGAATGGGATGAGAGGCACTAATACAGGTATTAATTGATGCTAAAGTCCAACCCAACCTCCCAACCAGCTCCTGCCCTGCACACTCAACCCGTTTTTGGGGCAGTTTGGGGTTTTCTGGCAGTTCCTTTATCGGCTCCGTGGCCAGGAATAAACCAAAGAGCTCTCTGGCAGCTCTGACCTGCTACATTCCCCACAGTTCCTGGGATGTCCAACACCCTCTGCCTTCAGGAGCTGCTCCACGCCTCACTTGGTTCCCAGACAGAAGAGAAAGCCCAGTCCTGTGTCAGATATTGGAGCATAGGATATTTTTGGGACCAAATCCCTGGAGTGGATTTTTCCCAGCGCCAAGGCTGCAGCTCCAGTGCCATCTCATGGGTATCCTGGGATGCTGCAGCCTGGCCGTGCCTGGCTGATCCAAAGCTTTTTGGGGCCACATCCAGACCCTTTTGGAGCAGAGGTGGCCATCTGGAGCAGACCAGGGAAGGTGATACTGGGGGACATCTGGATTTGAAGGTGGTGGCACCACAGGAAGAATACACAGCCACACCCAGGACTCTCCCTGCAGAAAAAAAAAAAAAAAAAAAAAAGGAAACTCAGAAAAACTTGCAATTTTCCCTAAGATAAATCCCACTGGGGGCTGCTTCAGACAGGGCTGAGCTTTCACTGCTCTGGGGCTGGAGCACTCTGGGCTTGCCCTGGGCTCAGATGCTTCTCTTTTATTTTCCCAAGGAAAAAAAAAATCAGAAAAACTTACAATTTTACTAGAAATAGATGCTTTTCCTTAAGATTTGGGGGATGCAGAAAAGGCTGGGAGCAGCCTGATGGAGCAGCCCTGCATCACTGTAAGCACCCACACCTGGGCTGGAACAAAATGCCCAGGCTGGAGATTTTCCCAGGGATAAATCCTTAGGAGGAAAAGAAGGTGAGTGGGATTTTAAATTAAATTCTTGTTAAAATATTGTTTAACAAAAATATTTGACTGCTCTTCATAGCATTAAAATCCAGCCAGCACAGCTGGATAATTCCACGGGGATGGGGATGGGGCTGGAGCTGCAGCCGGGGCTGTGCAGGCAGACCTGGAGATGGCAGTGCAGCCCTTCCGATGGAGAACCTCAGCCCCATCCTTCTCCTCCATCCCAAATCCCTCTCCTTGGAAATGCCAGGAGTTAGCCTCAAGAGCCAAACCCTTCTTTTCCTTGTTTTCCTTCTCTTTTTTGCATCCCTCGAGAAAAATTCTGAAAATTTCCATTCTGAAACGGAAATTGTGTTGTGTGGGGTTTGGGGATGAGCTGAATCCAGGGGAATGAGCTGCTCCAAGATCCTAAAACCTGCTGCCAGCAGCACCCTTGATAAGTGAAAGGAAGCCATCCCAGTTACACTCCAGAGGGAATCAAATATCCATTCCAATGCCTGTGGGAAAACCATGAACACCAAACCCCACATTTGGGATCTGGTGTAACACAGCCACACTCAGCAAATGATTTCTGATCATCATTTTTTTATCCTTGGCACTGATTTGGCATAGTTTTTTCTTGTTTATTTGGAGGTTTGTAATGGATTCCAGCTCTTTTTCATTGCCCTGTGGCACAGGGGATTTTCTGGGCAAATCCTGAAGTGGGAATCAAACTATCCAAAACCTTCCATCATTGTCACATCAAGTTTGGGCATCCCTGTCTGAACAGAATCATTTCAGTACCATCAAATAAAGGTATTCCAAGGCAGGTGTTCCAAAGCAGATATCCCAAAGCAGATATCCCAAAGCAGATATCCCAAGGCAGGTATTTCAAAGCAGGTGTTCCATCTCAGCCTTGTCCTACAGCAAGTTGGGTCAGCCTGGCTGTTTTTCAGGACATAATTTTCTGGTTTTATTTCCTTTCTTTGCATTGGAAATGAAGACTTTCCAGCAATCCTGTGAGCAGCTGGGAGCTGTTTTCTCCCAGAAAAGCATTCCCAAAGCCCCAGGATTGTGCAGCCTGTGCTGGGATGATGAGACCTGTGCTGAGATGAGGGAATGGAACCACTTGCCATCCAACCCAAATTCCTAAATTAATGCACGTCCTCATCAGGAAAACCCAACCAGCCCCATCAGAGGCCAGACCTCTGTGTTGACCTGGAAATGGTTCAAGGTGCTGCCTCAGTTTCTCCATCTGGAAGATGAGGTTTGGGGATTGCAGGTGATGGGATGGAGGCATGCAGGGGCTGCTCAGCCTGCACAGATTACAGCTGGAATTGGAAATCCATTAGGAAATAAATCCCATTTGGGGCTGCTTTGGACAGGACTGAGCTCTCACTGCTCCAGGGCTGGAGGGTTCCAGGCTGGCCCTGGGCACTGATGCATCTCTTTTATTTTTCCAAGGGAAAAAAGCAAAAGGGAAGAGGGTCAAGGAAATATAAGAAGTGGGTTTTATTTCCCTGGGGAAAAGTGGAGTTTTTTCCCTGAGTTTTTTTTCCCCCTGGGCTCAGATAAGAGGTTTGGGGCTGTTTCCAGTCCTGGTGCTCCCAGCCTGGGCCTGTCTGCAGCTCTCACACTTCTCCTTCCCTACGTGAAAATACAACAAAATGAGAATATTCAGCTGGGTTTTTTTCCAATAGTGGAGGAAAAAATGGGATTTTGAGGTGTTTTTGTAAGAGACCTCCATAAACATCTGGCTGAAAGAGTGATGACTCCAAAGATGAGGCTCAAAAGATCACCCAAAGGAGACACCTTTGTCCCCTTGGCTCATCTTGGCCCCTGGACACTGAAGTCCCCTGGTGTGACCTCAGGCTCCCAGAGTCCCTGGGTGTGCTCCAAGGTCTCCTGTGCCTGAGCAAACCCCACTCTGAGGGTGGGATGAGCTCCTCTTGTATCCCATGGCTCAGCTCCAGCCAGAGCAGCCCAGGGAATGCATCCCTAAAGGTCCTCAGGGTGACCTGGCCTGACCTCCTGCCCAGCAGGGCATTGTTTATCCCCCATGGTGCTTCCCAAAAGGGATGGAGGGGCTGGAAAACCTCCCCTGCACTGAGATCAGCCCCCCAAGGACAAGATTTAATGGAAGATCTGAGGCCAAGGCTCCAGATCCCCTTAATTTCTGCCTCCTCTGCCCCAGCATGTCCATCAGAGCCTGAGATGTTTGGAATTTTCAAGATAACTTTGCTCCCTGTTGAAAAAGCATCCCTGAGGGAGCCACCACCAGCCTTAGACCCAGCCAAGAAAGTTGGTCTGAAGAAGGAATGCAGCAGACTGAAGTGAAGGAACATGAAATGAATTTTTCCCAGTCTCTAGCTGGGTTTGTTTCTAGAACTGGAACTGGAAGCACAAAGCAGCAGCAAGTGAAGCATCCAGGAGGAAAAAGGGGAATCCTGCTGGCTCTGAAAGCCCTACAGAATTCATGGAATCACAGAATCACTGGGTTGGAAGAGACCTTCAAGATCATCGACTCCAACCCAGCCCCAAAACCCCAACCCAACCCTGGCACCCAGTGCCACATCCAGGCTTTGTTAAACACACCCAGGGATGGGGACTCCACCACCTCCCCGGGCAGAACATTCCAGAACTTTATCACCCTTTCTGTGAAAAGCTTTTCCCTGCTATCCAACCTGAATTTCCCTTGGTGCAGCTCAAGGCTGTGTGCTCTGGTTGTGTCAGTGCTGCTGGAGAAAGAGCCCAGCCCCAGCTGAGCACAGGCACCTTTCAGGAGCTGTGCAGAGTGATGGGGGCAGCCCTGAGTCTCCTTTTCTCCAGGCTGAGCACCCCCAGCTCCCTCAGGGGTTCCTCTCAGGGTTTGTGTTCCCAGCCCCTCTGGATGTGCTCAGTGTCCCAAGGTCCTTCTCAAACGGAGGGCCCAGAACTGGGCTACAAACCCACCTGGTGAAGCTCCAGTGTCAGGTAGGGCCAAGCCAGCAGTCAGGATGGAGGTGTTGCTTTTGGACCAGCTGGCTGCCCTCTGCCTCTCCAAGGACCTGGATTTGCAGAGGCTCTTGGATGGAGAAGATCCCAGCAGAGCAGGAGGCAGCCCTGGGCTGCAGCCCTGCAGCTCCTGGCACACAAGGCCATCCCTGGGGACAGAGGAATTTCTCGATGGAGCTCCAGGGTCAGAGAACTTCTGCAGCCCCTCAGCTCTGTGAGGATGATGATGGTGAGGTGTCACAGACACATTGTCTGAAAAATCCTTTCCTTAGGATTTTTCCTCCTGAGAAGCTGAGAGGCCTCAGGAACAAAATGTAACCAATGGTTATCTGCTGCTGTGGAATGCAACAGGTGCATCTGGGATTGGTCCATGTTGGTTGTTTCTAATTAATGGCCAATCACAGTCAGCTGGCTCAGACTCTCTGCCTCAGTCACAAGCCTTTGTTATAATTCCTTCTTTTTCTATTCTTAGCCAGCCTTCTGATGGAATCCTTTCTTCTATTCTTTTAGTACAGTTTTAATATAATATATATCATAAAATAATAAATCAAGCCTTCTGAAACATGGAGTCAGATCCTCGTCTCTTCCCTCATCCTCAGACCCCTGAGAACACAGTCACAGTGGGGTTTGCTTTATTCAGCTGCAATGGAAATTTAGGCAGAGCTGGCTGGGAATAACCATGGTGCAGAACAGGAGAAGAGGGCACAGACCCAGCTCCAGCACCTGGACATGGAATGAAGCTCCATGGAAGTGCCCAAGGCCAGGCTGGGTGGGATTTGGAGCAACCTGGGATAGTGGAAGGTGTCCCTGCCCATGGCAGGGGCTGGAATGGGAAAGGCTTTAATGTCCCTCCCAACCCAAAGTGTTCCATGATAGCATGAACCAGCTCCTGGGAGAAGGTTTGGGATGGGGCAGGTGATTCACTTCAATCAATCCTGTTTTGTGGTTAACAGCCAGTTTATTTCAGATCTGAGTAAAATCCCTGGCAAATCAAACTTGGACATCTCAGCCTCACCTTGGCACCCTCAAACCACCTGAGCATCAACACAAACCCCAACTAAGAGATGATTTTGCATCCAGGGTACCCAGAACAGAACAGGACACCCCTGACTTGTCTGGGGATTGGAAGCTCAGGCCCTGCAGCCCCTGGCCCCAGTCACCTGTGCCAAGCCCTCCTTGGAAAGGGATGTGGAACCCGAGTGAGGGACCAGAGAGACCCCAAAGAACCCCCTCCTTTCTCTGTGCCCCATGGACACAGGGCTCTGCCTTTCCCTGCCCCCCCTGGGCAGCACTGCTCAGAATCATCCCCAGATCCCCATTCCCTGCTCTGCATGTCATTGTGTCACATGGGAATCAGGAAATCTCTTGGATTTGGAGCCAAGAAGCAAAATCTGGGAAGGCCAAGTGCCTGTCTCTGCTGGAAAGGACACGCATGGATTTTTTTCCTGGCAAAACCATTAAAGAAAATGCAATTAAAAACAAAAACCTTCTTTGACTTGCAAAATCAGCCTTGTGCTTGGCAAACCAGAGATGTTTAAGGAATTCCCTCTCTGCTGAGGTTGACTGGTCGGGGTAAACTTCCTCCTGGCTAATTGTGGAGTCCAGCTAATTCCTGCAAGGCAGCCTTCAATGGTTAGGCCAGCAGATAAGCCTGGTCTAAGCCAAGAACAGCTCTCCTGAGCTTCCACTGAGGGAGAGGAGGAGCCTGGTGATGCAGCTGGTCCCAATCCACTCTTGGATCAGACAGGGAACATTGGGAAGGGCAGTTCTGGGTTCAGGTAACTCCTTCCCATGTGTCAAATGAAGTTTCCTCTAGAAAAGAGAATTCATTCCTGTGTGAGTTTTCCTCCATTAAAATGGGAGCATTTTGCACAGTGATGAGGACACAAATATGTGCAAATGCAGTCACACAAATATATAATTTATATTGAATGAATATATCAATAAATATATATTTATATAATATATAAATATATCTTTATTATAAATAATATTATATAAAATATAAAAATATTATATATAAATAAAGAGCACCTCTGGGGACAGAACTGCAGCTCAAAGTGACACAGGCACAGGTGGATGGAACACCAGCCCTGCTGGCCAAAAGCAATCCATGAAGGAATGGTTTGGTTTATACTAAACCATGATAAATCCCCTGCCTCAATTCCCAAATGCTTTTTGTAGCTCCCACCCTAACTTTGCCCTCCAAAAATCAGCATTTATACATGGTCACCCTTTCACCCAGGGGAAAGCTCTTTGACACAGCAAAGGCTTGGAATTAATTAATCCATGAAGATTTTTTATGGTTTGGGATCAATCAATCCTGTTTTGTGGTTAACAGCCAGTTTATTTCAGATCTGAGTAAAATCCCTGGCAAATCAAACTTGGACATCTCAGCCTGACCTTGGCACCCTCAAACGATCTGAGCACCAACACAAACCCCAACTAAGAGATGATTTTGCATCCAGGGTACCCAGGCAGCTGGAAACAGGGAAAAATGCCCCAGGGAGAGGGAAAAGAAGGACCTGGGGGGAGGAAAGATTGTGGATCATGTGAAGGAAGAGGAAAACAGATCCCTGGAGGGTTTGTAGATGTTTCTAATCCATGAGGTTATCTCCAAACCTACAACAATTCCCGTGTGTATGGGCAGGAACAGGGTACCAGGCACAGCTATCTCCCCTCTCAACATCCAAATCTGATTCACTGTGGCATCAGATCTGAGTAAAATCCCTGGAAAATCAAACTTGGACATCTCAGCCTGACCTTGGCACCCTCAAACCATCTGAGCATCAACACAAACCCCAACTAAGAGATGATTTTGCATCCAGGGTTTCCCACATCGAGCCATGTGTGTCCAGCAGAGCCTTCATTCCACCTTTCTGCCTTTTCAAACAGCAGGATATGAATGAAAATTCCCCCAAACCCCCTTTAAGTCCTGAAATGCAGATGCTGCTGATTCCAGCATCCCTGGGCATCTCTTCCAGGAGCCAAACCTGTCCTGGCTCTGCCTGGAGGGGGTGAATATCAGACCCAGCCTGACCTGAGCTGAACCCCAGCCAGAGCCAAAACCCCTCATCCCCTGCTCTGGGCTGGGTTTTGTTCTCTCCCACTCCAGCACTGAGGTTAATCATGTTCCAGACGGAGGAGCTGCACCTCTGCATGCCCAGAATCAGGGATTTAGCCCTAATTAAGGGGTGGTGCACAGCCAAAGCCTCCAGCAGCCCAGGTTCTTCATTAGCCTGATTAATTTGGCTGCTTTGGGGCCCCAGTGCAGAGCCCTGAGCCCTGGCTGGAAAAAGCCCTGGCTGGAAACCCGAGATCCCTCACCCAGCACCTCCTGCTTTATTTCAAGGCTCTGCTCTGCCCTCCTGCCTCCCCCCAGGGAGTTGAACTCAGACCTCTCCAGAAACCTCAACAAGACCCTGTTTGCCTTAAAAAACCTTCTCTTTTTTTCCTTATTTGCAATGTGATATCCCCATTTTACAGCTGGGTAGTGCGTGGATTTCCCAGGAGTGACCCCCAGCTCAGAGTTACCTCCAGCAGGGGAAAGCTGCAAGGACCAGCACAGCTCCACTCTCCTGCATTCCCAGCAAAAAATGCCCTTCAAAAATGGTTTTTGGGGGAATTTTCATTCATATCCTGCTGTTTGAAAAGGCAGAAAGGTGGAATGAAGGCTCTGCTGGACACACATGGCTCAATGTGGGAAACCCTGGATGCAAAATCATCTCTTAGTTGGGGTTTGTGTTGGTGCTCAGATGGTTTGAGGGTGCCAAGGTCAGGCTGAGATGTCCAAGTTTGATTTTCCAGGGATTTTACTCAGATCTGATGCCACAGTGAATCAGATTTGGATGTTGAGAGGGGAGATAGCAGTGCCTGGTACCCTGTTCCTGCCCATACACACGGGAATTGTTGTAGGTTTGGAGATACCTTCATGGAGTAGAAACGGCTTCAATTCCTCCAGAGATCTGTCATCCTCTTCCTTCACATGATCCACAAGATTTCCTCCCCCCAGGTCCTTCTTTTCCCTCTCCCTGGGGCATTTTTCCCTGTTTCCAGCTGCCTGGGCACATGCAGGGCTCCTTGGAGCAGCCCAGCTGGAGCTGCAGAGGCAAATGAAGAGCATGGAATTACCTTGGGGGGAAATGGGACAACATTGAGGGAAAACTGAGCTGGAAGGCACCAAAAGGGGCTAAGCAGAGGTTCTGCCAAAGGGATGGGGTTGGGCAGGAGGATGGGACTTCAGTCCATGGATTTGTGGGGGAAAACTCCTGAATTTATCCCCCTCAACTGTGCTCAGGTGAGATCCCACCTGCAGAGCTGCCTCCAGCTCAGGAGAACCCAAACTCAGAAGGAGCTGGAGCTGGTGGAGAGAGTCCAGAGAGGCCCCAGAGCTGCTCCGGGGCTGGAGCCAGGCTGGGAGAGCTGGGAGTGCTCACCTGGAGAGGAGAAGGCTCCAGGGAGAGCTCAGAGCCCCTGGCAGGGCCTGAAGGGGCTCCAGGAGAGCTGGAGAGGGACTGGGGACAAGGGATGGAGGGACAGGACACAGGGAATGGCTCCCACTGCCAGAGAGCAGGTATGGATGGGGTATTGGGAATTGGGAATTGTTCCCTGTGAGGGTGGGCAGGCCCTGGCACAGGGTGCCCAGAGCAGCTGGGGCTGCCCCTGGATCCCTGGCAGTGCCCAAGGCCAGGCTGGGCATTGGGGTTTGGAGCAGCCTGGGACAGTGGAAGGTGTCCCTGAAGTTAGGTGGAACAAGATGATTTATGAGGTTCCTTCCAACCCAAACCATTCATGGATTCTATGGAATTTTCTGCATTTTCCTTGGCTCAGGGTTGAGAGCAGCCCCTTCCCATGTGAGAACAACTCCATGCCAAAACCCTCCCCTGAATGGGCACCAACCCTGGCTCAATAAAACAATTATTAAATAATATCAGGAATTTTTAGGAAATAAACCCATTTCCCTGCTCAGTTGTTTTTGAGGCATCAAACGTGGCAGGATGAACAATGGAGGGACAGGGAGAAATAAAGAAATAAAGGGAAAGGAATCATATGGAAGCAATTAGCAGGAACTTCAGTCAGGAAAACCTGACGGTGCTTGTAGCATTAGGGCTCAAGTGATCGGTGCTGTGGGACCATAACTCACCCACACTCCTGGCATTTTCCCTGCAGATGTGGGTTATGCAGGAATATCAGCTTACCCCTGGAAAAATTCACCTGGGGAGGGCTGTCCTGCCCTGGAACAGGGAGTGTTGGGTGTTGGGATTTACCCACGGGCTGGGGGAGAGAGGGGCTCATGGGGAGCTGGGGTTAATGTGGCAGCCAGAGGGGGATGTTGGACGCTTTGTCTTGTGAGAAAGGAAATTTTCCCTGCTTGTGGAATTCCCAGGAGTTTTTACAGGTACTGGAGAAAGCAAAATTTTTCTGGTTTTGGGAAGGAGGGCAAGGAGAATTTGGAGTTTCTTGAAGAAGATGCTCTCCATACCCTGCTCACCACTGCACACAGGAGGAGTTTAGGTTTAGATGCTCATTATTTTTTATCTATATTATAAGTTGTGAGTTTTATAGTATTTTACTAATGAGTTACACAATGGTTAACTATTTTTTATACAAGGTCTTTATAGGTTAAACTATCTAATTAAGAAATGACACCTAAATTATTTTTACTTTTAACTTAATAACTAATCACTCGAAGTCCACAATGCAGACTTTTCTGTCTAATTATAAAATACCACCTAAACTTATGACAAAGGAGGTGAAGAAGGACCAGCTACTGCTCTGAAACTTCTATCTTAACGTTATATATATATTACTATATTCTAAACCCCTAAACTCCAAGTTTTCTACTTTGTGATATTGCACATTTTTAATCTACTATACACTTGTAATCTTAGTGTTATCAATAATTTTGGAAGCTTTCTTCATGGCCTCAGATCAAATGCAGTACTCTCTTGGGGGCCAGAGTCTTTTAGTACAGAAAGTCTAAAATTCTCAGCATCTAGAACTCCAAAACAGCCCTGAAGATCAACTCCACCAGAAGCAATTTGGTGATCCCAAAGGAATAAATGGCCCTTTGCTCCACAAAAAGCAGCTTTGGTTTGGATCATTTTCCCCATCCCCAGTGCAAGGCTGCAACAAATGCTGGTTTTTCCCATGGGGCTGGAATTGTAATTCCCAGTTGGGTTTATACCACAGAGCCCCTTGCAGGAGCGATGCATCTTGGTTTTTCTGAGAGGTTTATTGGGGGATGAATTATTCCCTGAGGTGGGGATGCTCCAATCTCCTGTGGGGATCAGCACAACCCATGGAGGGCTCTCAGGGCTCAGCTGAGGAATTTGGGATGCTGCCCAAGTGGAGGGGCAGGATTTGGGTTTTGGCTTCTTTTTTCTTTCCCTGTTGAGGTCTGGATTGATTCCATCTCAGATGCTATTTTGTGTTCAGACTCAGGTGTTTATTTTCCCTTATCAATGTCACAGTCTCACAGCAGTGAGCTCTGCAATTCTTCACTACCAAGGCACACAATGGCTCACTATCCTTCTCTGCAGGGTCTTTTAAGGCTAAACTGCCCAATTATGAAATGACACCTACATTATTTTCACTTTTAACCTGATAACCAACCACCCATGCCTGCAATGTGGAATTTTCTGTCCAATTACACAAAACCACCCAAACCCATGGAGTAGGAGGAGGAGGAGAAGGAGGAGGAAAAGGAGGAGGAGAAGGAGAAAAGGAGAAGGAGGAAGAGGAAGAGGAGGAGAAGGAGAAGGAGAAGGAGAAGGAGAAGGAGAAGGAGAAGGAGAAGGAGAAGGAGAAGGAGAAGGAGAAGGAGAAGGAGAAGGAGAAGGAGAAGGAGAAGGAGAAGGAGAAGGACTACCCTCCGCTCTAAAACCTCCATCTTGCTTTATACACATTACTATATTCTAAACCCTTAAACTCTGAGCTTCCCACCCTGTGCTATCACACACTTCCATCCAAACCCCACACCCACAATCCCAGTTCTGTCATTCCATTTTGGAAGCTTCTCCCCGGCCTCAGGTCAATGCAGTGTTCTCCTGGGGGTCAGAGCCTGGCAGCACAGAAAGTCTGAAATTCTCAACAGTCAGGACTCCAACACAGGATGAGGCTGGAGAGGCTTTGGTGTCCCTCAGAAGAACAAGAGGAAGCTGAGGCAGGGGACAGGGAAGAGAAGGAGGTTTTGGCTCATCAGCTCAATGAGAACATTACAGGGATCCACTTTCCCATCCTAATTTAAATTATCCAAGTTAAAACCCCTCCCAGGGCCATCTGTGGGGAGATGCAGGGATTTTGGAGAGTGATCTGGGCAGGGATGGCAGGGCCAGCCCCGATCCCTCTGCTCGAGGGCACCCAAGGGCTCATCCCTGCCTGGTCAGGGGGCCGGGTGACACCAGGGACAGACCCTTGGCATTCCAGACCCTTGGCATTCCAGACCCTTGGCATTGGGACATTTTTCTGTTCCACATCCCAGCTCCAGGCTCTGGGAATGAAAACTTTTCAGCATTGTACAGAGTAGGGAAGAAACGGTTCTGAAATGGGTTCTGGGGTTTCTCTGGTGGGAAAGTTTTGAATTTGGGGTTTGTTTTCCATCATCTCTGGAGGGAAATTCCTCCTCCCTGAATTGTGGTGAGATCCATCTCAGGAGGAACAGGGAAAACAACACTCACCAGACCTAAACCTTCACCTGCCTCCTGTTTTTACAGTGAAAAGTGATTTTTAAAAATTTATATATCTCTGGAAATGCCATTCCATCATCCTATCCAATGCCAATGGGAAACAATCCTATAAATAAACTTTTCATCCCTCTGCCTGTGTGATCCCAAAGCCCAAACTCTGTTTCCCCATTCCACTGAAATAAGCCCACAGTGAGTTCTCAGCACTTTAGGGAGGTGTTTTCCAGAGGAAAATCCTAATGGATGTAAAATCCCCTCTCCAAGTCACCATAAACCTGCAGCACCATCAAAGGGTTCCCAGGGGGCCTGTGAAAGGTGGGATCACTTTTTATAGGGGAAGAGTAGGAGAGGAAAAAACAACCCAGGGGGATAAAAAAAAAAAGATAACATAGGAAGAAAAAAGAAAGGAAAAAGAAAACAAATGGAAAAAATAGGTGGGAATTAAAATATTGGAAGGGAAGAACAGAAAGAAAAATCGAAAAAATAGAAATAGAAATACAAATAGAAATAGAAATGAAAGAAAACTTTAAAGAAAAAGGAAAGAGAGAAAAAAGAAGAGGAAAGGGAAAAGTAGAAAGGAAAAATAGAAAGGAATGTGGAATCAAAATGGACAGAAAAAAAAGAAAAAATAGAAAAAAACCAAAAAAGTGGAAAGAAAAAATGATAAAAGAAAAATAATAAAAACAGAAAAAAGTAGGAAAACAGGGAAGAAAATAAAAAATAGGAAGAAAAATGGAAAGAAAAAAATAGAAAAACTAGAAAGGAAAAACAGAAAAACATAGAAAGAAGATTGGGAAAAATGGGGAGAAAAAAAAGAAAAATTAGAATAAAATAAATAGAAAGGCAAAAATAAAGGAAAATCCCAAAGATAAGGTCCCTGCCAGCCCTGGTGTTGAATTGGAACAGCAAATACCGTGGTGTGCCACAGGGACCAGCAGGAATTCCCAATCCAGGTCCAGACCCCAGGGCTGCTCCCAGACCCCTCCTGCCCATGGCTCTGGAGAGCAATGCAGGGATGGGCCAGGAAAGGCCTTTTTGGGGATCTCATGGAATAATGTGGGGACAGGCCAGGAAAGGCCTTTTTGGGGATCTCATGGAATAATGAGGGGACAGGCCAAGAAAGGCCTTCTTGGGGATTTCATGGAATAATGAGGGGACAGGCCAAGAAAGGCCTTCTTGGGGATTTCATGGAATAATGAGGGGACAGGCCAAGAAAGGCCTTCTTGGGGATTTCATGGAATAATGAGGGGACAGGCCAAGAAAGGCCTTTTTGGGGATTTCATGGAATAATGAGGGGACAGGCCGGGAAAGGCCTTTTTGGGGATTTCATGGAATAATGTGTGGACAGGCCAAGAAAGGCCTTTTTGGGGATTTCATGGAATAATGCAGGGACAGGCCAGGAAAGGCCTTTTTGGGGATTTCATGGAATAATGTGGGGACAGGCCAGGAAAGGCCTTTTTGGGGATTTCATGGAATAATGCAGGGACAGATCGAGAAAAGCCTTTTTGGGGATTTCATGAAATAATGAGGGGACAGGCCGGGAAAGGCCTTTTTGGGGATTTCATGGAATAATGTGGGGACAGGCCAGGAAAGGCCTTTTTGGGGATTTCATGGAGTAATGTGGGGACAGGCTGGGAAAGGCCTTTTTGGGGATTTCATGGAATAATGAGGGGACAGGCCAGGAAAGGCCTTTTTGGGGAGCTTATGGAATAATGTGGGGACAGGCCAGGAAAGGCCTTTTTGGGGATTTCATGGAATAATGAGGGGACAGGCCAAGAAAGGCCTTTTTGGGGATTTCATGGAATAATGCAGGGACAGGCCAGGAAAGGCCTTTTTGGGGATTTCATGGAATAATGAGGGGACAGGCTGGGAAAGGCCTTTTTGGGGATTTCATGGAATAATGTGGGGACAGGCCAAGAAAGGCCTTTTTGGGGATTTCATGGCTCTGGGCCAGCGGGACAATGGCAGGAAAGGGCAGGGAGGCAGCGCCAGGGATGGGGAGGGAAGGGCGGGAGCAGCGAGGGGTTCAGAGCCAGCAGAGCTGTTCCCTCAGGGAGCCTTTGTAGGATCAAGCTTCTTTCTTCACTTCTCCTGAGTCTTACTACAATACATCTTTCATAGCTCTACTTCCCTAAAATAATCTAATCTTATTTACAAAACTATATTTTAAAACTTGTTTGTAGTTCTATTTCTCTATCAACAGTGTCTGTCTTATTCCATAACATTTCTAAGTCAATGTTGCTTATCTCAAAGTTTACATACAGATACACACTATGTGAGCCTTCTATCAAACTTGGAGAATTTTCTATTAATCTTTTTCCCACAATTGCCTAACCAGGATCCCACTGAGCCTGGAAAACCCAGCTGGAGCTGCACAATGGGAATGCCACGTGTGCATGGGCACGTTCCTGAGGTGTTGAGGTTCAACTTTATTTTATTGATTCCTTGTTAAGTGGTTCATTCTGTTGTACCCCATGTTCTCCCCGAGCTGGTTTACCCCTGGGTTTTACCCTCCCTCAAAGCTGTCCCTCATGCCATTCCCTGCCCCTTGTTCCAGCTCTTTCCCTGCCTGTCAAGGCAACCCAGCCCTTGATTCCTGAACCTTCTGTGCCACTTAAACCTGGTGCCAATCCCTGTCTGCAACAGCCCTTTGGAATTCCCTTGCTCCTCACAGTCCGGTGGCCCATGCTGCCCATCCTCTCCACCCTCCAACCTCAACTGGCCCCAGACACTCGATGGAATCCCCTCACTCCTCCCCTGAGGATTCCCTATTGGTTCTCTGTATCCACCCCCTGATTTGTATCTGTACAAAATCCCCTGCTCAGGAGTGCCTGGGGCTCTTTCCATCTGACCTCTTCACTTGGACTAAGCCTTTTGTCCTGGTTTAGGGCAAATTTAGGAGAAAACCTCCAAAGGGGCCCTCCAGATAGCAAACCCACACGGCTCCTCCCCTCAACTGGTTTAGAAAGTATTCCTCGGAGAGAAGTGGAAAGAACCTGTTTATTTAACAGGCACAACACCCCCCAGCACACAAAAGGAACAATACTGGATGACACCACTCTGACAAAGATGACAAATTCAGAAAGTCTCTCTCAGGGGTGGTCGCTCTGTTATCAGTCCCCTCCGGCTCTGGGGCAGCTGCTGCAGCCACAAGGTGCAAACTCTCAGTGTTCCCAGGTTCCAGTCCAGAGCAGGTTCCAGTGGGTCCAAAAAAGGGAAAGGAGAAACAGTCCAGGGACAATTCGGGCTGCTTAGCTAAACTAACTAATGAGCAGGAGAAAAAGCAAAAGCAAAGCAGGAGCAAAAGCAAAGAGAAAGCCAGAGCAAAAAGCAAAAGCAGCACCCTGTACTGCCCTGTCTCTGTGTCCTGCTGACTGTTGGGGGAGTGAGCAGGCTGATAACAAAATAAAACAAAACAAAACAAAACATTCACTCCTCAGAGCCAGTCTTGAAGGCACAGAACATGATATCCAGCATAAACAGAACACACGATCACCCTGGCACACCTTTCCTTGTGGAACGCCGAGTGGAGAGCAGCCTCCTCCTTTCTCCTCTGCCTTGTCCCTCTCATGGTTTGTGTCTGGCACCTCAGAGCAAGTGGCTCTAAAGGTTCTGCCTCTGGTAAATCCCCATCCCAAGGCAGTTCCCCATTCCTGGCGTGGCACCAGTGTTCTAAGAGCCAGCCCAGGCTCTGACAGCCACTTCACTGAGAGAGGCAGGGAAGGGATGGCAGGAAAGCTCTTCCTGCTCCTCTCCACCTTGAAAATTCACCTATTCCCACCAAACCCTGCACTGTGCCATCCCAGTTGGAAAAGGGATGGAATCAGCTCCTCCCCTGCGTTTTTATTCCTCTTAATTTGGAATTTGGGATGGTGATTTACCAAAGTGGGGAGGAAAAACTTTTGGTCTTTTGTTGTTCCTCTGCGCCAAAACACAGGCAAATCCTTGCCATGGATAAATCACTGCCATTGGTAAATCCTTTCCATGGATAAATCCCTGCCCTGGACAAATCCTTGCCATGGGTAATTCCCTGCCATTGGTAAATCCTTGCCATGGACAAATCCCTGCCATGACAAATCCTGCCCATGGGTCGATCTCTGCTGTGGATAAATCCCTGCCGTGGATAAATCCTTTCCGTGGACAATTCCCTGCCATGGATGAATCTGTGCCCTGCTTTCCTCAGCCAACAGATCACCATTGATTTTCCTGGCAGCCTTAGGAAAGACATTAAGATACTGTTGGACAGTGTCAAGCTTATTTCCTTGGAATGCCCCTTTCCTGCCTGAAAAGAGAACAGGAAATGGGATTTTGTGTCAGCAGCGTCTTCTCTCCAGAGCTGGTTGTGCTCAGATGCTGAATAATTGGTGGAATTGATATCCAAAGAGATTTTTCCAGAGTTTTCTCCCCTTTCTTTCTTAATTTCCCCGCAAGGAGCAGGAACCACCTGTAAAAGTAACCAAGAGGGCTGAAAACGGTGAAGGAAATGGCCCTTTATGAAAAATCCATGGAAGCTCCTGAGCTGGGGACACAACCCCCTCAGTCCTATTGCCAAGATAAGGCCCTTAGCCTGTGGAATATTGTAATTCTCGGGATTAATCCAGCTTTTCCCTCCAAAAGAAAGTGACATTTTAATATTTCCAAACTCACTTCTGTGTTAGCACTGAATAAATCCTCGGTTCTGCTTTGCCACTGCCTCCTCTCTCCTGGGGCCACCTTTTCCTGCTGTTTAACAAGGAACTGCTGTCACCTTAAGTAGGAAGAGCTTTGGAAATCGGATTTTGTATCTCCCAGGCCCCTTTTAAAGAGCTCCTCACAACATTCGTGCTGATACCTTTTAATTACATTGCAAGACATCTCATCCCCGTGGTCCCAGATCAGCCTTTCCTCATGAATATTTAACCAGCATTTTTATGGCACGTGTCGGGAATCTCGGGAAGAAATGGAAGACACACGATGAAAGACGAGGGGGAAAAGATGTTTGTGGATAATGAAAAGGAAAACAATGTCAGGAAGGCTCCTGGGGAGCAGGAGCAGCAAGGAAGGAGTAGCACAGTGTTAAATGTGATCAGGGAGAGGAATAAAACCCTGGGACTTGGGAGGATTTGGGAATTGCTGGCAGCAGTTCAGGGCCCAGGGAAGGCTGGTGGGACAGGTGTGGGGTGTAAGTGCTGGGGTGGGGCAAAAGTGGCCAAAAACCCAATGTGATGCTCATGGGCCACTCTAGGCACTGGTGGTGTGAGGATCCTGGCCTTCCCAAGATGTTCTGGCACTGGACATCACTCCCAAATAATTTTCTCAGTTATTTAAGCTTGGCAAATAACACTTCAACCTCAGCTATGCCCAATTCAGAGCAAGGAGGGTCTTATTCCTCCCTCATTTTCAAGGCTGAGCTGCTTTGCAGGTAAACAACTTCCCTGCCTCTCCTGGTGAAGCTTTTCTGCATGCAATGAATATTCATTGGATAGAGGAGGAGAGTCGGGGAGAGGGAAAGGCCAGGGCTGCAGAGGACAAAGAGCTTTGAACCTCTGCTCCACCATTAACTCCTGGTCAAATCAAGATACCAGAGAGGCTGTCTGCTCCCTGTAGCTTGGAGGATCCCTGCTGGAGGCTGTGGAAAAGCTCCATTCCCATGTGGATAAAGCAGGACTCTGCTTTCCCCTGGATCCTCCAAGCCTAAAACAACTCTGAGTCCCTCAGCTCGTGGGGATCTGGGCTGGATCTCCTCCATCCCTCTCTCCCCACCTCGCTCCTGAGCTTTTGGGATCCTGCCTTCTTCCAAGGTGCTGATCTGCAGGCAGTGCTCCAGGCTGGAAGAGCAGGGATAAAATGCAGGGATAAAATGCAGCTCCATCACACGAGGCAGGGAGAAAGTGTCAGGCCTAATGAAGCCCCGCTGATCCCGGCCCAGCCGAAATGTGTTGCAGGTGCTGGGTGAGGAGCAGAGGACAGATAATGAATAAAACATGTGGGGGCTGCAGCCTCCAGTGAGTGTGACAGGCTGGGATCTCCGGGCTGGGGGGAAGCAGATGAAATATGAGTTGGAGCTCATCTGAAGAGCTCCTAACTAATCCAAGATGTTGCTCCGTGCAGCCTCGCTGCTGCGGGGAACGGAGCGAGCCAGGCTTGAGCGGATCCAGGGAAACGGAGTTATCCTGCAGGAGACAGCAGGATGTGACCTCTGGCCAGCCAGAAATAATTCTGTGCACTGAAGTCAGGGGTGTCTGCAGCCCTCTGCTCCAAGAGTGCTCTGACACTGCTCTGGCTGAGCCCAGAGGAGAAGCCAAGAGGGAAAAAACCCATTGGAGATGCCAGAGCCGATTACACGGGAATGCACAGGCTGGAAACCTCCAGAGTCCTGCAGGATTATCTGTGCTCTGAGGTCAGCTCAGGAGGAGCAGCCAGCAAATCAAGAATGGCTTTAGGAGCAGCGATTCTCTGGGATTTATTCCTGCATGGATCTCCCAGCACCCCCCAATGCACCCCAACCTGGGGCTGATGAATCGACCCAGGACTGGGCTTTCGCCCCTTTTGAACAGGATTTTCTATAAGAAGGTGAGTTTTGTGCTACCAGTGCACACTGAAGAGTCTGAGGACAGGAGGTTGAACTGAATCCACATGGAAAAATGACCTGGGAATGTGACCAGTGCAGTGACATCAGCACTGGAGGTGCACTGGGACCGTCTGCTCCTGGCCCAGCACATCCCATTGAGTTATCCTGGCTTCACTCCAGCCCAAGGAGGAACTAAAATAGCATCAAGCCTGTACTGTGAACACCCCTATTAATGAATTAATTCTTTTCTGATCCTTTTTCACTATGCCTGCACTTCCTTTCACATCATTACTCTTAATTAGGGATCCAAATATTCCCCCAAATCCACCTACACTGGGTCTAAATTAGGCAAAGGAAGGGTGAGCTACGTGCTCCAGGTCAGTGCTGAGCTAAGCTCCTGCAGCCCCTCTGCTCTTCAAGGGGATTTTTCCTTCCACAGTTCCTTTCTCTCACTTTTTTGGACCGTACCCCATCCATTCATGTTGTCTTTGTGAGCAGGAAAAAACAAAAGGGTTGATTTGTGCCATCACAAAATAAAAATAGCCTGAAGTAAAGGCTGGGGGAAAGTGCTGACTTTGGAAGCCAGGGCTGAGTCTGCAGCTGGTCCCAGGCAGCTCAGTCAGTTACCTTCCAAGTAATTCCTTTTTTTTTTTTGCTATATACTGTATTCAGGGGGGGTGCTTGAAGCTGCAGAGCTGAGATCCCAGAGATCCCAAGGATCCCAGCACCCCTGATCCCACCAGCATCCCTGACCCCAGCAAACCATCGCCAAAGAGGGTTCCTGGCTCAGGCCTTGAGCTCCAGTGCAAGATAACACAAAATCCTCAAAAAACGTGGTGTTACCCAATCCCATCTTGCAAAATTCTGCAGGTTTGGGAATCCAAAGTACAACACATTGCTTTAGGAGCATCCTCAAATGAACTCTTGCTTTTTGCTTTATTCCTGGTGGGATGTTCCCTCACTTCCCAGCTTTCTCCAACCTGTTGATTATCATCTGCTCTTCATGGATGACTGTGAGTTCTCCTGGGAGCTGCAGGATTTCACACTGACCTCAGGTGTTTCTTTACCCCAGCCCAGGTCCCTGCTCTGAACCCTTTCCTTCATTCCTGTCTGCAGCCCTCTGGATCCCTTAACCCAGATGGCTTCTCCCTGTCAGAACCATTCCCTGCTGTAACTCCAAAGGCAGCTGCTCAAGAGCTCAGGCTTGGACCTGTTCCTCTTTCCACGAGGAAAGAATGAAGGAGAACACAGGCTTCCAAATCCACCCTGAGTTGCCAAAAATCCTTTCACACCAAACATGTGTTTTGCACAGGAGTTCACTCTTTGCCAGAGAATCATTTTGGCAAGGGTTTTTCCTAGAAAAAGAGCTAAAATCTCAGGAGAGCTGTAATTCTTTGTATTCCAGAGCCTGCTGATTCCTATCTGGAGGTCAGATGTGGATTAAAGTGATGCTTGTAAAGTCATAACCTCCCTTTGAAATCCAGAGCACCTGGAGAACACCGGGACAGGGAGAGCCGTGCTCGGGTGCTCCGTGGGGCTGCTCAGTGCAGCAAGGCAGGAATTGCCCTGCACAGGTGGATTTCCCACACCAGAGGAGCCCTTTAGAGTCCCAGGAGGCAGCTTTGATGCCCAAGCTCATTGGGATCCACCTTTGCTTTCCTGCTGCACCATCCCAGATGGCTCCTGTATCCCCGTCTCCTTTTCCTGGTCTGGGGAGAGCTGAACTATTTTTGAGGATGGTGATGAGTGGGATCTCTCTTCAGGTGCAGTTCCAGAGCAAGGAATTACACACACAGATGTGATATAGATATATATACACACATCTCTATGTATATTAATAAATTCCTGGTGTGCACACACATGGGGGTGTTCACGGTTCATTTCCCAGCCCAAAGAGGGAAACCCTAAGCACTCAAAACCCCAAACCCAGCAGGTATTTTGGAGATTTGACTCATCCCAGGCCCAGTTTTGAGAGTTCCTTAACCTTTCCAACCAGGCCATGGAGCAGCTGGAGCTTTGCACAGACTGAGGGAGTCACAACTTCCCTTGGGAAGGTGAAACTGCTGAAGGCTCAGCTCCTGATCCCAAAGCCTTTTCCCAACATCCCTCCACAAGCTCTGAGAGACCCCAAAGTCTGGTTGCAAGTTCATTTGGTGGCAGATTGGAGAAGCTGGAGAGCCACAAGCCAGTTGCCTTCTCCTTCCCCTGTTTGGGCATCCCCAAGGAAATGCCAACACCTCCAGCTCTGCTGAAATGAAATGAAATGAAATGAAATGAAATGAAATGAAATGAAATGAAATGAAATGAAATGAAATTAATCCCATCCTTTAGGTGCCACCAGGGAAGGGACAACTGTGGCAAAAAAGAGTTTCTCCTTTGTTCTTTATTGTTACTTCCTGTGAATTTTATTGATTTGGTTGTTTTGCCAAGGCCCCAGGTGAGGCTGAGTGGCTGGAAGACCTGATCCCAAAGTGGACATCAGTGAGCACAGCCTGGATTTCCAGAGGCCCTCCCTGAATTTATTTATTTTCCTGCCACGAAAGCCAAACTGGAGCACCCTGAGTTCAGAAAAGCATTTCAAAGAGTCATGGGTGGAAGAGCTGGAAAGTGCTTTAACTGACTTTTGGAATTGCCATTATATTGCCATTGAGAGATCCTCCAAGGCGTCCTTCCCATCAGCCAAATCCATCAGAAAATTCACCTCTAGACCCCCACCAGCCCCTGCACCTTCCCTCCTTTTGCTCAGTCCTCATCAAAATTGGAAAAGAAAAATGCAGGAGGCAGGAATGAAAGAAGGGAAAAGGGTAAGGAAGAAAAAAAGTCCCAAAAAACCAGGGGTGACTCAAAATCTGAGGAATGAATCCATTCCCAAAACCATCTTCAGGATTTTGTGGATCTCTGAGCTCTTGCTGGTGTCTGTAGGACTGTGTTTCCTGGATTCCACATATGGAAAAGGCAATTTTCCCTGTCAGTTGTGGCCCACAGACCTGGGCAGCTTTCTTGGGGATAACATTTGGGGGTAAAGTGAAAAGTTTCCCTGTTTCAGCACAGCTTGACAGGTTTATTCCATGGTTTTGCTTTCCAGTTATTTTTCTCCATAGTTTCACATCACTCAGTGAGTTTTGCATCCTTCTCTAATATCTGGCCATCTCTGAAGTCTGAGATCTTCAAGCACCTCCTTTATTTTCAAAAATTTGGAGGGATCCCAATTCTTATTCCTTTCCCAGTGTCTAGAGGGAGTCAAGCATCTTCCTCTCCCAAATCCTGTAGGGAGTCCCCAGGGCATGCAGAGGGAACATCCCCAGGTGGGCAGGAGAAGTTCACAAGCTCACAAGTTCAATGGCAGCAGGAGCTCCAGCTTGGGTGTCTTTGGGGTCTCTTCACCAGAGGGGTTTTGCTCAGTTTTCCCAGGAAGAGAGCTCTGCCCATATCCCAGTGCTGCCAGGCAGAGCCTCGCTGTGCCAAGACTTTCCTGTTTCCTACAGCAGCCTGACCTCAGCTTTCATTGGGTATTTTCCTCCAAAGAAACAAGCAAAACCTCATAAATCTTCATTTTTTGCCAAAATCTCCACGTGGTGGGGTGATGGAGATGACAAGGAGAATAAATATTCTTAGAAACTACTATTATTTCATAATGTTGTGGAAACAAGACAGAACAGACTGCTTAGGGAAAAAATTCCCTTTCTGCCTGACATGCCAGGTCCTAGAGCAGCTGCTGGGGATGGGGGGAGAGGTTGGTCAAGGGGAGGAACTGGGCAGCGACCCCAGATGGATCCGGAAGGTGCTGAGAGATAGCAATAAAGAGGGAGCAGGTTGGGAGCGGGTCAGGGCAGCGGGAATTTCTCCCGGTAACAAATGTGTCTGGCTGCTCCCCCGATGAGCTCATGGAGCTGACAGGATCCTCTGGTAATGCTTTGCAGACCTCAGGTATTGTTATCCTACCCCGGGCCTGAACCCGCCGGGAACGCCGCACGTGGGAGGGAGGTGGGAAACGCCGTGCAGGGCTGGGATGGTCCCAGCAGAGGGGCTGGGATGGCTCTGCTGGTGGGATTGGGATGCTTGTGGTGCAGGGATGGAGACAGAGCAGGATTGGGATGCCCAGGGCAGTGGGATAGACATGGCCAGGGCAGTAGGTGGGAGATGCCCAAGGTGGTGGCATAGAGATGACCATTCTGGGATGCAGATGCCAGGGTGGTGGGGTGGAAATGCCCATGGTGGTGAGGTTGGAATGCTCTTGGTGTTGGGATGGAGATGTCCATGGTGATGGGATGGAGACACCCATTGCAGTGGTTTGGAGATGCCATGGTATTGGGATAGAGATGTCCAAGGCAGTGGGATGGAGATGTCCATGGTGATGGGATGGAGACACCCACTGCAGTGGGATGGAGACACCCATTGCAGTTAGATGGAAGTGTAGAAGGCAGTGAGATGAAGATGTCCAGGGCAGGAGGATGGAGATGTTGGGGTGTTGGGATGTCTGTGGCAGTGGGATGGGATGTCCATGGTGATGGGATGGAGATGCCCAGGGCAGTGGGATGGAGATGCCCATGGTGGTGACATTGGGATGCTCATGGAAGTGGGATGAAGATGCCCACAAAAGCTGGATGAAGATTCCTGTGGTGTTGGGATGGAAATGTCCAAGACTGTGAGATGAAGATGTCCATGGTGATGGGATGGAGATGCCCAAGGCAGTGGTTTGGAGATGCCAAGGCTGTGGAATAGAGATTCCCAGGGTGATGGGATGGAGATACCAAGGGTTGCAGGATGTCCATGCCCAGGGAGGTGGGATGGAGATGCCTGAGGCAGTGGGATGCCCATGCTCAGGGCACTGGGATGCCCATACTCAGGGCAGTGGGATGCCCATGCCCGGGGCAGTGGGATGCCCACGCTCACGGCACTGGGATGCCCATGCTCAAGGCAGTGGGATGCCCATGCTCAGGGCAGTAGGATGCCCATGCTCAGGGCAGTAGGATGCCCATGCCCGGGGCAGTGGGATGCCCACGCTTACGGCACTGGGATGCCCATGCTCAGGGCAGTAGGATGCCCATGCCCGGAGCAGTAGAATGCCCTTGCTCAGGGCTGTTGGATATCCATGCTCAGGGCGGTGGGATCCCCATGCCCGGGGCAGTGGGATGCCCACGCTCACGGCACTGGGATGCCCATGCCTGGGGCAGTGGGATGCCCATGTTCAGGGCACAGGGATGCCCATGCCTGGGGCAGTGGGATGCCCATGTTCAGGGCACAGGGATGCCCATGCCCGGGGCAGTGGGACGCCCCCAGCCCGCGGTCCCGGCCCGGGAGGTGGCGCTCTCAGACTGCCGCCAGCCCCGCCGCGTTATCAGCTCCTGCAGCAGCGCACAGACCGAGGCAGGCGCGTTCTTATCTCTTATCTCGGCGCACTCCGGTGGATGACGCTTTCTCAGCCGCTAATCTTGTGTCGGTTCCGACTCCCTGAGGAGCCAGGGGAGCCGCCAGGCTTGGGAGCACCCCCAGCATGCGGCCCTCGACTTCCAGGTCTGAAGGCCACGGTCAAAGGCAGCTCTAATTCAATTAAATGAGAGAAGTGAATTTTCCCGGTAAAGAAAACATGATTGCTTTGTGGAACGGGAGGCCTGAGGGGCAAAGAGAAGGTGAAAAGTGCTGCCTGTGCCCAGCAGAAAATGCAGATTATTTCCTGGCCCATCTTGACCCAGTTTTTTCCTCCTTTGAGGTGTGCAGGATGCAGAGGTTTATGGAGGGGCAAAGCTCAGAGTTCTGGGGCATCAGGAGTCACTTTTGGTGTGTTGCACAGCACCTGGGGCTTTCACAGCCACACTGTGGTGAGCTTGCTGAAAACCCACTTTTTTTTCAGAGAAAAACCAAAAAAACTACCCTGGCTGCCAGGCCTGTGTGATAAACAGGTGGCTGCAGGTAAAACCCAGCTCTGCACACTCAGGCTCCCTTTCCTCAACACCTTCAGCGTTTCTGACACAGATGAGTCACTGGAAATCCCCTGTCTGGCCACACTTCTGCTCATCCTCTGGGGCTCTTCTCTCAAGCACCATTTGATGCCACTTTGTGACTCACACCACAGAGTCCTTGCTTAGCTTTTCCTGCACCAAAATACTCCAGAGTTTGGGGAACAAGAGGAAGAAAGGTAAAGAGGGCACCTATTTTAGGCAGGGCAGGTTTGCAGAGAGCCCATCCTCCAGAAAACATCATTCACACCTTCCTGGTTTGGATGTGAATTTCCCAAGCTGTGTTTGCAGTTAGGAGCTGCTGATACCTTTCCTCAGGAACCAGCCTGGGAGAAAGTGGTGGGTGCATTTTATGTGGGCATCTGGACAGGGTTAAAATCCCTGTGCTTCCCAAAAGTTTGGAAGAGATCAGGAGCTGAGCTGAAAACAGGAGGCTCACAGGGCACTGTGGAGCAATAACAGATGGAGAGGGAAAAGTGTGGGGTCTCCTGGGGTTGGGCATGCCATGGAAAAACACAGCTTCTTGAGAAGGTGCATTTCCAGGAAAAGGTGCATCTCCTCTGCTGGGATCAACAGGGTCGAGCAGTTCAAATCCATCAGTGACAAATCCATTCCTGATTTGAGTCTGAATTCTCACTGCTGATGGACAAAAGTTAAGGTACCAGAGGTGCATTTTGGACAAAGGCATCAGAAAGGGCAAAACTGTGAATCAACGTGTCTGTGTTAGGAATAGCTGGAAATGAGTCCTCCTGTGCTTCAAAGGTCTTGGGGATGTTCAAGCTGGAGCAGATTTGGGGAAGCAGCAGCACATTCAGGGGTGTACAGAGCAGACAACACAAATGCTGCTGGTGCCACACACAGAGAAGCAGACAATGAGTCAAGAAACCCCCTGAACACAAGGAAAATGCACCCCCCAACATCCAGATAGACCTAGGGAAGAAAATTCCAGTGGCAGAGTCAGGTTATAGCACTGGGGGTTGATTTGCTCCCCTTGTGCTTTTTTTTTTTTTGTCCAGCAGAATTGGCTTCTGTGAACAGAGACACAACCCCAAGAGGTCTCTAAAACCCCTGAAGTTGTGCTGAGAGACCCAGGAGGGCTGTCCTGGACCCCGGGGTGTGTCCTGGATGGGAGGGTGTTGGGGTGAATGAAACAGGAAAGCCTTATAAATATGATTGCCTGGCAAAAGATTTTGAGAATATAGAAACTATAAGTGAGATTGAAATGAAAGCAAGTTTTGAGATCCCTCAGTTACTGAACAACTGGAAAACAATGGTGTGGCTGGCTGAAGGTGATCCCCTTTTGATGGAACAACACCCTCTGCAAGCAGGCAGGTCCAAGGGTCAGAGCAGACCCTACAGCTTGGCAGAAGGGCCCAAAGAGGAGTTTTTAGGGTTTAAAATGTAACACAGTATGGTAATGTAATGATTCTTATAGGTTTTATGGAAATGCTATAGGATTTGTATCTTGTACTAGATTGGTTAGTGAGAATCAGAATATTCAACACAGAAGATGATTTATGGTATTGTAACGGGAACTTCGACCACTCTTTTTTCTTCCCTTCCCTTCTCTTCTCTTTGCTCTTTCCACTGCATCTTCCACTTCTTCCCACACTCCTAGCTCTCACCCCTTTTACTCTCTTACGTTCTCCCCCTCTCTTCTCTCATTCCTGCTCTGAGCTGTGGCTGGCAGCTCCCAGCAGGGCCCTGCCCCCAGGCCCTTTGCAATAAACCCCAAATCCCAGCAGGGCCCTGCCCCCAGGCCCTTTGCAATAACCCCAAGTTCCAGCCCTGGCTGCAGAGATCTCTGCTCTCCGTTCATCCCGACCGTGCAACCCCCGCACCCGCTCCGACAGGAGGGGAGGGCAATTCCCAGCTGCAGAGTTTGGATCTCATTCAGGGGTCACAGGCACCTGATAAATTTTTCCATCCCCCTGTGGAGATTGAGGATCCTGGATGGGCATCATGAAAGGACACAGGAGGAGGTGGAGGAATCCTTGGGGAGGGGAGAAGCAAAGGGGCCACGCTTTGAGGAGAAAAAGAGACCAAAAGGTTGTCCAGCAATGATGAACTCGGCTTCAGGACAGATGTTAGTGGGAACTGTGGACTCGCCTTCCCCAGCATCAGCCTAATGGGTACAAATCTGCCAATTAGGGACAAATCTGCCAATTAAGGACCAATTAAGGTTCATCTTTAAATCCGTTCTCCCTGCTCAGCAAAGCCCTGGCACGAAGTTAACAATCAGCAATAGGTCAAGGTCCTTGTCCCTTTCATCTGAGGATCTCACAGCCCTTGATGAGGCTCGGCTGCCTCTCACTGTGGTAGGTAACGGCTGTAATGTTATTTTAATATCATGAGCCTCATTTATAAGGATAAATTACAGTGGGAGATAAAGAGCACATGGACCCATGTGGATAAAAATAAAAGTCCATATTGCCCCATTATCTGGCATTGGTTAAGCTTCTGCTTGTCGAAGTTTTTTTGGCTAATTTCTCTCCTTTATTTTTTTAATGAAAAGCTATTTATTTATAGCTAAACGCCAACTTTGAAGCCCGAGCCAAGCATTTGGGAGCTGCTCCGATAGGGCCCTTGAAAAGGAGAATTATGTGCGTTTCAGATGTTTCCAGAAGTTATTGTTTCAAGGCAGAGAGGACTGTGACATTTCTCCCAAGGAGCTCTCCCTCCCCTCAGCCTTTCCAGGGGCCACGGGCAGAGCAGATGGCTCAGCTGGGAGAGGGGTGGTGACAAGTGTGTGTGGGGGAAAGGCCCAGGGAGGGGAGCACATGAAAGGGGAGCTGAGACAGGAAAAGCCCTGAAGGTCCAGGGTTGAGGGAAGTGCTCTGAGCTGCCCCAGCCCCGTCCTGCTGCTCACCAGGGACACGAACGTGGGAGACAGCGCTGAACCCTGGAGTGCTGTGGGATGGAGGGACCTTAAAGACCTCCCCACTCCAGGGACAGGGACACCTTCCACTATCCCAGGTTGCTCCAGGCCCCATCCAGCCTGGCTTTGAACATTTCTAGGGATGGGGCAGCCACAGCTGCTCTGGGAAACGTGGTCAAGGGTCCTTCAACACTGACACCATTGTGGGCTTCCAGCTCAAGAGCTTCCTGCCATGGAGTTCTCACCAGGACAAGGCACAGGAGGGTCCTCAGGCAGCCTCTGCCACCACTGCCTGGGCTGTGCTACATTTCCAGAGGATTTTTTGCTGTATCTGGATTCTTCCCTTTGCAATGGAAACGTTTCCTCCACTTCTCCCAGGGGATCCCTCAAGGCTTCAAGCAAAACCCTGTTGGCTGCAAGGGGTTGGACTAGAAGACCTTTAAAGGTCCCTTCCAGCCAAACCTATTCCATGACTCTGATAATCCAAAACTGATCCCAGCACATCCATTCCAGGGAAACCAGGGCTCCACTGGGAGCTGTTTCCCACCCTGGTGCCTGGGACTGTCCCATCTGTGCCCCCTGAGCTTGCAGGCACCAACAGAGAGGCTCTTCCTGGCCTCTGTTCCAACAGAGAGGCTCTTCCTGGCCCCTGTTCCAACAGAGAGGCTCTTCCTGGCCCCTTCTCCAGCAGTGAGACCCCTGGATGGCCATGGGAGATGTTTGGAGGGGAGCAGACAGATTTCCATGGACAGACAAGGGGATCATGGAAACACTGACATCGCTGTGGCTCCTGCTTTGGAGGTGGCAGGGTGGCATCATCCCCTCCTGACTGGCAGCAAGACAGAGGGGCTCTGATGGCCTGGAGGGGACCCTGGCCCAGGGCCCAGGGGGATGGTGAGGGGCACCCTCAGTGCTCACAATTCCTGTGGATGATACCACAGACACAGCCCCGGGCTCCATCCCAGAGAACAGGGGTTGTGTGAGGGAGGGGAGAGGGGAAGAGCAGCAGGATCAGCCCCCAGCAATGTGTGTGGAGCAGCTTGGACAATTTCCTGGGAAAGGAGGAGTTTTGCTGCCTTTTTATGGATTCTCCATTCCTAACATGTTCTGTTGCCTTTACAAGTACGAAACCAAATCCCATGGCAAAAGCTTTAGAGAAGAGCAACCTTTTCAACAAGTAAGTCCTTTAGAGGTACAGGCAAATAAAAGGTTGGATTCTGGGGAAAGAATCCAGAGGGTGCTGGCACTGCCCAGGCTCCCCAGGGAATGGGCACAGCCCCGAGGCTGCCAGAGCTGCAGGAGGGGTTGGGCAGCACTGCCAGGGATGGACAGGGTGGGATTGTTGGGGGTCTGGGCAGGGCCAGGAGTGGTTCAATGATCCCTGTGGATCCAACTCAGGATATTCTGTTTCTGTGATCCTGTATTTGCACCATTGCTCCCGGCTCCATTGCTTTGGAGTTATCTGGGAGCCTGGAGCTGGAGATCAGCAGCTCAGGCTGTCTGATCCATCAATCCCTGCCCCAGGAACTGCCATTCCCTTGGGATTTCTGCAGGATCACATCAACCTTGGGCCAAAACTGGTCCAGAGTTTCTGTAAAATTACACCTGATATCCTCCTATCCTTCAGGGATACAGGGATGCCAGGATTCAGGGACACAGAGATTCAGGGATACAGGAATCCAAGGATTCGGGAATTCAGGCATACAGGAATACAGGGATACTTTTAGTTTTTGCAATACCACAGGGGTTTTCCCAAAGTTTCACAAAGTTTCCAGAGTGGAGTTGCACTGTTTGTAAACAGCTGAGTCAGCAAAACACACCAAAATCCCACTTTTCATCCCAGGGCTGTGATGCCACCATGGCCAAGGGGAGGAATAGAGGAGCCCAGGCCTGTTCGAAGTGCAGATCCCAGCTCCCCCTGCATTTCTGAGCCACCAGCAATGTGTCCATGAGCCAGAGATCTCCCATTGCCCCCTGGAAATCTGAAAGCCATCAGCACGCTCGGGAAAGGGAGGAAAAGGAAAATGTGTTTGCCAGTTGCAGCAGATGTGAGGGCAGTGTCCTGGACAGCTTTTATTATTCTATAAATATCGGGGCAGGAGGTTGTTATTAACCACCAGTAATTAATACAACGTGCTCTGTCCAATTAACGGCGTCCTGCCCTCCTGTGCACGTGGGGAATTCCCAGATGTGGCACAAAGCCGGCAGAAAGGGGGATCAGGCAGGAGTATCCCTGAATCCAGTCCCCTGAGCGGGGAGGATGAGCTGATCAGAAAACAGATGATGGTGAACGCTGCAGACATCAAAGCCTGACGAGCACATCCCTGCACATCCTCCGGGGCACGCAGGGAGAGCCCCAGGGGAAGGCGGGGAAGGGAACAGATCCCAGTTGCTCCCTGCATGTTAATGAGCACAGCAGAGAGCTCCAGGACACTGCACATCCAGGGACACTGCCTGGCTCTGAGGAAACCCTGCCCTGCTCAGCACAAGGTGGGGACATGTCCAGCTAACTCCTCTGGATGCTGCCGGAAAAGCCTGGAGAGCTTTTCATTAATGGATGCTCTTGTTCCCCTTCCAGAAACATCTGAGGCTGGATGTTTGACACATTACTCTGGCAAGTCAGGACTGATGGATTTCCAAAGCAAGCCAAGGGGATATTTGGGTTATGTGGGTCCTGCTGAGCCCCTGTGAGCTGGGTTACTGCATTGGGGGCAGGCACCTCCTGATGTGTGAAGGGAAGAAGCTCAAATGTGCTGTGGTGGAAAAATGGGAGAGGATCTGGTGCTGGTGTGGGAAATCAGGAGCTTTCAGAACCAGCTGAGTGGACCAGGATGATTTTTTTCCACATTGGGTTTGCCCACAACAGCAAGGATGGCACTTGGCACCCCAGCACAGACCCTGCCTGGTTTTACCTCAGAACTGCCAGGACCAAAGAAATGATTTCAGGAGAGCTGGGAGTCATCTTCCACTGCAGCCAAATAAAATGCATGGGTACCAAGGCCTGGGAGCCCTGGCAGCACTGCCGGTGTCCATGAGCATTTTGCCCCTCTGCTCATTGATGGAAGTCTCCAAGAACATCCCCTGAGGTGACCTGTCAGTGGTGACCTTCAGCTTAACTCCTTAACAAAGGAGATGGGTTTGTGAGCCCAAACCCCTCCCTGAGCAGCCAGGATCAATCCTCAGGGACAGCAGAGGCTGCAGGTGGGAGCACTCAGAGCAAGGAAAGAGCAAACCTGCTCTGGCTGCTGCTTTCCAACCCAACTGCCAATGAATGGGAGCCAATATATGGCCAATAAATGATCGAACTGACTGTGGGAAGGGACCACAGTCTCTCTCTCACAGACTCTGCTCCCTCAATGTCTCTGCCCTGACCCTCCTGGGTGTTCCTGGATGGAGGGGAGACCCTCGAGCACCAGGAGCACTTGGAAACCTCTCCCCTCATCATCACTGACAAACCCAGGGTTTGTAACTCTGGAAAGGCTCTTGTTTGGATTCCCACCAGCAAATTCTGGCCAAGTTCTTTGAGAGGCTCCCTGAGGGATGCGCATGGTGGGAGGGAGAAGCCAGGCCTGGGTATGTGCCTGGTATTATCCTCTTTAGGCTTGGACTAAAGTGCAAATGCATCCCTGAAGCTGGTGGCCTGGAATTCAGTCCTGAGGTCATTTTCCAAGCCTCATTCCTGAGCAACCTCCCACTTACAACTTCACCTTCCCCAGGGCCTGTGTTTGCATGCTCAGCTCAGGCTGATTTCACATCACTCGAGAGCAGGGGAGGGGCTCGGGGGGGTTGAGCAAAGGGTGATAAAGCCCCTTGTCCGACCCGGCTGCTGTCCCTGCTGGGACACGCGCAGGATGGTTCGGGGCAGCCGCGGGTCAAAGGACGAGTCTGGACTCCTCCACATTTCAGTCTTCAGATTGTTTATTATTTCTTATCTTACAAAGTTTTCCTCTCTGCCAGCCGGGATCTGACCAGCAAGGCAGCCAAGGGCACTCTGCCCACCCTCGGGGCGGTCGTGTCTTTTTATAATAAAAACTCCATACATCATATTTACCTTTTATCCCCAATACCTTTCACCCTTGTTAACAAGTGCACCTTCACCACAAACCAATCCCCCAGTGCCAGCATCACCACAGAAGATGGAGGCCAAGAAGAAGAAGGAGAAAGGCTGGACACACCCAGTTCCCTCCATCTTGCCTCCTGAACCCCCATACCAGAAACCCTAAAATTTACTTTTCCACCCTGTGATAACTTCACTAATATTCCATTTAAACTGTTGTGGCTTACTGATCTTCATAGAAGGTTGGTGACTTGCTCCAGGGGTCATAATCAAACCCACAGGGGCATTTTGGGCTCTGTGCCAGGGTCTCTGAGACCCCTGGCAAGGGTCTTGGCTGCTCAGGACAGCCAGAGGGATGTCCTGGGTCCTGACAGCCCCTCCCTTGGAGGCCCAGATCCCACACCCAGCCCGGGGCTGGGCTTCCCAGGGCCACGGGGTTTGGCTGCAGGCTCCCGGTGCTGAGGTGTGAGGGAGCGCGAGCTGCACCACAGCACCTCCCATGATTTATTTTATTGCTGTGTGCAAAAGAGTCTTGGCACTCTGAGGGGAGGCTGCTGCCAGCTCCAGGCCAGCCGGGCTGTCCCTGGTGGAAAATGAAATGGATGAACAGGAATGTTTTCTGCTAATAGCAGAGTGAGGGAAGGAAATGATCCTCCTTGAACATCCATCTCTAACTCCCCGACCTTGCAGCAGTCTGGCAGCCCTGGGATGAGAAGAGCTGATAAAACCCCTGGCCAAGCCCTTGTTCCCAGCTCCATCTGGGCTATCTCAGAACTTGCATCCCCTCTAAGCCGCTGAGGGCCATTTCCAAGCCATTCCCATGGCCTGCACAGAGGCCACCAGGTGATTCCCCCTGGTGGCAGTGTCACCACCTCAACTGCCTGAGGATGAAACCCCTGGTGTGATCCATGTGCTCAAGAATTCCTGGCATGTTTACAGCCTCTCTGGGCACTCAACTCAACCCAATTCAACTCAACTCAACCCAACCCAATTCAACTCAACCCAACCCAATTCAACTCAACCCAACCCAATTCAATTCAACTCAACCCAACCCAACCCAGCTCAACCCAATTCAACCCAACCCAACCCAACCCGACCCAACTCAACGCAACTCAACCCAACCCAACTCAACCCAATTCAACCCAACCCAATTCAACCCAACCCAACTCAACCCAACCCAAAGTTTTGGGTCTCCTGAAGGCTCTAACTCTGAACCTAAAACTCCCAAAGCTCCCAAACTCATAAAACCTGTCAGAAAAGACCACCTGGGTTGCCCAGGTGTGGCAGACGAGCATGCAAACCCAAGCCCTAAAGGTGTGCACAGGAAAATATCCATGTGTGAGGAGGGAAATATCCATGCCAGGTTTTTTGCCACAAAAATCTGAGGTGCCGGCCCTGCCTGGGCTGTTCCTCCCATGAGGATCCCCCAATGCCTCAGAAGATGCTTTCAGAACACCCTGATTCTTCTCCTCCTCTAGGTTAAATATTCCAGGCTGTTGCCATATCCTCAGGTATTACCTACACAGACAAACTGAGGGATGGAGGGGCAAAAGGCTGCTGGAAATTGGGATTTATCCATCTCAGCTGAGGGTCTCAAGGAAACTGAGGGCTTTCCAAGGCTTTGGAGGAATTGTTTTGCTTCTTGTTCCTGTTTGCCCAGGATTTCTGATGAGAAGGTTTTAGCCCAGAACAGGGAGATGCTGGGCTGAGACATAATTAATAGATAAATAATAGATAATTAATGGATCATTAATATCCTCTTTGTTATTCAGCCTCATCTGCTGTCCCTGAGCCCACCAAAGGACCCTTTTTCCCCATGCAAAGCAGAGTGGGGCACAGCTGTGAGCCCTTCCCTGCCTCTCCTCTATCTCAGGTGGCACTTCCTCAAGGACAGAGGGACAAACCCTGCAAATTCCATGCAGGAGAGCAGGATCCAGCCCTCAGTGCCAAGAACCAGCTCAGAGACAGCTCTGGGATGGCATTCCCAGCCCTCACCCACCTGCTGCTCCCAGCCTGGAGCCTCCTGGCCTCCCTGCACTCCAGGGCTCTGATGTGGGGCTGTCCTGGGCTGGGCTCCAGGGAGAGCTTCCCCTTCTCCTCTGCTGGCAGGGCTGCTCCGTGGCCATGGCCAGGGCTGGGAGCAGCTGAAGGATCCAGGGCAGGCCTGGGGGGAGGCTGGAGCTGGGATGTGCTGGGGTTATCTCTTTAACAGGTTTCTCCTGTGCCTGAACATATGTGCAGGAACACATCCCTGGAAAATATGTGAGTGGGTGAGCTTGGCCCCAGCTCCCTCCCAGATGGGACATTCCAGAGCCCACATCACAAAGCCATCAGCCGGGCTTTGACAGAGCTGCCAGCACCTCCAGCCTCTATCAGAGCCCAAAAATGTCCATATGATCCCTGCTCCCCCCAAAAACTCCTTCTTGCTCTCATTTACAGGCAGGAAATGTTGGCAAAAGGGGGAAAGTAGGGAAAAAAAAAAGTATGGGATACAAAAAAAGAAATGAGAGGGAAGAACAGAACTTCCAGAGGAAAATGTGGAAGAGGTGAGACATGAGGTGCAATATTGCTGGGACCCCAAGGGGCACAGACACCAAATCTCATCCCCAGGTGCCCAAACCCAGCTGGTGTGGGCCCATCTTGCAGCAAACCCTGCAGGGTTGTTCCACAGCATCTCCTGGTCCCCTCCTGTCACCTCCAGGAGATGCTCCCAGGTTGCTCAGCCCTTACAAGCTGTAGCAGCTCCTCTCCCACAGAGGGGACCTGGGGCTTTCAGCAGCACCAAGCCCACGGTTTCAGGGCTGGTGCTGGATGTGGAGCACTCCCAGGCTGATCCCGTTTCCATCTGTGGAGAGGGGAGGTTTTGCTGAGGCCAGGGTGACATCCCCCAGCTGGGATGCATTTCAGCAGCTCCAGAGATTGTTCCAGGCTGCAGAGCTGTTTCCCTGCACACAGCCGAGTGTAATTCCCAGGAAAACCAGCTGAGCCCTTGGCCTGAGCTCAAAACACATTAGGAAATCAAAAGCATTTATTTTATCCAATTTTTCTCCTGAGCTTTGCTCAATACTCCCAGAACAAGGAGCTTTAATAGACTTTGGTTTGTGACTGCAGACACCTTGCATAGCTTGGCTCTTTCATCACGTGGGAGCTGGGACATCCATCATCTGGAATCTGCTTAGTGCCGTGCTCTCCTTCCCTGCTCCTGGATTTGCATTTTGTCCACTGGTGCTTAATGAATTTAGAGTGTCAGGGCTTATAAATCATGAAATCCACAACTCTTTGCATCCCATTTTCTACCAAGAACCCCTAAGAGCCACAAAGGCATTTAAAACCTCTCAGGGCTGGTGTTGTGGGGATAATCTCCAATCTAAATGTTTGCTGTGCTCAAAATTGCTGAAACATGGCAAATTTGGAGGAGGTGCAAGAAGGAAATTGTTCACCAGCTCAGATCGAACCTAAAATTTTGAACAAATTTGGCAAAAAAAAGTCCAGACAAACCTTACTCCTTCTTGTCATTGCATGAATGAATGTTTGGTGTAGGGTTTAAAAAAGATTTTATGGATATTTTAGTCTTAAAATAAGCCAGCCCAGCAGGGTTTACTCCTCACCCAAAAAACTCCTCGTGGATGTCAAAGAACCATTTGCTTCTTCCAAAAATAAATAATTTGGCACAAAATCCCTTTGCTTTGACCTGGCCTGAACTTCCCTTGGCTCCTTGCTGCTGCTTTCACTCCTGTGCCTTGGCCCAGAATCCAGGGATGGCTGCAAACCCCTGGGGCTCAGCTGCCTTGGGATCCCATCCCTGACATCCAGGCTTGGAGTGGGAGCTGGGAGCACCCAGATTTGGAGTGGGTGGGAAATTCTGGCAGGTCCCCAATGGTCCAAAGGGGCAGGAGCATCCTGGAGATGCTTCCAGGACGAGAAGCAGCTTGGACAGACCCATGTTCAGTTCCCCAAAACCTGCTCCTTCCTATTTCCTTAAAATCAATATCCCATTGCTTCCCAAGGGTAAAGCAGGCTCCCACTGCTCACCAGGACCTGCAGATGATGTTATTTTTGGATTTTTCCCACATAAACCTGGATCCCTGAAGTATCAATGTTCAACCACACAGGTGACCCAACCACACTGGAAATTTTTTCCCATATTTTGAGCCTGGTTGCTCCCCAAAGGCAGCAACTCTGTTTGAACACCATAAATCCCAGGCTTGGAATTGGAACTGGGCTCACCCAGATCCTTGAAGCAAAATTTGGGTTGGGGTCGGGTAGTGGGGTTTTTTTTCCCCCCCTTCTTTCTCAAAATCCTTATTCTTTAACAAACTTGTTGCCAGACAAAAGACAAATTTTCTTTGAATGTCAAAACAGGATGTTTTTTACAATCTCAGGACATTCAAAGAGCATTTTTTTGTTTTCTTTTTGAAACAGGAAACTCGTCTGAGAGCCCTTTCCTGCAAATGGTTTCAGTTGTGACAAAACTGCCACTTTCTGACAGAGCTTGGGGTATTTTTTTATACAAAAAGATGGCACATGTAAAAATTCTTGAAAAGCCCATCCAGGTTACTCAATCCTGAAGGTGGGTGTGGATTTTTCTCCTAAAAAAGCTCATTAAAGGGGAATAACTGGAGATTGAGCTGTGGAGCAGCTGGGAATGGGAATATTTGTCATGGATATTTGTAGATCAAGGCCATTAAAGTGGATCTACCCATGGCATTGCAATCCAGGTGTCTCTGCTGCATCCCCAAATCCCCACGGCACCTCTCTGAGCAGGAGGGGATGGAGGATGCTGGAGAAACATCAGTGGAATGGTGCTGCTGAGATGCTCAATTCTCAACAAGGAACTGAAACGAGATTTGCAAGTCAAACTCTCTCCCCCTCTTTGCACCCAGGGGGACACGGGGCTCCAGCAGCTCCAGGGGGCTGAAAAGAGGGTGGGGAGCTCATGGTGGGTGACAGGGGAGGAGCTGGTGGGGTCTGGGTGGTGGAAAATGCTTTGGCAAATCCGGGGTGTTTGCCAGTGTCTGGGTCCTGCTCAGAACCTCAGAGCTGCTCCTGGAGCCCTCCCCTATCCAGGTGCTGGACCTGAGCTCTGGAGGGATTGCAGCAGGGGAAACCCAACCCTGGCACCACTAAAAGGGGACCTGAGGCTCTGCATGCCTGGATCTCATCAGGTGAACCTGGATGCATTCATGAAGCCACCCCAGGAGCTCTGCCCCTCTCTTAGCCTGGCTTTGACAACCTCCAGTACAGGAGTGGGACAAACAATCTGGTTTGCCCTCAGGCACAAACATCCCAAGACTTTTGTCTTTTATTTGCTTAGAGATGGGATCAACTCATCCCTGCCTGGCTTAAAACCATCAGCTCCTTGTGGGACCAGCTCATCCCAGCCTGGCTTAAAACCATCAGCTCCTTGTGGGACCAGCTCATCCCAGCCTGGCCTCAGACTTGGCTGGGTCTCATCCAGTCCTCAGCAGGACGAGCACCCCGTGCCCCAGATGTCACAAGAGCAGCTGCTGGGTTGAGATGGCTCCTCCAGAGGCTTCTAAACATGCTCTGGGCATTGCCTGGCAAAGCTCTGGGATGTCTCCATGAGATCCCAGCTCTGTCAAAGCTCAGGGAGCACCAGTGAGCCTGCTGGGGACAGCAGGACCCCAAACAGAGTGGGAAAGGTGGAATCACCATCCAGCCCCATCTGGTTTCTGTATTGTTGGGTGGTCTGGAAGTTCTGGGATTAATGGGATCCATCCACAGTTCTTTGCATTCCTCCTCTCTGTTTTGGCCAGGCTTCTGTGAAGACTTGCAGGAGAAGTCAGAATATCAATATCAGAAGGAATGTATGGAAATATTCATTCATTCTGTCAAGGAGATCCAGAGGAAGGCACGAGGAATTAACCAAATGTGAGATCAAGACAGGAAGATGTGTCCTGCTCGTTCCACTTGTATTTCTGTCACCCCAGGCAGGGAGAGGAGGGATTTGGCTCCTCAGCATTGTGCTGGATACAAGCAAAGAGCAAAAGCAGCACGAGGGCTCTGGCAGGAGAGACCAAAACCTTCTGCTTGATCTGCAAGGAGGAGAAGAGCAGCTTCACTGGAATTTCAGCGAAGGGAGAACACTGCAGTGAGAAAGGCCTTGATTTTTTTCTTGTACAGCCCAGATTAGCAGGACTGTGGTGCTGGAATTGTTCTCCTCCATCCCCGTCCCTCAGACCGTGCAGTGTCCACTTGGCACTGCTGGGATGGTTCAGTGCTGCAGCACTGCCCATCAGAAATGTTCCACAGGAGTGGAAAGCACCAATAAAATTGTTCCCCAGAGAGGATTTTCAGACTTGTCTTTCACCTAATTTGATTACCTTGCCTCATTTCCTGCTCCCCCTGCAATCCCACTGATGGGATGTGCAATCCCAGGTTTATGGTGCCCTGAGTGGGATCACTCAGTGACAGGAGGGAGCTTTGCAGGCACAGCAGCCCCAGCCTGGCTCCTCTGAGTCCCACAGGCTCCATCTCTGCACCTGAGTGTCAGGAGACCGTGGAATCACAGAAACCCAGAATAGTTTGGGTTGGAAGAGACCTCAAAGCTCAGCCAGTCCCATCCCTGCCGTGGCAGGGACACCTTCCACTGTCCTGGGCTGCTCCAAGCCCTGTCTTGGACACTGCCAGGGATGGGGCAGCCACAACTGCTCTGGGAATTCCATCCCATCCCCTCCCCATCCCCACAGGGAAGAATTCCTTCCCAAAATCCCACCTACCCCTGCCCTCTGTCCATGGGGACTCATTCCCTGTCCTGTCTCCACCACTTTATGAGGTGGCCCAAGGAACCACGAGCAGGTTGGTGGTTCCTGAGCCACCCCAGAGCATCTCAGGGCCTTGGAGCTGCAGGTTCTGGGCAGTGCCAGACCTGCTGTGCCTGTGCACAGGAACATCCTGGTGTGATCCCAGATTATTTCCCCCTGTTGCCTTTTGGGGGTCCCAGCTTTGTCCCTCTCCCGATGTGAGGGGATGAGAGGCAGGACTGTGTGCCCTAAGCCCTGTTATCTGCTCTTTAAACAATGTTAAGCCTCCAAAAATAAATCCTCTGGAAGAGCTTGGTTTTGTTCAGCTCCTTGCCTGGCAGCGCTCCTAAAACCTCCAGGAGTTTTCACGGAGCTCTTTAGGATAAGATTTAAGACTTCCATCACTCCTTCCACCCCAAAGTGCTTTGCCAACCCGAGACCACTGCTTCATTCAAAATGTTCATGGAATAATGGGGATTTTCCCTAAATACCATATCCTACATCATCCTGGGAGCTCTGCTCATCCTTCATCCCCATGGAAGCAGTGAGGGCTCAGCACACTGCTCATCCATGAGAGGATTATTGGGATGGTGCCACTGCAAAGGGAGCACTGGGAAGTGGTCCTGCTTTGGTAAAAAGTGGTGGTCTTTGAGAAAAAAAAAAAGAATAAAAAATTCCTGTGCAGAATGTAGAGGACACTGAATTTGGCTCCAGTCCTCTGCTGGTGCTGGTGCTACCACCCAAAGCAGGACAAGCACGTCCCAGAGTGAATTCCCACACAGCTCTACCTTCAGAACCACTTTGGATCCAGACAGAGTGATGCTGTCCAGGCTTTGGGAACAGTTTTAAGGGTGAAGGAGCTCCCAACCCTCAGAGTGCCCCAGCACACAATGCAGGGACAGGCTGAGGGCAGCACAGCATCTCCCTTCCCACCTCCAGAGGACAAATTTACCCTGGGCTGGGATTTTCCATCTATCTGCCCTTGCCAGACCCCAAACCCTCTTCTTGCCACACTGTGGTGGAGATGGAGATACTCATCTCATTCTAACAGGGTTAACTCTCCCTGTTTATTGCTAAACTGATAACAAACCCCTGGGATAAAGAAAATCCACCCCTGAACCCACAGCTAAACCCAGCTCTGGTGTGAAAACCCCAGGATAGAGCTGGGGCACAGCAGCCACACCACGAGGGTTCAGTGGCAAATGTCACACACACCTTTTGTGAAAAATCCTTTCTTAGGATTTTTCCTGCTGGAGCTGAGAAGTTTCAGTAACAAATGTAAACAATTATTATCTGCTGCTGTAGAATGCAACAGGTCCACCTGTGATTGGCCCCTCTTGAATATTTATAATTAATGGCCAATCAAGACAGAGCTTTCTCCGACTCTGTAGGAGAAAGCTGCCTTTATTATCATTCTTTCTATTCTATTTTTAGCTTAGCCAGCTTCTGAGGAAGCTCTTTACTTTCTATTTCTTTTTAGTATAGTATAATGTCATATATTTATCATAAGATAATAAATCAAGCCTTCTGATCTGATCATGGAATCAAGATCCTCGTCTCTTCCTTCCTCTAAAAACCCCTGTGACCACCGTCACAGGCAAAGGCCCCGTTCAGAGGTTGCCCTTGGACTTGATCCTTCCAGGCAGGAATTTAACATGCTGCTTTCCTTTAAATTGTCACAAAGAGGTGATTGGCCCCCAAATCCTTGTTCTTCTCAGTGCTGGACTCCAGGAAGGTTTTGTGGGGAGAGGTGTGGGAGAAGATGCTTTTGGCTCCAGCAGACCAGGAGATTGTGCTGCTACGGAGGATGTTCTGGAGCTTCCATTTCCAGGAAGACTCCAGAGGAGAATCCATGCAAATTGAGACAGGATTGCCAGGAAAAAATGAAGCAAATTTGGAAAAAATGAGTCAGGAGATTGTTGCAGGAGCTGTCCTCCCTCTTCCAGACATGCAGGTGTTGCCTGGCCCTGGAAGGTGTCAGGAGTGTGACAATGAGGTGTGGCTGATGTTAAACAGGACAAGACTGGTGGGTTTGATTGGAAAAATGCAAATGGATTGAGATGGAGATGAGGGTGTGTGCCTGGAGGTGGCAGGCCCTGGCACAGGGTGCCCAGAGAAGCTATGGCTGCCTCATCCCTGGAAATGTCCAAGGCCAGGTTGGATGGGGCTGGGAGGACCCTGGGATAGCAGAAGGTGTCCCTGCCCATGGTAGGGGGTGGAATGAGATGGGCTTTAAGGATCCTTCCAATCCAAGCCATTCTGGGGTTCTGTGGCTTTATTCCTCCATTAATGAGACCAGAAATCTCCCTGCTCCCCAAAATCTGCCCCTGCCTCGTCAGGTCAGGTGCTGAAAGAGAGAGCAGAGTCTTGGCGGGGTGGCCAGAGCTGGAAAGATGCTGGAGAAGGATGGATGGCATTTGGAGAAGGAGGGCACTTGGAGAAGATGGAATGATGGAGAAGCATGGAATGATAGAGAAGGATGGAGTGATGAAGAAGGATGGAGTGATGGAGAAGCATGGAATGATGGAGAAAGATGGGATAACAGAGAGGGATGGAATGATGCAGAAGGATGGGATGATGCAGAAGGATAGAATGGTGGAGAAGGATGGGATGATGGAGTAAGATGGAATGATGCAGAAGGACACAATGATGGAGAAGAATGAGATGATGCAGAAGGATGGCACATAGAGAAGGATGGGAGGATGCAGAAGGATGGGATGATGGAGAAGGATGGCATCTCCCCACTAATGAGGCTGACAGGGAATGCAGTGCTGGAGCTGCCTTGCTGGAGCTACAGGGGCAGTAATTACCTGATTACTGCCTAATGAAGGACAATTGAAATGGATAAGCTGTGCTTGGAGCTTGGAAAAACCCAAGGAGTTTCTAGGGAGACCAAACCTCTGACATCTCGGCTGAAGAGGGGAAAGGGAGGCTGCAGCTCCTTGCTGAGCCAGGCCAGGGAGGACAATCCCATTTCTGACTCACGATCCCCAAATCTGACCCATCCCAGAGCCATCCCACGGGATGAGCTCATCCCACAGGCCCAGCTAAAGCCAAGCAACAGCTTCGTGCAGCGTGCTCGGGGCAGAGGGAAGACAAATGGCATTTGCTGCCCAGACCCGCAGTGGTTCCTTCTCCCCACGGCTCAGGGCGGTTTCCAGCCGCCGCGGCTTCCAGCACGTCTCGCAGGGCCTGGGCAGAGCTGGAAAATGATGTTTAATGTGTCTGCCTGGGCAGGAGGTGATTAATTTGTCTGGGGGCATGGAAGTGCTGGTCGTGTTTGTGGCCATGGAGCTGCTTTCATCCAGGGAGGTGCAGGAGAAGCTGTGAACACCCAGGAGTTGGGGCAGTTATTTATTTCCTTTATTGAATAAATATATTTAATCCTTAAGCCTTGGCTGACCTCCTGCATGAATGGGTGCCCTGTTGGGAAAAACCATCCCACCCAAAGCAGGGCAGCCAGGGATGTGGTGGGAACGCCGTGCCAAGGGGAAGGGCAGGGGCCCGGCATCCTGGCACAACAAGAAACGCCGGGATGGGGGAAGGCCTGTGGAGATTATTCCCCCAGCGCACAGCTGGGTTATTTCTGCTGCCGCCAGATAAAAGGCTGGAAGTTTATCCAGGCCGGGTGCAGCAGGGATCGGTTTCCTGCAGACAGGTGAAACGCTGAGCACGGACTGACCCGAGAGCAGAGGCCCTGGGGGTGTCCCAGCCCCGCTCGGAGCCGCTGCAGCCCCGGTGCCCCGCACGGGCAGACGGGAGGGGCCGATAACAGCCCCGGAAAGGCATCACAGACACCCGGGCGGGCTCTGCCTCTCGTCACAGCTCCCTGCCAAGGAGGCTCCTGCACCTTGTCAGTCTCCTGGTAATGGGAACCAGCTGCCTGTGGGGGATGGAGAGGGGGGAAGGGACCACTCATAATTCCTGCTGCTTGTCCAGGGCTGCGGCAGGAGGGAGCCATGGGAATGGGGATGGGATGGATGGATATGGGGATGGGGATGGGGATGGATGGGGATGGAATGGATGAGGATGGGGATGGGGATGGGGATGGGGATGGGGATGGGGATGGGATGGATGGGCATGGGGATGGGATGGGGATGGGGATGGGGATGGGGTTGGAATGGCAATGGAATGGAAATGGGAATGGCAATGGAATGAGGATGGAATGGAGGTGGAATGGGGATGGAAAGGGGATGGGATGGGGTTGGAATGGGAATGGCGATGGAATGGAAATGGGGATGGAATAGGAATGCGATGGAATAGGGATGGAAAGGGGATGGGATGGGGATGGGGACGTGGAGGAGGTGCCCAAAGAACCTGGCAGTGTGGATGCAGAGGATACAAAGGATGCAGAGGATGCTGAGGATGCTCAACCCCCTGACCAGCTCTAGGGACCAGCTCACCTGTGGGTGCAGCTGACATTTCACTGAACTGTTTTTCCAGCTCACTGGGGTTTGCCATTTCCCAGGGTGGGTGTAATGTTCCTGTTCTTTCCCTGTCCCAGAGGAAAGATTTTTACAGAGGGAATGTCATAGCCCAGATCTGAGCTCAAGGCTAAAGCTCATGCCCAAGAGACAAGCTGATATTTTATCCCAAAATATCCATTTCACCTCCCAAACTGTGGCAGAGCTCAAATCACTGCTCTGCAAAGAGAACAGACCTCCCAGGAGAAGTGGTTCTGTGGAGAGGATTGTTCTGGGTGTGTGACAGCATCGTCCTTCCCTTTGCTCCTGCTCTCCAAAGTCACCAACACCCCAAACTCTCCTCGTTCCTTTCAGGATTTTCACCCTCTGTAGCTGGGAATTGGAGTAGAGGGAGGATTTACACCCTTGTCCAGGCTGGGCTTCTGGGAAGAGCAGCATCTCCAAGGAACCAGCTCCATAATTGGGTTAGCCACGCTCATTTTCAGGAACAGGTTGCTGTTAACGAGTTTTAATTAAAACCATCTTCACAGTGTCAGCAAGTTGAAATCAAGGGCAGTGTTTCATATCCACAATAATTTTCCCAGCCGGATCACAGGCAGGGTGTCTGCCAGCATCCCAATTTGGGGGCAAAAAAAGCCAAATTTGCCAACCCAAGTGGCTCAAGCTCTGCTTGAACCCCACACACAAAGCCCAAGGGCAGCTCAGCCTCCTCCAGAACCATGGAGGTTTCTCCCTCCTCCATCTCCCAAACTTTCTCCAGGCTAATTTTAGCAATCAGCCCCTCCAGAAATTTTCTCTGGAGTTTAATCCCACTTGTGGAGGGGGAAAGGAAGAGTTTTCCCGCAGTGGAATTACTCTCTGCTCTTTTCTTGCCATGACATTCAGGTTTTGGCCCTTTGGAACCTCTGGAAGAGATTTTCCCCTGCTTTTTCCCAGCCCTGGCTCTGCCCAGAGATTTCACAGCTCGTTGCAGCCACACTTGGAGTCCATCCGAGTGCTTTAAAGGCTCTTCTATGCTCTCTCCAGCTTTCAGTGCTCAGGGAGATGGGACCAGGGAGGGACATGGGATCAGGGTGCTTTTGGATGTGCTAATGCTGGAGCAAGGTGGGATCTGGGCTGGGTTTGGGCTCCTGAAATCCCAGGATGCAGCTCAGGATCCAGGAGTGCAGCCCTGGCACAGCTGCCTGCCTTTTGCAGCTCTGCCTGTTGGATCAGATTCCTGGGCTGATGAGAAAAGGGATTTAATTCACCAAGAGACAAAATTCCACTTCAGCCCATCAGTGGAAAATGAGCATTGAATTCCAGGGGCTGTTTGGATCCATTTCCCTGCTCAACCCCCAATACAAGAAGATCTAAAGCCTTGTGCTTCTCATCACAGAAATGCAGTATTTTCTCTTCTTTTCCCTCCCAAACCAGGTCTCCAACCCAAATCTGTGGCTGCTGTTGGCTTTTTGTGTCCCTCTTGTGCCAGGCCTGGAAAGGATTTCCAGGGAGGAGGTGGGATGGTGCCTTTGCCACGTCAGGTCTCAGCTCCACACTGAGGATGGGGTGAGCCCAAAGGGCTGTTGGGACTTGGGGCAGGAATTAAAGGCATTCCTTTAATGTGGGATTGTCCCAAAGAATTCCAAAGGCACAAATCCTGCATGGACACGAGCACCACTCACCCACCACAAAACCCAAGCACTGGAGAAAAGCTGAATACTTTGGGAATCTCAACTCTGCCTTTCTAACCTGGACTAAAAAGACTTGGCTTGCTGTTAAATAAAGGGAAACTCCTGCTGGAGGGGGAATTTTGAGCCTGGGAGTCCCTGAGTGGGCACAGGGTGGGTTTGGGCTGAGATCCCGGGGTGTCCCAGCACTGCTGGGTGATGCAGGGACACAGCTGGGGGACAGGCAGGAGGGCAGGGCTGGGGGATCCTCCCGGGGCATCCCAGAGCATCCTGGCAGGCAGGATCCTGACCCAGAGCACGTGGGAAGGGAGGGAGGCTTTTCCAAGGACTTGGGTGTAAGAGCCTGAATGAGATGTGGGGCTCCAGGCAGCTCTTCCAAATGCAGTTTATGACATCCAAGGTGTTACAGCAGTCCAGGGTCATGGGTGACAGAGCTGTGCCCACAGCTGTGAGCTCCAGCTGCAGGCAGGCCTGGAGGCCTGCATTCCTCATTCAGGCTCTTACTAATGGTGCCTCACGTTGGGCGCCACTGTAAGAGACTAAATGAGGGATATGGGACTCCAGGCAGCTCTTCAAAATGCAGTTTATTGTATCCAAAATGCAGTTTATTGTATCCAAAATGCAGTTTATTCCATCCAAGGTGTTACAGCAGTCCAGGGTTGGGGGTGACAGAGCTGTGCCCACAGCTGTCAGCTCCAGCTCAGGCAGGCCTGGAGACCCTTTGGTTTTGGTTACAATACATTATATATTTTCTATGGTTACAATGCATTATATAATTTTCTTTGCTGAGCATCTAAATACAGTAGAACCAATCTATACCTTAACTATTATCTATAGCCTATCATAACTACTGTAATTACCATATTCATGTTACTGTTCTCCAGTCACTAAAAGTTTGTACATTACAGTTGAAGCTAGAAGTTGTTTTTCAGTTTTCTTGCAGTGAAAAACTCTGAGACCTTTTTTCTACTTGCCACATTGGCAGACTTGTTTGCCTGTGCTCTCTTTCTGCTTGGTAAAAACATCTTCTTGTTTGGGGTGGGTTTATCCTTTGCTCTAAGCCATAAAAACCCCTTCTAACTAACACACCCTTTGCCTCCTTGGTTATCCAGTGAGACTGGCTCAGCAATTCTTTTCTTCTATATCAAAACTTGCTTCCATCTCTATTCCTTCATCAGACTCTACATTCAAAAATCTTTCTGCCAAGCACACATACCTGTGAGACTTTCTTGTCAAACTTTCATCCTTCCCAACACCCAGGGAGATAAAGGGATTAAAACTGACCATGTGCAGAAAGAGAGCAGAGATACCCCAGGGTCGGGGGATAAAATTTGGGATTGAGCCTCCAGTGGGGTGGGGTTTGCTGGGTCTCCCTGCAGGGATGCCCAGAACCGTGTCTGGGAGGCAGAGCTCACTGCAGGAAGCAAAGTTCATCCATTCCCTTCCCCAGCCCCAGCTCGTGGCAGTTTGACAGATCCCAGGGCTCCTTCCCTGTTCTGCCCATCCCTCACTGGGCTCCTGCAGCAGGAGAGGGACACGGGCACAGCATCCCCCTCCTGCCTCTGCCAGCCTCAGGTTCCACAGGGAAAATACCAGGAGAGGTCCTGGTCCACAGTCCTGGGGAAAATTTGGGGATTTCCTTGGCTGGGAATCCATGAGATCCCCACACCTCTGTTTGGACTCATGGGAAAAGATTTTGGTGTTGGTTTTGGGGCTTTGCCAGGAATGCCAGGTCTCCATCTCTCTGGCTCCTACAGAACCCTCTTCCCATCCATAAAGCACAGCAAAATTTCCTCTTTTTCCATCTGAGCTCAGAAAAAGCAGAGGAAATAGGGTGGATGTGGCATTGTAATGCCTACAGCACAGATTTCATGGACATTTGTAGGAAAAGCTGCTTTCCTTGGGGGAGGATGAGAGGCCAAATCTGGCCTGCAGTGAAAATCCAGGGATAAAATACTTTATCCAGAGATTTTTGCTGACATTTCTCCCTGAAGAGTGTCCTGGGCAGAAAAAAAGACTAACCCCAAAGCCCTTTTCTTTTGCCTCTGTGGGACTGGGACTCTGCACTCCCAAATTCCTCCTGTTCCCTTTCCAGCCCAGCCTTGGAGAAGAATAACCCCATTGAGTGGGCCAAGTTAATCAGGTGAGCTCCTGACACACCTCATTTATCTTCCCTGAGCCCAGGAGACCCAAAAAATGGGATTAAAAGCAGCGATAAACAAAAGATCCCAGACGGCCAAGAGATTTGTGGATTTTCCCCTGATCTGAACTCTGGGCCCAACATTTGGTTTTTATTTGGGAATAATAGGAAGTGACAGAATTGGGCTTTTTCTGCCTCACTTTGTGAATGATAAAAATATCCTGGAGGAGGTGGGAGGAATGTCTGGAAAGGGGATGGACAGTGGGATCCACTAATTTGCCTTATTTTGGGAATTAGTGGAGGGTCTTCCCCACCTTGTTATTGCAGAGGGATGGCAGCTCCCACCTCCCCTCCCCTGGTGCTTCCCGGGGTCTCCCTGTCCAGAGGGGAACAGGAGCTCACTGCTGGGTTATGCAGAGTGCAGGGCTTGGGATGAAAACACTCCCAAAACATTCCCAGCCTCCAGGGCCACCCCCATCCATCACCCTGGATCCAGGCCCAAACATCCATCACCCCCAGGAGCCCTCTCTGCATCCCTCTGATGCCTTGCAGAGCCCCAGCAAATCCCCTTCCTCCCCTGCAATCCCTCAGCCTGCCCTGCTCTCCCTCACATCCAAGAGAAATCACATTTCCCATGGAAAATCTCCTTTCCTTATGAACATTCCCAGCTCCCAGCTCTGTCTTCAGGGAATTTTGGGTGCTACAGAGCTGCTGTTCCCACTGGGCATCAGGGGCTCCACGTCTGCAGGATGTGCCAGCACATGGAAATGCATCCCTGGTGGAACCCTGACTGCTGAGAATTTCAGACTTTCTGTGCTGACAGACTCTGATCCCCAGGAGAACTCTGCATTGACCTGAGGCCGTGGAGAAGCTTCCAAAATGGAATGACAGAACTGGGATTGTGGGTGTGGGGTTTGGATAGAAATGTGTGATAGCACAGGGTGGAAAACTTAGAGTTTAAGAGTTTAGAATACAGTCATATATATAAAGGAAGAAGGAGGCTTTAGGGCACAGGCTGATTGGGCAGAGACTGGTCATTCTTCTTCTTCTTCTTCTTCTTCTTCTTCTTCTTCTTCTTCTTCTTCTTCTTCTCCTTCTCCTTCTCCTTCTCCTTCTCCTCCTCCTTCTCTTCTCCTTCTCCTCCTTCTCCTCCATGGGTTTGGGTGGTTTTGTGTAATTGGGCAGAAAAGTCCACATTGCAGGCATGGGTGGTTGGGTATTGGGTTATAAGTAAAAACAATTTAGGTGTCATTTCTTAATTGGACAGTTTAGCCTTAAAAGATCTTGTAGGGAGGGATAGGACTCCATTTTTGGTTAGTTAGAGTGATGTGCTGTAGAACTCAGGGTTTGTGAGACTGTAACATGGATAACAACAAACAAAAATCTGAATCCCAACAAGAAATTCCATCTCACACATTTAATCCTGACTGTGGCAAAAAAGAAAATAAAGCCAAACACATCCCTAAAATTTCTGGGGACAAATGGAAGTTCCTTCCTAGGATTTATAAGAAATAGAGACAGGAGAGGTCCAAAGCCCTGGAAATTAAAATTTTCCAGCAGTTTTCTCCTTTCACAGTTTTCCCTTTCTGCCTTGGATAAATTATGTTCCTTCATTTGGAATTTCTCGAGAGGAGTGCAGAGATCCATCACCAGGCTCTGAAAAATCATCAGTGATCTCTTCAGATCCGAATTTTTATGAAAAACTGGGGCTTTACAAAAGATTTTAAAAGTTTCATGAAAAAAAAATAAATGCAAAAAGCTTCTTTTTATGTCACTTCTAAAATCTGCAGCCTTGCTCCTCATTCCTGGGGCTCCTAATTCAGGATCATTGGCAAACTCTGGATCTAAGGGATGCATCTTTACACAAGGTGGTTGGGTTGTTTCAATTTAATAGAAAACAATCCTGAGAAGGGAAAAAATCTAAACACACAGGATGGTGGAAATGGCCCCTTTTTTACTGCTTTTTTACCCTAAAAGCAGTGAGGGCTGGGCTGGCTGTGCAGGTGTTTAAGAGGGAATGTTCTGATCTGGACATTAAATTCCAGGGAAATCTCAGCCACCCCCTGTTTTAAGGAGTTACCAAGGGGGAATTTAGTTTCTTACAGAATTTCTCTGCAGGTTGGGTGGAGATGGAGAAGAACAAAAGAGGTGCTTCCCAAACACCAGTGTTCCACAGCAGATTCCAGTGCACTGGGATTTAACCTCTTGGCTCACCTGGAAACACCTTCCTGCGGGCCAGGAGAGCCAGAGTTTCCCTGTCCCTAAGGCCCTGCACCATTTGGGGTTTGGGTTCCCACACAGAGCATCCCAAAGCTTCCCTGAGGAGGGAGGCAGGCAGGAGGGACAGGAGGAGGGCCCTGACCCCAAAGGAAGAAGCAGCTCTGGCCCTGTTGCCCATGGAAGGGAGGGAGGAACAGGGTGGGATCTGGGGGTGCCCATGACCCCAAAGCCCTGGGGATGGGGTGTGGGGCATCACTGCAGGTGATCACAGCCCCCTGCAGATCTGGGCTGTGGAAGGGCTGGATTTGGGAAGCACCACTTAGCTGGGATTGAAACCTAAGCAAAGCTCCTCTGGCTTCATTCCAATGATGCTGGAAGCTGGGATGAGCTCCAAAAGCTGAGGGGATTTTCCCCATTTCTGTTCCCACCCATGTCAGGTCCCCTGAGCTGTTCCTGTGTCTCCCACTCCTCACATTTCTCCCAAAAGCCCCAAAACCTGATTTCACAGATGAACCTCCACTTCTTTTCCTTTTAATTGAGGTTTCCAGACCTCATTCCATCCCAAAAACCTCACCTCAGGCACCTCAGGGGCTTGGAAAATCCCTGCCCAGGAGCTTTGAGATCCTCTGCAAACCCCAAAAAGAGGGGTGGGATGAGCTGGACTCAGTGCACATGGAAAGGCTTCAGTTTTAAACTGCAGCAGGAAAAGTGCTGGAAAACAATCCAGGGCATTGTGTTTTCCATGGTTCAGCATCTCCTGTGCAGTGTTGAAGAGAATAATGAGGAATAAAGAGAATAAAGAGGGAATAATGCCACGGAGATATGGGATCCACACAGCCACACACACTGCTTTCCTGGGGACACTGAGGCCTGGAGGAACCCTGCCTGGAACCCTGCCTGGAACCCTTCTGGAACCCTTCTGGAACCCTTCTGGAACCCTCCTGGAACCCTGCCTGGAACCCTGCCTGGAACCCTTCTGGAACCCTTCTGGAACCCTGCCTGGAACCCTGCCTGGAACCCTTCTGGAACCCTTCTGGAACCCTTCTGGAACCCTGCCTGGAACCCTGCCTGGAACCCTCCTGGAACCCTCCTGGAAGCTGGGATGAGAACCCCTCCTGGATTACCTTCTGGAACCCCTTCTGGATCCCTTCTGGAACCCTCCTGGATCCCTTCTGGAACCCTCCTGGAACCTCTCCTGGAACCCTTCTGGATCCCTTCTGGAACCCTCCTGGATCCCTTCTGGAACCCTCCTGGAACCCTCCTGGATCCCTTCTGGAACCGTGCCTGGAACCCTTCTGGAACCCCTCCTGGATCCCTTCCTGGAACCTCTCCTGGAATCCTTCTGGAACCCTTCTGGAACCCTGCCTGGAACCCTCCTGGAACCCTGCCTGGAACCCTCCTGGAACCCTCCTGGAACCCTTCTGGAACCCTTCTGGAAACCCTCCTGGAACCCTTCTGGAACCCTTCTGGAACCCTGCCTGGAACCCTGCCTGGAAACCTCCTGGATCCTTTCCTGGAACCCTCCTGGAACCCTTCTGGAACTCTTCCTGGATCCCTTCTGGAACCCTTCTGGAACCCTTCTGGAAACCCTCCTGGAACCCTTCTGGAACCCTTCTGGAACCCTGCCTGGAACCCTCCTGGAACCCTGCCTGGAACCCTGCCTGGAAACCTCCTGGATCCTTTCCTGGAACCCTTCTGGAACCCTTCCTGGAACCCTTCTGGAACCCTTCCTGGAATCCTCCTGGATCCCTTCCTGGGACCCTTCCTGGGACCCTTCCTGGGACCCTTCCTGGGACCCTTCCAATCCCAGGATGGCCTGGGAATGTGCAATGGCTGTGAAGGGGATGAGAACCTTTGGTCCAGGTCTCCATCCTGGCAGGTGAGGAACACTGCCTGAGTTCTGGGATGTCCCAAATGTTGCAGCCACAAACAGAGCTGGATCCCTGGGACAGGGATGTGCTCCAGGCCCTTTCCATGCCTCTCCTGCCCCTCTGGCATCCCCAGGATTTGCTTTCTCCCCTCCAGGCCTGGAACAGGGATGCAATCCCAGGTTCTCCATGCACAGTGTTCCCACAGTTTGGTAGTTTCTCCTCATTTTTCCCCTTCTTTATCCCACAATCCATATGGAGGGAAGAGCAATATGTTTGGAGATTAAAACCCACCCCAACTCTCCCACCAAGCCAAGGGAAAGCCTTTTTGAATTATTTGATGTGGCTCAGCCACCTCCCATCCCTGGTATTACCCAGGCACCTGGGTCATTTAACACTGCAATTTGTAAATCTTCTGATTTTTGCTAAGCCAAATCAAAATATTCTTTCTTTAAAGGCATATAAATCACTGTAAAATCCTGACCTGCCATGGTCAACAGCCTCTCTGGCACTGATCTGAGCCAGCATCTCCATGGCCATGAATATTGTTTTTGGAGACCTATAAGCCAAAAAGATCCCTTCTATTATCAGCAAAAGATCTCTTTTGGAGCTTGCAGGAGCTTCGTCTCTTTTAAAATCCAAATAAAAAAGGAGCTTGAAAGCAGCACTATGGGAGAGTCCCCCTCTTCTCCCGAGCAGAGCATCTCCCGTGGCTGCAGCTCCATCCCGGGAAGCAGCTGTGCCTGTGGGAGCCCTGTCCCGCCTGTCCCGGCTGTGTTATTGTGAGTGTCACGTTACAAATCCCCTTTCCATGCCCAGATCCCGGCGGGAAAATAAACGGGGCGAGGTCAGGACCCTGCCAATAAACAGGAGCCAGCCCCGGCTGCAGTGGGGCCGAAGGGATTTGCCGGCCTGGCCCTGCAGGTCCTGGCTCTGAGGTGCTCATTGTCCATCCCCATCCTGCCAGGACACACAAATCCCCTGGGAGCAGCAGCCCTGGGAGGGGCTGGAGTCACTCACAGCCCCTGCAGGTCGATCTATAATCGATCATCTTGCAGAGACAAAGGGGAATTGTTGGGTTTTCTCCAGAAATAATGGCTTTGGCAAACCCCCTCCTTTTCCAGGGAATATTCCTTGGTCAGTATTTGTAGGTATGGACCACACTAAGGGAGGCAAAAATTCCTTCAGTCAGAATAAAGCATGGCAGGAAAGTCCAGGCTGGAGCTGTGGATCCATTCCTGGCACTCCCCATGGGGGATTTGGGTTTTGGCATCTGCTGAGGCAAAGGGAATGTTGAGGGCATCCCAGTGGAAGCCAGGGATCTTGGGCAGTAGCAGGGAAAGGGTTAACATGTACATTCCCACAGGAGAATCCCATCCCATCCCATCCCATCCCATCCCATCCCATCCCATCCCATCCCATCCCATCCCATCCCATCCCATTGCAGTCACAGGAGCCCATGGGGGAATTCTCAGGAGCAGTCACCTTCAAGCTCCTCTTCTCCCCATCCTCCCCAGCCCTGGATGCCCCTCCCAAGGATTTTTCTCCCTGATTAATGATGTTCCCTATGAATTTGTGGATTTGTTTTGCTGTGCAAAAGGCCAGAAAAGCAAAAATCCCCCCAGAGGGCACTGAAACTGAAGCTCTCCTATTTCCATGTCCCTTTCCCACAGCTCCCTCCAGCACCTTCTGCCCTTCCATGGTTTGGAATGAGGGCCCTGGGTAAATATTTGCAGAATAAGGAAGAACTAAAAAAAAAGGAATTTGTTCACCATAAAGACAGGAATCAAATAATAATAAACCACAGATATTAGAAAGACAATATGGTTCAAAGCATTGGGGCTTCCATGGGTGAGGGGGGAGCCCTGGCACAGGTTGGGTGCATCCCTGGAAGTGTCCCAGGCCAGGCTGGATGGGGCTTGGACAATGGGACAGTGGGGTTGTGCCCTACCATGGCAGGGTGGAGCAGGATGAGCTGTGAGGTCCCTTTGCAGCCCTGGGCACTCAGGGAGGCCACTGAGGCCTTAGGGGAGCTGGCCTAGAACAGAGACTGGATGGAGTTACAGAATAAAGCAGGGATTTATTCAAAGCATCTCCTCCATGGATGCACCTTGGGCAGCACAAAAGCCCAGCCAGGGCTGCACCCAAGATGAACCAAAATGGCCCCAAAATGCACGACTGGGCACGGGGTCTCTCCCTTGGATCAGTTCTGCTCCATTTGCATCTTGCAGTTCATTGTCCCATCCCAGCTTTAGCCCAGGCAGTCCCATCCTTGTTTTTCTCTCTCCAGCCCACGGTGTTTGTGCTCTTGGGCTGAGATTTGGATCATTTGTCCTTGGTGCCCAGCTGGAGCAGGAATTGTTTTGTCTCCCTGCTCTGGGCAGAGCTCACCATCCCCTGATGTGAACCCAGACCCACACACTAAAGCAGCACAGAATGTGAAAAATAGAAAAGCTAAACCTGAGGCATCACCATAATTCCATGGTTCCAGGTGATTTCAGAGCTTCCCCCTCACTCAGGTGCAGCTCCCACCACAGACCCACCACGGGAGGGGGGCAGGGGTGGAGGGGAGGGTTCAGTGCTCAGTTCCAGCAGATTTTGGGTGGTGCCCCTGAAACCCCCAGGCCCAAAGAGCTGTTGGTGCCCTGGGAATGAAACCGGGACCTGCCACCCCAAAAGCACCTGGAGGGGTTGGTAACAGGGGAAATGAGAGGAAAAGGGAAAAAAAGAGGAAAAGAGGGGAAAGGAAGGGCTCAGCTGCACAAAGCTGCTCAGGTCAAGGAGCATCTGGAGCTGGTTTTGGGTCCAGATTGGAGCAAACGTTTAACAGACAGAGACTGGTTAAACCCAGACTTGCATCACTGCAAACTGAAACTTTGCTGCATCTTCAGGAGTCAATAGAGGGCCCACATTTTGTGTTATATCATATTTCATATCTCTGGGAGCCAATAAAGGACAAAAATTTCACATCATATTTATATCCTATTTTGCATCTTCAAGAGTCAATAAAGGCCCCACATTTTATATCATATTTTCTATCTTTAAGAGTCAATAAAGGACCCATATATTTATTTCATACTCATATCATATTTTGTGTCTTCAAGAGCCAATAAAAGCCCCACATTTCATATCATATTTGTATCATATTTTGTATTCTCAGGAGCCAATAAAGGCCCCATATTTTATATTATATTTGTATCATATTTTGTATCTTCAGGAGCCAATAAAGGCCCCATATTTTATATCATATTTGTATCATATTTTGTATCTTCAGGAGTCCGTATTTCATATAATATTTGTATCATATTGATATTTTTAGTAAATGATATTTTAATAGATGATATTTTTAATAAATGATATTTTGTATCTTCAGGAGTCAATAAGGCCCCCATTTTGAATCATAGTTTGTATTCAGGAGCCAAGAGAGGCCCAACATTTTGTGTCATATTTGTATCATGTTTCACATCTTCAGGAGCCAACAAAGGCCCCACATTTTAGGCCATATTTGGCTTCATTTTCAGAGAGGCCCAGGAGGTTTTGGGTGACACCCAGACATGTGAGCAGCTCCAAACCTCTCTCTGTTGCATCTCTCCAAAAAGCAAACGCTGCAGATGCAGAGGAGAGATTTCTGTGGGTCCTGCTGAGCTCTGAGCGTTGCCAGGGGCACCAAAACCCCGAGCAAACAACAGTGACATTGGTGACACCAGTTTGGGGTGGGTGACAAGAGCTCCCCTCTCACCTCTGCTGTGGGTCAGCTCGGTGACAGCTCCTACTTTAAAGGCACAAAGGTGGTTTCTTTGAGTTTTTGGGGTTTGGTTTGCAGCTGCCTTGCCCAGGAGCTGAGTGAAACTCTTGAGATCAAGATAAAGGTTGCGTGGCAACCGAGTACCTGATGGGTAAAATATGACACAAATGTAATCTGAAACATGGGGCCTTTATTGGCTTCTGAAGATACAAAATATGATCTGAAATGTGGGTCATTATTGACCCCTGAAGATGAAAAATATGATCCAAGATGCAGGGCCTTTATTGACTGCTGAAGATACAAAATATGATACAAATATGATCTGAAATGTCAGTCCTTTATTGACTCCTGAAGATGGAAAATATGATATAAATATGATGTGAAATTTGTGTCCTTTATTGGCTGCTGGAGATATGAAATACGATATAACACAAAATGTGGGCCCTCTATTGACTCCTGAAGATGCAGCAAAGTTTCAGTTTGCAGTGATGCAAGTCTGGGTTTAACCAGGCTCTGTCTGTTAAACGTTTGCTCCAATCTGGACCCAAAACCAGCTCCAGATGCTCCTTGACCTGAGCAGCTTCGTGCTGCTGAGCCCTTCCCTTCCCCTTTTCCCTCTTCTCCTCCCATCCCAGGAGCTGGGACCACAGGAGTCAGTACAGGGGGAGGGGTTGGATTTGGGCTCCTGCTCCTGCAATTGTATTTGTGGGGTGCCCCAATGAAGGAAGGAGTGATGAATCTGAGTCCATGTTCTCAGAAGGCTAATTTATTGTTTTATGATACTATATTTTATTAAAAAATACTAAACTATACTATACTAAAAAATACAGGAAGGATCCTTACACAGTGCTAAAAAAATAATAATGAAAACTTGTGACTCTTTCCAGAGTCCAGACACAGCTTGGCAATGAGTGAAAACAACTCCCAGCAGAATGCAATGGAACAATCACCTGTGGGTAAACAATCTCCAAACACATTCCACATGAGCACAACACAGGAGAAGCAAATGAGATAAGAATTGTTTTCCTTTTCTCTGAGGCTTCTCAGCTTCCCAGGAGAAAAATCCTGGGAGAAGGGATTTTTTCAGAGAATGTGAATGACACAGAGAAACCTGGGCTGGTGCTCCTGCTCCAGCTCCTGAGGGTGGAGAAACCTCTGGCATGGAGGAGAAATGGATGAGATGGATGAGAAATTAAAGATTGATGAGCTCCAAGTCCTTCCTCCAGGTCTGCTCCTTGATGAACACTAATGGTTGGACTTGATGATCTTTGAGGCCTTTTCCAACCCAAAGGATTCCGAGATTCCATGAGCTTCCCATAAAAACTTGCAGAGCTGCAAATCAGCTGGAAGAGGCTGAGGTTGGAGATGAAAACTGCAAAACTCCTGGCCCAGAGGCTCAAATAAACTTCATTTTGGAGGATTTTAATCTCTTTGCAGATAAATTGCATCATTTCTTTAGAGGAGGGTGACAAACAAAATCACTGTTTAGAAAAATAGGGAAACTGCACCACAGCACAGGACTTGAAAAATCCTGGCCAGATCAAATATTCCACATTTCTTGGAGGATTTTTGGAGCACATTTCTTGGTGGAATAAACCAGGGGCTGGTGATAAACCAGTAAGAAAATAATTCTGTGTTCAGGGAAACTTGGACTGCTGGATCAGGGGAGGGAATTGTGCTGGAAAGGTCAAGTCCAGCTCTAAAAATCAACCCCTTAACCCCTTCTTTGGAGAGATTCCCCCTTTTCTGGAGCAAAGGAGATTTTCCCATGGAAAGTGTGTTTTGCTCATTAAGAGGAGAGGCTGCTCTGGCTGTTCAAATATCCAATAAATGCTGGATAAATAAATCCTAAAGGATCAGTTTAATAAATGATATTTTTAGGCATCCTCAGCAGGTCCCTTCTGCCCCTCGGTGGAATTGAGATGATGCCCGGGACCAGCAGGAGTTCCAGAGGAAAATTCATTCTCCCCTTCCTTGCCACTCCCTTCCCCTCCCAGTCCAGGTGTTTCTTTAGGAACCTCCCGGGTCAGAAATATTCAAATTTCCCAGATTTTTTTAAAGGCAAAGCTGGGAGGGAAGCATCCACCCCAGTGACAATTTGCATTTTGTGAAACCCCGATTTTCCACGGATCTGTCCATTTTTATTGTGATCAGCCACAAGTCCTTTCCCTCCACAAGGAAATGTTTTCATGATCTTGGAAGGGGATTTTTGGCCCCAAATACCAGCACAGCAGCAAAGAGCCCCCATCCCTCTCCTGTTTTCCAAGCAGGGAAGGGCTGGAGCATCCCAAGCCCAAGGACTTTGCCTGATCCCCTCTTTGCCCGTTTTCACCCAGAAAAGTGATTTATTAACGAGGCCTGGTGGAATCATTTCCCCTCCCCACGCTCCTGTAAAACCCCACAGGCCCCAAACAAACGGAATTGCTGCGTTTGATCCCCATTTTCCCCCTCACTCCATCCCCCCGTTCCAAATTTCCTCTTCCCCACCTCATAAAAGGATTTTCTCCCCAAGAATTGCTGTTCCTGCTTTGCTGATGGGGTC
>JANCRA010000054.1:2649637-2677137 GCA_024362935.1 Setophaga petechia
TGAAATAATTTAAATAGTATGCAATATAATGTATAAATACTATTTAAAAATATGAAATAATTGTGGATTTTCTTTAATAGGGAGACATATATATATATATATATATATATATATATATATATATATAATCCTTCTGGAATGATGGAGAGATGGGGAAAATCCTGCCCAAATCTAATTTATTTAAATATATTCCATTCGTTATATATATTATGTGTCATAGTCATGATATGTATTTTATGCATTTAATAATTTAAATACTATTTCCATTTAAACAATATAAATATGATTATAAAATGTTTCTATATTATTGTAACATTATAATTATTATATGATATTGAATATATTATATATCATCTCTATATCGTATATTATAATAAATTATTGATATCTTATTAACATATTATATTCTATTTATATAGTAGAAATAATATAATATTATTACATAATAATATTAGATAATTGTGAATTTTCTTGAATAAAGGAAACCATTATATATATATATATATATATCATCTCTCTGGAATGATGGAGAGGTGGGGAAAACCCTACCCAAATGCTAATTTATATTATATATTCTGTTTATTATATATATTAGGTTTAATAGTAATTATATGTATTGTATATATTAAATGCTTTAAATAATATATAGTATAATGTATATTACTATTTACATTATTGATATTATATTAAATAGCTATTAATTTAATAATACTATTTTATATATTATTAATAATACAAATACTGTTATAATACTAAATAATTGTGAATTTTCTTTAATAGGGAGACCTTTATATCATCCCTGTGGAATGATGGAGAGATGGGAAAAACCTTGCCCAAATCCTAATTAATATAAATATATTCTGCATATTATGTATCATAGTCAATATATGTATTGTATCTATATTATGTATCATAGTCAATATATGTATTGTATCTATTAAATGCTTTAAATAATATATAGTATAATGAAGAAGTATTATAAAATAATATTAAATAATTGTAAATTTTCTTTAATAAAGGAGAGCAGGACATTTTGGGAAGTCCCTCTGAGGATGGACTGTGGCTCTCCATGGGAGTTTTTCCCTTGGATACCCAGCAACGTCTTGTTGGATATCCAGGTCCATCCCTGCATCCTCTTCCCTCCCCCGGCCTCCCAGGGCTGTGGAGAACAGAGGGGACCAGGCACAGAGAGCCCCCCCAAATCCTCATCCAGCAGAGAGCCCCCCCAAACCCTCATCCAGCAGAGACCCACCCCAAATCCTCATCCAGCAGAGAGCCCCCCAAATCCTCATCCAGCAGAGAGCTCCCCCCAAATCCTCATCCAGCAGAGACCCACCCCAAATCCTCATCCAGCAGAGAGCCCCCCCAAATCCTCATCCAGCAGAGATCCACCCCAAATCCTCACCCAGCAGAGAGCCACCCCAAATCCTCACCCAGCAGAGACCCACCCCAAATCCTCACCCAGCAGAGACCCACCCCAAATCCTCACCCAGCAGAGAGCCCCCCCAAATCCTCATCCAGCAGAGAGCCCCCCCAAATCCTCACCCAGCAGAGAGCCCCCCCAAATCCTCCCCCAGCAGAGAGCCCCCCCAAATCCTCATCCAGCAGAGAGCCCCCCCAAATCCTCATCCAGCAGAGATCCACCCCAAATCCTCCCCCAGCAGAGAGCCCCCCCCAAACCCTCATCCAGCAGAGAGCCCCCCCCAAATCCTCATCCAGCAGAGACCCACCCCAAATCCTCATCCAGCAGAGAGCCCCCCCGAATCCTCCCCCAGCCCCCTGGAAACGCTGCCCTGCTCTGCAGCCCCTGGGAGCAGCTCTTGGAGTGGGAAATGGATGGCAGGGAACTCGCCAAGGCTGACAGGAGGGTCACACAGTGTGCATCTGTGTGTGCATTTTAGAGAAACACAACCATGAAAGGGGCACTGCAGTGGGAGCCACGAGGGGTGGCTTCAGACCAAGAGGTCTCTGGTGTCAAGATGACCCTGAGGTGTTGGAAAGTCTCTTTTTCCCAGCCCCAAGACTGAAGAAGAAATCAGAATTTCTTGGCTCTGGTTCTCAAGATTGTTTATTTGCTCTCATCTATAACATTCTCTCTCTGACTGCTGAGATCTGTCCAGCACATCAGTTCATGGCACACTGCCTGCCCTCAGGGTGATGTTATCTTTTTATACTAAAAACTACCTGTACTTTATTTACACTGACTTTCCAATACCTATCACCTGTGTTAGACAGTCTGTCTCTACTCTAAACCAATCCAAAAGTGTCACCATCACAGCAGAAGTGTCATCTTATTGCAGGGGTTCCATACTGTTGTCTCCTAATCACAAAGGTTTCACACCTTCCTGGTGTTTCTCCTGGGCAGCTCCTCAGAGCCCTGACCCTTTACTGACTCAGTAACCAAGAGACTCCAGCTCCCTTCTCAACCAGCCACCCCTCTCTTCTACAGCACTCTTCTTCTCACTGGTTACAGCTGTGGCCTGTTAAAGTTAGGCCTATTCCTAATCTTTGATATTTGGCCCAGCTGCAACTCCTTAGGGGTAAGATTACTTTCTACCCTACCTTTATTTTCTTATATTCTATCCCTCTACACAGAAGATGGAGGACAAGAAGAAGAAAGACAGGACATGCCCAGATTCCTCCAGATTACCTCTTGAACTCCTATTCTAAAAATGCCAAAATTCTACATTTTCACCCTGTGATAAATTCACTATCATTCTACTCAAATTCTTGTGGCTTGTAACTCCTCACACAAAGCTGGGAATTGTTTCCATGGGTTAAAATCAAAGGCACAGGTGTCTGTGACTCCATGCCAAGGTCTCTGAGCCCCCTGCCAGGGTCTCGAGTCCTCCAGGGCAGCCAGAGGAATGTCCTGGGTTCCAACATCACATGTTTGGCTTTGAGGCATTGACAGCACAGTGTGGTTAAAGCTGATAAGCTGAAAACCACATCTAGTGTATTGTAATTAAGAAATAATCAGCTTCTGATTGTGACAGCATGAATTCTAACATCTGTATTGTCTCACCCTTCTCATGAGACTCAAAATGGAATAAAAGTTTTAAAAGCACCTCTCAGTTGCCCCATGTCTGGGTCAGAAAGGTGTTAATCTGACAATTTTGGGGAAAAAAAGCCATCCTTAACAAAACTGGGTGTTTCCCATGAAAAACTGGGATAGAGTATGATGGCCAGAGTGGCAGATGGGGAGTACTTTATTATCTATTTACATCTCAATTTTATATAGATATTTAATCTCTAGCATATATTTTATGATATATGATATAATAAACATACTATATTTATATCTCATATATTTAATCTCAATCATATATTTTTTATATCTCATATATTTAGTCTCTATCATATATTTAACTCTAAAATCCCCAAGGAAGGCATTTTCCAAGTCATCTTTCCCCATTCTCCTCTTTGTTAAACCAGTTGCAGCTTCCAGGCAGGAAATAAAACTCAAATATTTTGCCCCTTACAGCTGAACTCAACCTTTATTTATTTTTTAAACATGGCTTGGAAAGAAACTCATAAATCCCTCATCCCTCAGAGCTTCCAAAGCTCCTGGGAACATCATTTTCCTTTGAAGTGGAAAGAGGGAAAAGTAAAGGTTGGGAGAAGAGGCTGGTCCTGCACAGCCCAGTTTCCCCTCCTCCTTCAGAGTTTCCAAACTGTTTCTTTTCCATTTTAAAATGAGTTTCACTCCCTGGTTTTGGTTCAAAAAGTGCAGGAGGAAGATCCAAACCCATCAGATTCACAGCTCTTCCCACATGTCTGCTTTAAGAAAAGAAGGGAAAAGAAGACATTTGGCCTTTTTCTCTTTATTTAAGGGAAGATAGCAGGCAAAGTGTTCCAACTGGGATTTTTGGTGTTATTTTGGGAAGCAGAGCTGACTCTCAGCACAGCCAGCACCACTAGAGGGCCCAGAAAGTTCTTTAGTGATGCTGGTGCTTTCTTTGTTGTGCTTATCATAATATCCAGTGCCTAAAAATTGCTTGTGCATCACTGGATCCCTTCCAAAAATTATAATTAAAAAAAAAAAAAAAATAAACTCCCAGCAGTTATTTGGGAGGATTTTTATATAGAGGCTCCTCCAAGACTCCTGCAACTGCAAATCTCTCCCATTTCACCCCCTGTTTGCAGCTGCCAACATCATTATTTTATTTATAATCTGTATTTTGGGCACATTTGTACCTGTTTGAAGTTATTTGGGATCAATACAACTTGCATGGATGTCATTCCCCTTCCCAGGGTGGAATTCAGCTCACAGTGACCTCCTGCCATGGATAACTCCCAGGACCTCCTGGAGCTGGGGCTGAACAGTGACAGTCAGTTCTCCTGGGATTTTTTAAACTCTTTTTCCATGAAATGAGGAAGGGAACAGCTTTTCCTGCCATTCTTCTCTTGGATGTTTGTGGTTCAGCTCAGCAAACAGGTAGGGGAAGGTCCCCAGGAGTGGGCTGGGGGTGTTCCAGGCCTTGGAATACATTCTGAACCCAAACCTTCCCAAATCCTCAACACTTAAACATCCCACAGAACAAGCAAAGGACAGCCAGGCTGATCCCAGCCTGGGATCTCAGCCCCACAGCCCTGTGTGAGGATTAGGGGCTGCCTTGAGCCCTTCCCAACCCACCCCGAGGGGGAATCAGGTGTGGACAGTTTTCTATTGAGACATACTTGATGGGAAAAGAGACGTGAGAAAATATATCTGAGAAAGCAACAGCTGCCTAATTCAAGGACATGGTTTCTTTGAGCAAGAAGCTGTTCAAGAAAATATGTGATAACAGGAGGTAAAAAGAAGCCACAACCATCCTGAGAAAGGTGGGACTGACTTTTTATAGCTGACCAATAGTGAGCTCTACTTTTGCAATATGTATGAGCCTTATTACTGTGATTATAAAAGTGTGCATGTTAATCAATAAATCTGAGACTTGTCGATCATCATCGGATGAGCAATGTCTCCCGTCAATCTCGTCAATCAGGGAGGCTGGAATCACCCAGGGCTGGAGCAGGGATGTCAGGAGATCTTATCCCAGCCTTTATCTGTCATTCCCCACTGGTATCTGTGCCTCCAGCAGCCTCTGTCCCTCCCAGTCCCCCCTGAGCACTCCCAGGGGACAGCACTCAGAGCTCCTGGGGACACCCTGAGGGACTGGAGATGGGATATGGGTGGGAGCAGTGATGGGGAAGGGCAAATCCAGAGAGCAGAGCAGCCCCCAGCCCCACTCCTGACCTCAATTTGGGCACTCCCGGGGCCAAACTCATGGGGAGCTCAGCGATGCTCCCAGCAGTGCTCCAACCATGTCACACCCAGGGCTTAAAGAGCCCTCCCAGCAGGAGTGGGGGACGTTGTCATTCCTGGAGTGCCTCGCTGGGCTGGGAAATCCAGGCAGGAATTCCCATTCCCAGAACACCTCTATGGGCTGGGAAATCCAGGCAGCAATTCCCAGAGTGCCTCTCAGGAGTGAGAAATCCACGCAGGAATTCCCATTCCCAAAATGTCTTTCCAGGATGGAAAATCCACACACACACAGAAATTCCCATTCCCAAAGTGTCTCTCTCTCTCTCAGAGTGGGAAATCTGTGCACCCACAGGAATTCCCATTCCCAGAGTGCCTCCCTAGGCTGGCAAATCCACACACACGCAGGAATTCCCATCCCAGAGTGCCTCTCCAGGGTGGGAAACCCACATAGGAATTCCCAGAGAAATCCATGCAGGAATTGCCATTCCCAGAGCGCCTCTCTGGATTGGGAGATCCACACAGGAATTCCCAAAGTGCCTCTGCAGAGTGGGAAATCCACAGAGGAATTCCCAGAGAAATCCATGCAGGAATTCCCATTCCCAGAGTGCCTTTCTGGAGTGGGAAATCCATGCAGGAATTCCCAGAGAAATCCATGCAGGAATTGCCATTCCCAAAGTGCCTCTCCAGGGTGGGAAATCCATGCACACACAGGAATTCCCATTCCCATTCCCAGAGTGCCTCTCCAGGGTGGCAAATCCATGCAATAATTCCCAGAGAAATCCATGCAGGAATTGCCATTCCCTGAGTGCCTCTCTGGGCTGGGAAATCCACACACGCAGGAATTCGCATTCCCAGAGTGCCCCTCCAGGATGGGAAATCCACACAGCAATTCCCAGAGAAAACCACACAGGAATTCCTATTCCCAGAGGAATAGGACTCCTATTCTCAGGAGTGGGAAATCCATGCAGGAATTCCCATTCCCAAAGTGCCTCTCCGGGCTGGGAAATCCACACACATGCACATGCAGGAATTCCCATTCCCAGAGTGCCTTTCTGGAGTGGGAAATCCCTGCACCCACAGGAATTGCCATTCCCAAAGTGTCTCTCTGGGGTGGGAAATCCACGCATCCACAAGAATTGCCATTCCCAGAGTGTCTCTGCAGGGTGAGAAATCCATGCAGGAATTCCTAGAGAAATCCACGCAGGAATTCCCATTCCCAGAGTGTCTTTCTGGAGTGGGAAATCCAGGCACCCGCAGGAATTGTCATTCCCAGAGTGGGAAGTCCAGGCGCCCGCAGGAATTGCCATTCCCAGAGTGGGAAATCCAGGCACCCGCAGGAATTGCCATTCCCAGAGTGGGAAATCCAGGCACCCGCAGGAATTGCCATTCCCAGAGTGGGAAGTCCAGGCACCCGCAGGAACTGCCGTTCCCGGTGTGCCTGGAGCAGCTCCTGATCAATCCCTCCGGGGCCGGGAGCGCGGGGCCGGGCGCAGGAAGGGCCGGGCTCCCTGCAGAGCCATCCCGAGCCCCGGGATGTTTCCTGCGATTCTTGCTGGCCCTGACCCGCCTTTGGTTATCGAGGTGCCGCCGCTGGGCTGCCGCTGACCCTCGCCGAGCCCGGCTGCAGCATCCCCGCTCCGGCTTTATCTCTGCGGGGTTTCGCTTCCTCTGACGTCTTTGGAGCAGCCGGAGCAGAGGAGGCACCGGGAGAGCATCGCAGCCTCCCGTGTGCTCGGGCACAGAAAATCCCATGGGATGCTGAATGCTGCTGCCTCCTCTCAGCTTGGCAAGAGTTAATTCCATTGTCCACATCATCCATGAGCAGCTCCCAAAACCCTTTATCAAAACTTGCATTGGTGTAAGGTCCTGAGGATCCTGGGATGGTTTGGGCTGGAAAGGACCTCAAAGCTCATCCAGTTCCACCCCCTGCCATGGCAGGGACACCTCCCCCTCTCCCAGGGTGCTCCAAGCCCTGTCCAACCTGGCCTTGGACACTCCCGGGTGGGGATCCTGGATAAATTCCGGGTGTCCCTGTGAAGTGCTGGGAGGCTCGGGCTGGAGCTGAGGTGCCCAGCCTGCTGGCATGTTCAGAGTTAAACCTTGGTGGTGTTGTAGATGGATAATGAGATGGCTGGCTCTCACAATTAAGGGATGACGATTGTATGAATATTAAGAAAAGCTTTAGTGATGTGCAGTTATGTTATTGTGGTTTAGATGTCCTCTGTTCTCCTCACAGTTCCCTTCCCCCCTGTATTGTGACCATCAGACAGTCTGGGCTGTCTAGCACAGGTACAAAGGAGCTGCACAGGTGTCCCTTACCAGGGGCAGTTGGAATGGAAAAGCTTGGGGGTGCTCAGGGGATAGGCATGGCAACACCTGAGCTCCAATCCAGTTACAAAGCAGTCTGCACTGATAAATGGCACAGAAGAGCTGAGTGACAGACTTTGGGAACCCCAAAGATGCAACCCCAGGGGTATAAAACACTGAGCATCCATCCTGAAGATGAACCAGCCATGTGGTGTGCACGAGGGCAGTTCCCAGCACTGCAGATTTTTCCTTATGGAGTCCTTTGTTGTATTTTTGTTAAGGTTTAATAAACCTCTTTACATTTTCAAAGTGAACAGTTTTCTCACAGAGGCAATTTAAACCCAGCCAGGCAGTGGCTCCCCCGAGCCCTTTCCACAACCAGCCAGCATCCATGGATGGATTCACGCCTTTCTGGGGAATGGGAACCCCAAATCTGGCTGCAACTGCCAAACCCAAACCCAAACCACAGCTCCTCCTGAATTACCCACCCCTGCAGAGAGCCCAGCCTTTAACGGGCCCTTCCAACCCAAACTACTCCAGCATTCCCTGACTTTATGGGGGTTCACGGGTGCTTTGGGAGCACCATCACCCCCATCCCCACCACCCTGCAGGGAGGGAGCGGCTGCACCCCAAGCCCCAGGGCTGACCTGTGGCGCTGCCCGCCAGGCCAGCCTTGGCCCCCCAGCCTTTAACAGTCCTTTCCAATCCAAACTATTCCAGCATTCCCTGACTTTGTGGGGGTTCACGGGTGCTTTGGGAGCTCCATCACCCCCAGCCCCATCACCCTGCAGGGAGGGAGCGGCTGCACCCCAAGCCCCGGGGCTGAGCTCTGCACCGCCCACTGGGCCAGCCTTGGCCCCCCAGCCTTTATCAATCCTTTCCAACCCAAACAATTCCATTATTCCCTGAATTTGTGGGGGTTCAAGGGTGCTTTGGGAGCACCATCACCCCCAGCCCCATCACCCTGCAGGGAGCGGCAGCACCCCAAGCCCTGAGGCTGAGCTGGGCACCGCCTGCCGGGCCGGCCTTGGCCCCGCGCTCGTCCCCTGCTGCCTTTTCCACCGTCCCGCTGCCCATTGTTCCCGCAGCCCGGCCCTGACCCCGGGTATTTATAATCCCCCTTTCCGGGTCGGCATTGTGTGCTCGGCCCGGGATGAGCCGGGCTCCGCTCCCGCTTCCGCGCCTTCCTGTTTACACCCGGCCGGGGCCGGCCCGGCCCTCCACGGCACCCCCACAGCTCTGCTTCTCCTTCCAGCGGGGACGGTGTGATGGCTGTGCTCCCCAAAACACCGGGGAAATGGGGACAAATCACCCCCTGTGCAGTGCTGAGGGACCAGGCTGGGGACTGCCCACCTTCTGCCCACCCTGCTGCTCACACCCTGCTCAGAGCAAGCCCTGGGGTTAGTTTGCCTCCTTTTTGCAGGGAGATTCCTTGGGATGGACCCAGCGAAGCCATAAAGCCCCTGGAGTTTGGGTGTCACTCGTGCACCAGGGTTGGGGCAGGAACAGGCAAGGGGCAGGATGGTAGAAAAGGCAAAGAAGGCTTTATTCAAAAGAACCACGCAGTTTTTATAGAGTGCTACGATAGATTCTATTCTATTGGCTAACTAAGAGAAATATCTAACAGGGTAACTAACTGAAACATCTTTCTCATGCACTGTCCTTGAGAGAAACAGAAAAATAAAGTAGAAAAACAGCACCTGCAAATTGTTTATAGCCAACAAGTTATCACATCTTTCCCGCTCTCTAAAACTTCTCACAAGCCGCTGTGAGCAACGCTTGCCGTTTCTCTCTCTCTGTCCCATGGCATCCACATTTGGGAATAGTTGGGTTAACCCAGGATGATCTCTAAGACACCCTGTTGCTATTGCACCTTCAGCTCCAAACCCTGGAGAGATTGTCTTGGGGCTGCTCAGGCAATAAAATCTGGGCTGTCTCAAGTTCTTCTACACCGAAACACTTTGTGATCCCAAAATAACATCCAGGTTCAGATTTGGTCCCCAAATTGATTTTTTTGTCTCCTAGAACAGGCAGTGTTGTAGCTCAGCAGGCATGGCCATGCCTTGACACAGACAAGCCTTGGATGTGTTTTGTATTTTAAAAAGTGGAAAAAAAATCTCCATTCTGTGCTGATCCTGTGTGTGGAACTGTTCATTCCAGCAGCAGAGACCTTTTTCCCAGATAGATTTTATTGTTGGGGGAGGTAAATCAGTGCTGGCAAGGGGCAGACCTGGGGCTGCCAAGACCCCGTGGTGACCTCTGTGACAGAGCTGGGCCACAACAGGATGGGCTGTGGGCTCCTCTGCTGCTGGGCTGGAGCTCAGGCTGACAAAAAAGAGGTCAGTGTTTAATGAGAAAAGGTGTGGCAAGAAAATCAGGCCTGACCTGGTTCCAGTTGCTCCTGTTGGGACAGGATGAGTGTGAGGGATCCCCAGTCCTCTCCACGGTGCTGTCCTGGCACAGGGAGAGCCAAGGCAGAGGGAAAAGATGTTTTTCTTGTGCTAGAATGAGGAAAAATTGCAAAAAGGAGGCAAAGCAACACCAGGGCTTGTTCTGAGCAGCAGGGTGGCCAGTCCCCAGCCTGGTTCCTCTGCACTGCACAGGGGGTGATTTATCCCCATTTACCCGGGTGTTTTGGTGAGCAGAGCCATCATTAATCCCACAGCTGGCAGAGGTTACCCCATGGGCAAACCCCAGCCTGTATCACCCCCTGGGCAGCCCCTGGAGGCCAGAGGAGCCCCTGCCCCAGGACTGGAACAAAGGCCAGCCCCAAACACAGCCCTGGCAGCGTTAATGTGCCCTGGCAGAGCCGGGTGGAGCCAGCGCTGCAGGAAGCCCCCGCTGCAGCCACTCATCCATCCAGCCTGCAGAAATCATTATCTGTGCTCCTGTCCCCTCAGCCCGGCTGGGGACCTCACTGGTGGCCTCCATCCATCCCTGGAGGAGCTCCAGGTGTGTTTCCCCTCGGACAAACAATGGCCCTGACTCACAGAGTGCAGGCTTTGGGGGGGTTTTCCTGCTCCTGGCCCATCCAGGGAGAATTCCCCCCCAAATCCCACCTGCAGCCCTGGCAGATGTGCAGAGCCCACGGCTGTCACTGCACATTTCTCCTTTATCAGCCCCTGACAGACCAGGCAAACAGAATTCCAGATGTTTCCTACCCCAGAGCCCAGCAGAGGTTTTGGGGCTGTTCAGTGTTGTTTTGGGTTGTTCAGTGTTGTTTTGGGTTGTTCAGTGTTTGCTTGGCTTGCCTGGCACTGGGACATCTGGAGTGGGCAGCTGCCTGCAACCATTGATTTTCCCCCGCCCCCCCCAAAATAGGAAAAAAAATTTAACATTTCCATGCGGGTTCTTTTAGCCAATATTTAATACAGAAATAAAATCCTGGGATTTGTCCTGGGACTGCTCAGGCAATAAAATCTATCTCAAGTTCTTCTACGCTCCTGAAACACTTTGTGACCCCAAAACAAGATCCAGGCTCAGATTTGGGCCCTAAATGGATTTTTTGAAAAAAAATTTAGAATTTCCATGCAGCTCCTGTTGGCCAATATTTAATACAAAAATAAAATCCTGGCGTTTGTTCTGGGACTGTTCAGGCAATAAAATTTGGGCTATCTCAAGTTCTTCTACGCCCCTGAAACACTTTGTGACCCCAAAACAAGATCCAGGCTCAGATTTGGGCCCTAAATGGATTTTTTGAAAAAAAAATTAGAATTTCCATGCAACTCCTGTTAGCCAATATTTAATATAAAAATTAAATCCTGGGATTTGTCCTGGGACTTCTCAGGCAATAAAATCTATCTCAAGTTCTTCTACGCCCCTGAAACACTTTGTGACCCCAAAACAAGATCCAGGCTCAGATTTGGGACCTGAATGGATTTTTTGAAAAAAAAATTTAGAATTTCCATGCAGGTCCTGTTAACCAGTATTTAATATAAACATAAAATGTGCTGTCTAATTTGGTAGGTCATTGGTGACATTATTTATGGAGAGAGGGATGGATAACAAGAATAATCCCACATAAGGGAGGCAGTGGGATCCCACCAGCCTTCATGTAAGGATCTGAATTCCCTTTGCAGGATGGAAGCCCAGCTGAAGGCTGGGGCAGGCCCTCCACAGGTTTCCCTGATCCCTGGGAGGGATGGGATCAAACAGCTCCTGGAATGATTTTGGATGTGTTGGTTTTGGCCGAGTGAGAACTCCTAAGTAAAACAAATATTTAAGAAAAAAAAATAGATTTTATTTTTCACTTTCTAATTTTATTTTAATTCTGAAGCAAAATATTTTCCATGGGAAGCCCCTGTCTGGCTGTCAGTGTCTGTGCAGTGGAGCTGATGGACCTGACCCAAGCACCCACCCACGGGCTGTGCCAGCCTGGGCTGCAGCTCCTCGGGGCTGGGATCCTGCCCTCCTGTGCCAGACCTGCTGCAGGCACTGCAAACTGAGCACAAACCCTGTCAGAACCCAGGACATTCCTCTGGCTGCCCTGGAGGACTCCAGACCCTGGCAGGGGGCTCAGAGTCCTTGGCACAGAGTCAAAAACACCTGTGCCTTTGATTTTAGCCCATGGAAACAATTACCAACTCTGTGTGAAGAGTTACAAGCCACGAGAGTGTGAGTGGAATGATAGTGAATTTGTCACAGGGTGAAAATGTAGAATTTTGGGGATTTAGAATGGGGGTTCAAGAGGCAAGGTGGAGGAATTTGGGTGTGTCTTCTTCTTCTCCTCCTTCTCCTTCTTCTCCTCCTTCTCCTTCTCCTTCTTCTCCTCCTTCTCCTTCTCCTTCTTCTCCTCCTTTTCCTTCTCCTTCTCCTTCTCCTTCTCCTTCTCCTTCTCCTTCTCCTTCTCTTCTCCTTCTTCTTCTTCTCCTCCATCTTCTGCTGGGATGGTGACACTTCTGGATTGGTTTAGAGTAGAGACAGACTGTCTAACACAGGTGATAGGTATTGGAAAATTACTGTAAATAAAGTACAGGTAGTTTTTAGTATAAAAAGCCAACACCACCCCAAGGGCAGGGAGTGTGCCACAACCCAACCTGCTGGACAGATCTCAGCACGTCAGAGAGAGAATGGAACAGATAAGAGAAAATAAACAACCTTGAAAAGCAGAACCGAGGAATCTTGACTTCTTCTTCAGTTGAGGAGCTGGGAAAAAAGAGACTTTCTAATACCTTGGGGTCATCCCAACAACAGAAACCTGAGAAAATCCCACCCTGCATTGCCCCCAGCCCCCAGAGAACTCCTGCAGGGCAGCAGCTGGGGAAGGGGCTCCTTGGCAGTGCTTTTGGGGGAGCTGCTGCATTCAGGAACCTGGTGTGGTGGGATGGGGCAGTTCCCAGCAGGAAAATTGGATTTTCTCAGGGCAAAAAGCAGGATGGTGCTGGTGACCTGCCTCAGGTGAGCCAGGAAATTGGTGGAGGTGAAACTGGAGATCCACGTCTCTTCCAGATGGTAGCCAGGAGGCTGCTGGAAGATTCCACCATGGGGTTATGCCATGAATTTTCTCTGCATTAATTCCCACTTTGGACTTCCCAGGTGAGCCCCTGCAGAAGCCCCCAGTAGTGTGGGTGGTCCTGGTGCTATGGATGAGCTCTCTGGAGACAGAGATTCCTTCCATCATGGGGAGGAAAATAAAATTTCTACCTTGACCTGAAGTCTGCAGTCACGGATCCATGGAATCCTGGCTGGTTTGGGTTGGAAGGGATCTTAAAGCCCACCCAGTGCCACCCCTGCCATGGCAGGGACACCTTCCACTGTCCCAGGGTGCTGCAACCTGTCCAGCCTGGCCTTGGGCACTGCCAGGGATGGGGCATAACTCCATCCCTAACCAATGAGGGGAAGCAGAGGCAGAACAGGGTCACACGTTGATGGTGGGACTGAAAAACCCCACAGCTCCTCCATGCCCAGAGGAGACTTCCCACAGCATCCCTGCTCTGTGGCCATCGAGCCCTGCTGGGCTCACATGGAACATCTGAAAAAACAAGAATGAAAGGGATTGGAGAGGGAAAGATCTTTGTTTCACTGCCTGGTGAGGGGCAGCTCCAGGCAGGGGAATTTCCCTTTCATTATATTCAGATCATCTCTCTCCCCACATCAGGAAAATCCAAGTCCTTTCCTCACCAGCCCTCTCAGGAAATTCCCCAAGCCCTGAGCCTTTCCCCCTTTGTTCCCTGTGGGATCATCCAGGCTGTGAGGAACCAGGACAAACAGATTATTGCTGAGATGGGAAGATAAACAGGGCTGGGAGGAGGGAGGGGATGTGCACAGGGGACTGACATCTCCCCATTATCCCCAGGGAACGGGGACAGCGACAGGAACCCTTGGTGGCCCTGGGCAGGTTGGGAAAAGTCCAGCTTGAGACTGTGGAATTCCAATTGTTCCTGCAAAACCTGGCTCTGGAGATGTTCAGCTTAAATCCAGTGTCCTTGGGAGCACATCCATCAAATCCAGCAGTGCCACCAGGCATGAGGAGCATCCACCCAGAGCTTGTCCCATTCCTGCCTCCCTTTCTCCAGCAATTCCATTGGGATCAAGGATCTTTTCTGTTGGAACCCTTGGACTGCTGAGAATTTCAGACTTTCTGTGCTGCCAGGCACTGATCCCCAGGAGAACACTGCATTGACCTGAGGCCGTGGAGAAGATTCCAGAATGGAATGATAGAACTGGGATTGTGGGTGTGAGGTTTGGATAGAGGTGTGTGATAGCACAGGGTGGGAAGCTCAGAGTTTAAGGGCTTAGAACACAGTAATGTCTGTAAGGCAAGATGGAGGTTTTAGGATGGAGGCTCGTTGGTCTCCTTCTCCTTCTTCTTCTTCTCCTCCTTCTTCTTCCTCTTCTCCTTCTCCTTCTCCTTCTTCTTCACCTTCTTCTTCTCCTTCTACACTTTCTTCTTCTTCTTCTTCTTCTTCTTCTTCTCCTTCTTCTTCACCTTCTCCTTCTCCTTCTTCTTCCTTTTGTCCTTCTTCACCTTCTTCTCCTTCACCTTCTTCTTCTTCTCCTTCTTCTCCTTCTACACTTTCTTCTTCTCCTTCACCTTCTTCTTCTCCTTCTTCACCTTCTTCTTCTTCTTCTCCTTCTTCTCCACCTTCTCCCCAATGGATTTGGGTGGTTTTGTGTAATTGGATAAAAAAGTCCACATTGTGGGTCACAGGTGATTGGTTATCTTGTTAAAAGTGAAAATAATGTAGGTGTCATTTCTTAATTGGACAGTTTAGCCTTAAAAGGCCCTGTAGAGAAAGATAGTGAGCCATTGTGTGCCTTGGTAGTGAAGAACTGCAGAGCTCACTGCTGTGAGACTGTGACATTGGTGAGAAATAACAAACACCTGAGTCTGAACACAAAATAACAACTCGAGCGTTTCAATCCCAACCTTGACAGAGGAAGGAGGAAGCCAAAAACCAGCACTTTTCTACCCTGAAAAGCAAACACCTCTATGGCACAAGGGATACATCTCATTAATACAAACTTTAATAGATTTTCTGCTTTTTAGAGCTTAATCCTCACAAGAGGGGGCCAGCAGAGGGGATCTGCACTGGGAGACATCAGAAATCCAGCACAAAGCCCTTTTTAGGGAACAGGTATGGAAAGAAGGGGCTCTTGTGTTGTTTCCCAGGGTTTCTTTGTGTTTTCCAACTTTGGTGGATATGAAGATCCCCAGGATTTTTCCCTGGTGCTGTTATTCCCTTTCCATCCATGCACTGAGCAGAAAAGGGTGGGGAAGGACCAAAATCGACCAGAGTCATTGGCAGGGAGGGGCAGGAGCTGCCAGCACTGATACACCATAAAGAATAGCCAGAGGGGCTTTGGAAAAAAATCCAGAATAAAGCAGGAGAGAGCTGGGATAAAGCCTGGTGGGTTCAACATCCTCTGCAGTCCTTGGGGTAGGAGCAGGGGCTCTCTGTGCTGAGCCCAGACACAAAGAACAGGATCATTTGGGAAGTGCAGGATGGATTTCCTCCCCAGGACCCTTTGGATTGTCTCACCAGTGCATTACATCCTCTAAAGCTTATAAATCAATTAACTCAGGCCTGCTTAGCTAATTAGAGCTGCTTACACTTCCAGCTAATAAAATATTTGTCATTTCTAAGGCACGTGGGAGTTTTTCTTCAGCTTAACCCAATCACCCTGACAATTCCTGCAGCTGAAGACATTCCCAGAAGCACTTTGCCAGAGGTAAGAAAAATCTGATTAGGGAAGATGACAAAAACTTACATTCCTGTAGTTTTCCCTGCTGGAGTGTGGATGGATGGAGATGATGATCCAGCAGCACTGCCATTGGCAATCCAGCAGTGGGGATGGAATTTGGAAGAAATTTTGGGATTAAGGGTGCAGAGATCTGTTGGACCCTTGGGTTCCATGGAGTTCATCATTTTGGCTTCATCCTTAAGCCAAGCCTTGCTGATCTTGGGAGGATTCAAGCTCACCTGGTGGGTTTTTGGAGTTTATTCATCTCCACATGTTTAATTCAACAAAGGGAAAAGAAACTCTTTGAATGTGCTGCTGCATCCAAACGTTTTTCTCCCCTTCTATCTTCCCTTATTTTTTAATGGACTTAATAAAGAAGGAAATGTATCAGCCAAGTCCAGCCCATGTGGCTTTAACAACTCAATTTAATTAACATCTCCCAAACTGTCTTATTAAAACTAAATTAAATCCTGATTTGAGAGGTTTAATAGATCACCCAGACCTTGTGCAGAGACAACTGCAGCTGTGGGAGTGCCAGCAGAAGGAGCTGAGCATTTCCCTGCTCACCTTTGGGGTCCAGAGCTGCTCCCTCCCCCATTGCCAGGCTGCAGTCCAGGTCTCCTGCCAGGTTAAATCAGTGCTCACTCTCTGGGGCTGCAGACAGCCAGCAGCCCCCTGAGTCCTGAGTTTATCCTGGAAGACAGGAAAAACTGCCAAACCAGAAAATTATACAGAATATACAAGCCTTTCCCTGGCTTTTTAAAATCCATTTGCCTAAACCACATTTTTGTAAGGTTATTTTTTTGACTTATAAAAAAAAGGAAGATGCTCAGGTTAAATAAGAATTATCCTAAAAATGGCCCTGTTTGCCATACATGCTGTGTGGGGAAGGATTTTGGCTTTGAGGGTAGGTGGAAACTCATCATTTTTGGGAGGGAAACAGGGAAGAGCAAGAAAACACCAATTTATTTTGGAAATTTTTGCTCCCAAGAAGGCAAGTGCTGCCCCATCAGCCTCTTCTGTGGAGGAGCTGGTGCCTTTCCCATCCTTCTGTGCCCTTTTCTCTCCATTTCCCTTTCCCCCTTTGCTTCCCTCCTGCTCCCTGGGGGCTCTGCCTTCCCCCTCTGCTCTCCAGCTCCCAGGGATGCTCTCCCACCAGAAAACCTCCAGGAGCTGCTTCTGCTCCTGCCTTTCCCAGCAGGCCCTCAGGACTGGAGAGCTGATGGGAGCAGCATCTGCTTTCCATCACCCTGCCAGGCCAGGCTTAGCTCTGCTCCAGTCTAATCCCTGCCAGCCTAAACCCTGCTCCCACAGCCCTGGGGAGAGCTGGAGATCAAGGGAGCTCCTCAGGGTGGGGCTGTGCAGCCCAGAGCTGCTCCTGGGGACACCTCAGAGCTCCTGGGACACCTCAAAGCATCTGGGGACACCTCAGAGCTCCTGGGGACACCTCAGAGCATCTGGGGACACCTCGAAACTCCTGGAGACACCAGGGAGCTCCTGGATGGGCCAGCAGGGCTGGAGCTGCTCCTGGGGACACCTTGGAGCTCCTGGGGACACCAGGGAGCTCCTGGAGGGGCTGGAAGGGCTGGAGCTGCTCTTGGGTACACCTCAGAGCTCCTGGGGACACCTCGAAGCTCCTGGGTGGACTGGCAGGACTGGAGCTGCTCCTGGGGACACCTCAGAGCTCCTGGGGACACCTTGGAGCTTCTGGGACATTTTGGAGCTCCTGGGTGGGCTGGCAGGGCTGGAGCTGCTCCTGGGGACATCTGGGAGCTTCTGGAGGGGCTAGCAGGGCTAGAGCTGCTCTTGGGGACACCTCAGACCTCCTGGAAGGGGCTGGCAGGGCTAGAGCTGCTCTTGGGGACACCTCAGAGCTCCAGGAGGGGCTGGAAGGGCTGGAGCTGCTCTTGGGGACACCTCAGAGCTCCTGGGTACACCTCAGACATCCTGGAAGGGCTGGCAGGGCTGGAGCTGCTCCTGGGGACACCTTGGAGCTCTTGAGAACACCTTGGAAGTCCTGGGAACACCTTGAAGATTCTGGAGCAGCCTGAAGGGCTGGAGCTGCTCCTGGGACACCTCAGAGCTCCTGGGTGGGCTGGCAGGGCTGGAGTTGCTCTTGGGGGACACCTTGGAGCTCCTGGAGGGGCTAGAAGGGCTAGAGCTGCTCCTGGGACACCTCGGAGCTCCTGGAGGGGCTGCAGGGCTGGACCTGCTCCTGGGGCTGTTCCAAGGTGGGGTTGAACCCACGGATGAGTTTTGGGGAGGGGGTTGCTAGCAGGGCTCAGCTGCTGCTTTTAGGGGACCTGCCCATTCCTGGGGCACTGGCCTGGTGGGAAGGGCCATGCCCAGGGACAGTGCCAGCCTGAAATGGGCTCTGCTGAGCCCAGGAGGGCACAGGCAGGGGCTGTGGGGCCCCCATATCCAGCTGGCCTCAAGGCCAGCACTCTGAGCAGTGGGCAGCCTGGTGCTGTAGGATCCTGTTTTCTCTGGTGTCCTGGTTTAGGGCAAATTTAGGAGAAAACCTCCAAAGGGGCCCCTCCAGAAAGCAAACCCACACAGCTCCTCGCCCCAACCAGGTCGGGAAGGATTCCTTAGAGAGCAGTGGAAAGAACCTGTTTATTTAACAGGCACAGCACCCCCAGCACACAGAATGAACAATACCAGGTGACACCACTCTGTCACCACTCTGACAAAGATGGCAAATTCAGAAAATCTTTCCTGGGGGTGCTCACTCTGTTCTCAGTCCCTCCAGGGAAAGGCTGCGGCCCAGAGTAGGCCCTGCTAGGCCACAAGGTGCAAACTCTCCCCAGGCCCAGACCAGAGCAGGTTCAAACAGTGCCAAGAAAGGGGGGAAAAAACAGTCCAGGGAAAATTCAGATTGCCTAGATGAACTAACTAATGAGCAGAAGCAAAGCAGAAGCAAGAGCAAAGCAAAAAGCAAAGCAAAAAGCAAAAGCAGCAGCATGCACTGCCCTGTGTGTCCCACCAGCCGTGGGGGAGCGGCTGAGAGCAAAACCAAAACAAAACATTCGCTCTTCAGAGCCAGTGTTGAAGGCACAGAACATGATATCCAGCATAAACAGAACACACAATTGGGGATACACACATCAGAATGTCACCCTAGGACATCTGGGAAGTTTGGGGTTCATTCATTGTGAGCCCTAAAGGTGCCCCTGCCCATCCAAACCAGCAGCACAGAGGGCAGCCCGGATGGCTCAGACAAAATAAGGATTTAAAGCCAGATTTAAACCACACTAATTAGTTAAAAAGGCATTGTTTCATCATTTGGTACTAAACCAATGACTTTAAACCAGCAGCTGCTCATTTTGCAATTCCCTTGACGAGGATTTTCCATCCCTGCTGACGTTGGTGGAGTTATATCACCTGGAAATCTTCTCCCAGTGTGTGTGGAGCAGCATTGTTTACAGAAAACTTTTAGTCCTCCATTTACAGCCCCTCTGCTGAGAATCTGCGCTGAAATCAGGAAAGGCATCTGCAAAAAAAAAAAAAAATCCCTAAAAAAACCCCTTTGTAAGCAGAAGGGAAGGAGATTTGAATCATCCAGTGCTGGAAAACTTCTCTCATCTATTTATTCCTGGGCCTGACATCTCCGAGAAAAAAATCCCCAAGCACTTTCCAAAGTCCAAGAGGGGTCTGGAAAGGTTAATCCTGGCACAATTTTGCCATCAGTCGTTCTGGAAGCTGTTTCCCCACGGAAAATGTTATCTTGGGATGGGCTGGGTGTCCCTGGGCGCTGCAGGGCAGGAGGAGGATTAGCCCCAGCCGTGTTTGTAACTCCTTAATGGGAGATAAGGATCGTGTGATAATTGCTGGCAGCAGGGAAAGAGAAATATTCCCCAGCTCCAGCCTTGGGGGACATCTCCCTTTTCCCTAAAAAAGCACTGGGGGAAAACTCCCTCTCCATAAAAAGCATAGGGTGAAAACTCTCTTTGCCCTAAAAAACATTGGAGGGAAACTCCCTTTCCCTGAAAAGCATTGGGGGAAAATGCCCCTTTCCCTGAAAAACATTGAAGGAAAACTCCCTTTCCATGAAAAGCATAGGGGGAAAACTCCCTTTGCCCTAAAAAACACTGGGGGAAAATGTGCCTTTCCCTAAAAAGCATTGGGGAGAAATGCTCATTTCCCTAAAAAGCATTGGGAAAATTTCCTTTGCCTTAAAAAGCATTGGGGGGAAACTCCCTTTCCCTAAAAAGCACTGGGGGGAAACTCTCTTTGCCCTAAAAGGTACTGGGGGGAAATGCCCCCTTTCCTAAAAAGCATTGGGGAAAAATCCCTTTGCCCTAAAAGCACTGGGGGAAAAGCTCTCTTTCCCTGAAAAGCATTGGAAGAAAACTCCTTTTCCCTAAAAAGCACTGGGGAAAACTCCCTTTCCCTAAAAAGCACTGGGGAAAATCTCCCTTTGCCCTAAAAAGAACTGGGAGGAAATGCCCCTTTCCCTAAAAAAATTGGGGGAAATTCCCTTTTCCCTAAAAAACACTGGGGGAAAATACTCTTTTCCCTGAAAAGCATTGGGGGGAATCTCCCTTTGCCCTAAAAAGCATTGGGGGAAAACTCCCTTTTCCTTAAAATCACTGGGGGAAAATGCCCCTTTCCCTAAAAAGCATTGGGGGGAAAATTCCCTTTGTCCTAAAAAGCATTGGGAGAAAATGTTCCTTTCCCTAAAAAGAATGAAAAAGTTGGCAGAAAACTATCAATCAGCTTTTTTCTGGCACGGCACCTTCTTGAGGCTGCTGGGACTTCTCCCCCAGAGGATTTTTGGGAGTTTTGTCCCCAACCATGGGTTGGGCTTGTGTTCTGGTGGCTTCACCAAAAGGTGGCATCTCCACCAGGTTTGTCCTGGTGACCCTGAGTGTTTTGGGAGGAATTGGGTGGTTTTTCAAAGCCAGAGTATGAATTAGAAATGTCACTTAAAACCTGAGCTCTGTGTGGTTTGAAGTTGTTTTCTTTTTGCAAAGGATCCTTAGAGGCTTTTACTTTTTGGTATGAATAATCTGCTTTTCCTTTTCCTGGGAATTCACTTCAACAGCTCCTTGGAAAAGCCAGGTGTTGCCTTCCAGCCTCCCAAAGAAGCTGGATGATGTAATGAAGGACACAGAAATTCAGGTAAAAGAGGAATAAACAAAACCATAGAAATTATTTTCCTCACTTTTTCAAAACCCTTTTCCCCTCTCTGCCTCCTCTGCCTTCCCCACCTCTCCCTTTCCTCTCCTGAAGCAGTTGGTTGTGAGTGGGATTCAACTTTCCATTGTCAAATTAAGTTTTGCTTTTAGAACTAAAAAACTTTCAGTTTAAAAAAATACTGGGAAAACATCTCAGTTATAATTATAAATTTTGTTTCAAGTGAAAATTAATGCTAAAACCCAAACTTATGGAAAGAGTAACTGGCCTACTTCTGTGCAATGATGATGTGGAATCAGCTTCCTTGGGTTTATTTTTTATATATATTCTGCTTTATTTGTAATTCCAAAGCTGCTTTCCTTCTGCCCAAAGACCCTTTCAGTAGTGTGAGGTGGGGTCCCCTCCTGGGGGCTCCTGGAGTTCTCCCTCTCCCCCACAGCACTGAGACACCCTGAATTCCCAGGGCAAACCTCCAAGCCAGGGGAGTCCTGCTGCTCCAGACAGGGCTCATTTGGGGATTTCAGGATGTCAGGCAGCAAAACCACCCCAGTGAATCCCCAGTCTGGAGCTGAGAGGTTTCTGTGGCCCTTTGGGGGTGGAGCAGGGATCAGACACGTGGAGAGGGGAGAGGAGGAGGGACCCAGTGCTGCTTTGATCCCTCTCGGCGTTGCCCCAAGGCCCCCATGTGCCCAGCACCTGAGAGAGGCTATTTATAACCCTGCAGGAAGAACAGGGAGCCCATAAATCTCCTGGGCTTCCTTTTCTCTCCAGAGCAGGAGGAGAATGAAAACCACGTGCTGGATTTCCCAGGGATGCTCCATCCTCCTGCCCCAGCCTGGAGGTGCCCACAGGCACTGACTGTCCTCACCTGGGGCAGGAGGTGAAATCCACACTCTGGACAGGAGGGAAGGCATTTTCCTGACACTTTGGGGTGGTGAAAACCCCAAAGCTCCCAGGCCATGAACTTGGCTGCTGCTGAATCTCCATCCCCACAGCTCCTTTGAGGACCAGATTCCATCACCTCTCAGCCATTTGATTGGAATGAGGAGAGCTGATCACTTTGTCTAGGAACAAACCCTTCATTTAACAGGGAAGAGTCACAAAGTTCCCTACAGGCTTCTGGAAGCTGCTGTGGAGATTCTCTGGTGGCTCCTGTGGGGCTGAGCTTGTGCTGCAGCCCAGCATTTCCACACTCAGCATAAATTTGGCTGCTGGACCCCAAATTCCTGGAGGAAGGGTGGATGCCATGAGGCCGAGCCATGCACTGGCGTGGTGATGCCTCTCTGATGGGCAGAGCTGCTCTGGGATTTTTTTTTTATTTTTGGGATCTCTCTTTGGGATCAAAGGGTCAAAGGGCACCAAATGTGTGACCTCCATGGGGGCTGGAGCCCATCCCGACCCCAGAGCTCCTCGTGGGGAATGGAGGGGAGGCTGCTGCTGTCCCTGCTCTGGGGTGAAAGGGGAGCAGTGCTGCTGACCCAGAGGGCACAGAGAGCAGGAGCAGATGGCAAACAGAGCTGCCAGTGTGGCCCTGCCCCCGGGCACGGGGCATTGTCACCAGGGTCCTCAGCAGGACACAGGGCCCAGTGACTGCAGAGAGCTGCTAAAAACACTGGGAGGGACAAAACCTGGCTCCTCCTGCCCCTGCAAAAATTGGGAATTTTGTGTTCCCAATGCTGTGCTGTTTGCATGGCCATGAAAAAAAAACTATCCCCACTTTTATTTGCTTTTTTTTTCCCCATCCTTCCATTCTTTCCATCGTGCTGTTCAGCTCTGAGCCCTGGATCTAAAATGAAGAACCCTTCTGCCAAAAAAAAAAAACCAAAAAACACTGAGAAGTTATTATTGGTATCATTTTGAAGGTGGGGAAACAGAGCAGGGTTGGATTTTTGGATTTTGCCTTCCCCTTCATGTCCTGGGAACGAGACAGGGAATTTCATGCAAGTTTTCACACAAGCCTGGCCAAAATCAAAGCTGCTGCCCATGGACACGTGGGATGCTCTCCACATGGAGCAAGGCTGCCCCACTCACTTTGCATCCACTGAAGGAAAAATAAATCAAACAAAGCAGTCAAAAACTGCCTCCTGAAAGCCCCAGTTCTCACGGCCAGCAGTGACCAGAGCCTCCCTGTGGTGCTTTCCTTGCAAAAACTTGGCATTTTTTATGCATGTAGGATAACTGGGGCAAAAAAAGGGCTTATTTCAAAGTTATGAGGGGAGAGAGGTGCCAGAGAAAGGAATTCAGGATAGTGAGAGGGAGGTGCTTGGCTGCACATCTGGGATCAAACCTGTGAAAACTGAAGGGAATCTAAGAAAACCACCTTTTTGGGAGGGAGCTGGGCATAAAACTGGGAAAAGCAGCAGAAGATAGAAGGGGAAAAAAAGATAAAAATCTCCTCCAGCACCATCCATGTGTTTCCTAAACCCCCAGGCCGGGTTGCACACATGGGAAAACAGCCATAATTCAGGACATTGGGATGGGGAGCTCTGGGAAAAGCAGCGTCTGAAGTTTCCATGAAGGTCCCACAGCACCTGTGGAATATTTTCTCTGCTGCCTGCCCCTAATTGCATCCATCTGGGATGGAGGAGCTCTTTCAGTGCTGCCATGCGTGGGCAGAAGCTGCTGGGCCTTGCCCCACATTTCTGTCAGGTCCCAGATAAACACAGCCCTGTCCCTGGGGAGGCTCTGGGCTGCTGGGATAAGGCAAACACACGAGGTTCTGCTTTCAGGGCAGCTTCAAGAATGAAGCTCTGATTAAACAGATGATTTTCTGCCTCTTTTTGTCATATTGTTGGGAAAGACAGGGTGACAACAAAAATAAAAAGGAGGGGCAATCCCTCTTGCTTTTTCCCCAGGAGCATCACTGGGAATACAGGAATACAGGACTGTGTGCCTCAGTTTCCCTGTTTATCTTTGGGCCATGCTAAACTTGCTGCCCGGATGAGTTTAACAAAAATTCCAGTGTTTAAAGTGACATTTCCATGTGCCACCCCCATGTGTGATGTCCCAGCAGCAGGAATGTAAAGAAAAAGGGGAAATTCCCCCTCTCCTCATGGAAAATTCTACTGGAGGGAAATCTCCTCCAGGAGGAAGGACCAGGGCTTTTGGAGCTGGTTGGAGCTCAGAATCCCCCAGGGATGAGCCTGGGGCTGCAGCAGGGGCTGGGATTGTCATCACATTATTAAACAGTTCTATAAAACATCCAAGTTTCTTCTGGTGGGAAAAAGCTGCAGGAGGGAGGATGGGGGAGCTGGAGTGGATTTTTTCCCTGATTGCAATTTTCTTTGTCTGGATGTCAAGCTCCAAAACATCCCAATGACTCCAAATGATTCTGGACACTGATTTGAAAAAAATTCTTTCATGTTTTGGCATCATGCAATAAAATTCTGGAGAGATTTCTCTCCCCATCGTCTTCCAGCCAATTCCTAGAGAGTGGGGAGAGGAAATAATTGAGTCAAGCCTCATTAAGTGTTTCAAGAATCCTTCTCTCCTAAGTTTTCCTGTGATCCATTCACTTGCAGCAATCTTTACCTGAGCTCATCCCACCTGACACAGCTGGAGAAGTGGGAAAAATCCAAATGTGAGGTGCCTGGGGATGGAGAAGGGTCAGAAGCCAGGGTTTAGAAACAATCCTGTCACCCTGGCTGACATCTCTGCTTCTCCTGACCAAAGGGTTGGGATGAGATGTTCATTGCCCTGCAGCAGCACCTGAAATCACAGAATCATGGAATTACTTTGGTTGGAAAAGACCTCTAAGGTGACCAAGCCCAGCCATAAATCCCAGTGTGACTCACTGAGATCTTGTAGGATGGTGTGGTACTGACACCACCCATGCCCCTTGGTCCCAGGCCATGAAACCCCTGCTCAGGTGGATCAGAAGAGGCTTTTCATGGAATCATGGAATTCCAGAATGGTTTGGGTGGGAAGGAACTTAAAGCTTCTCCAGTCCCATGGGCAGGGACACCTCCCCCTGTGCCAGGTTTCTCCCAGCCCTGTCCCACCTGTCCTTTTCTCTTCCCCATGGTCCTTCCTCCCTGCTCCCACCATCCCAGCTGAACTTTGTGCAGGGAGTGGGAAGTGGAATCCAGGGAGGTGAAAAGGGTGGGAGAGGAGGAAGAGGAGGGAGTTTCAGGCCCAGCAGCTCACTCACGATTTTTCTGTTGCTGTTTTTATTTTTACCCCCTTTATGTTTATCCAATTTTGAAATTCCACTTAATTAAAAAAAAAAAAAAAAATCAAAGCCCTGCCTGGAATTTCTCCTGCTGCCCATTCTCAGCCTGTGAATTTCCCAACGCCTCGGCAGGGGCTGCCTGGACTGCGTGGGCCCAGAGCCAGCTCTGGTTTCCATTACAGTGATTAATGCCAGGGACCACGCTCACATCCAGGCCTTCCACGCTGCTCAGGGATTTGGGGAATTTTGGTACCAGCTCTGGTGAACCCCTTCATCCCTGCAGGGCAGCCAAGGTCACGTTTCCAGCAGGAGCTTGGGAGCTGCTCTGCAGGAGGATGGGAGCAGGGCAGGGCCCCCCCAGAGCTGCTGGGTCCCCCTGCTCTCTGCTGAGGATTTCTCCCTGCTCAGATTCCCATTTTCCCTGCTCTCTGCTGAGGATTTCTCCCTGCTCAGATCCCAGTTTTCCCTATCTCTGCTGAGGTTTCTCCCTGCTCAGATTCCCATTTTCCCTGCTCTCTGCTGAGGATTTCTCCCTGCTCAGATTCCCATTTTCCCTGCTCTTTGCTGAGGTTTCTCCCTGCTCAGATCCCAGTTTTCCCTGCTCTCTGCTGAGGTTTCTCCCTGCTCAGATTCCCATTTTCCCTGCTCTCTGCTGAGGATTTCTCCCTGCTCAGATCCCCATTTTCCCTGCTCTCTGCTGAGGATTTCTCCCTGCTCAGATCCCAGTTTTCCCTGCACTCTGCTGAGGTTTCTCCCTGCTCAGATCCCCATTTTCCCTGCTCTCTGCTGAGGTTTCTCCCTGCTCAGATCCCTGTTTTCCCTGCTCTCTGCTGAGGATTTCTCCCTGCTCAGATCCCAGTTTTCCCTGCACTCTGCTGAGGATTTCTCCATGCTCTGATCCTGAGTTCTTCTGTGGGAAAGCCACTGCTGGGATATGGGGAGGGCTGGTGGTGAGAGGTTTGTGATGGCAAAGGCAAAGTGGATCAGAGCATTTTCCTTCTTCCCTGTGTGCCCATAAATCCTGGAAACATCCAGGAAGCCTCCACCAGGACCAGCCTCTTCCTCACCCCCAGCAATTCCCAGCTAACTTCTATCCCTTCCTGGGAAAAGCATCACTAAATACAACTTTATTCCTTCTACTTTCATTTGCTTTCCTTCGTTCCCACAGACCACAGCTGGCTGCTCCCAAATCCTGGGGGATGGGGGATTTCAGGAGGAATCAGGAAAGCTGGGATGAAAGCAATGCTGGACAATCCTGGCCAAATCCCCCCTGGGAAGGCTGAACTCTCCACCACCCTTGCTAAAGGCACCTTAGAGGCACCCCCACAGTTACCCTGCTTGTGCTCACAGTTTTCCCAATGCTGGATTCATTGGATCACCCCAGGAGGAAATGCCCAGGCTCCTCAAACTCCTTCTCCAGCAGATGTTCCAATAACAGCACATGAAAAAGGAAGTTCCCTCTTCCAGGTAGCTCCAGCTGTCAGCGATCCAGAGGTGAAATTTATCCTTTGCTCTTGTCCCTATAAATCCTTTCCTGGGCTCCAGGCCAAGGCAGCTGCTGCTGCTGAGGGGCCAAGGGGTGCTCAGGGAGCTCATTTATGCTGCCTTCATCTCAACCAGCCTGGACCTGTGGAGAAACCCCCAAAATCCCTTAAAATCCCACAGGATTTCTGTGTTTGCAGTCCTGGAAACATGATTGCTCCTTGTCCAGAAAAACAAGGTGGCCATGGAAGTGCAGGGATTATTTGGGATGTGTTGATGGCCTTGCCCTGCTCCAGCAAGACCTGGTCAGGTTGATTGGATCTTCTCTCCCTGCCCGGACAGATGGATCCATCCATCCATCCCATCTCTCCCAGGCATCTCCAAAACCTTGGATGGACACCAAAGTATTTGGGATACATCAGTGACAACGCCCTGCAGCACAAAACCTCGTCAGGTTGGCTGGGTCACCTCCCTCTTCCCAGAGAGATGGATCCCATCCATCCATCCATCCATCATCCATCCATCATCCATCCATCCATCCATCCATCCATCCATCATCCATCCATCCATCCATCCCTCCATCCATCCATCATCCATCCATCCATCCATCCATCCATCCATCCATCATCCACCCATCCATCCATCCATCCATCCATCCATCCATCCATCCATCATCCATCCATCATCCATCCATCCATCCATCCTTCCATCCATCATCCATCCATCCATCCATCCATCCATCCATCCATCCATTCATCCATCCATCATCCATCCATCATCCATCCATCCATCCATCCATCATCCATCCATCCATCCATCCCTCCATCCATCCATCATCCATCCATCCATCCATCCATCATCCATCATCCATCCATCCATCATCCATCCATCCATCCATCCATCCATCCATCCATCATCCATCATCCATCCATCCATCCATCCATCCATCCATCCATCCATCCATCATCCATC
>JANCRA010000055.1:655000-690000 GCA_024362935.1 Setophaga petechia
TAATGTACAGGAGGAGCTGTCAAACTTCAGCTTTGGGTCCCCCTGGTCCCTCCCCTTCCTCTCAAAAAAGCCTATTTTGGTAGCTAGCATACCTACTCACGCATTCCCTACTGCCCTTTTAAAAGAGAGACTTTTAAGACTTTCTGAGTTCAAACAAGACGTTTGAGAGATGCTTAATTGGCCCCACTGGATGGGAAAGCATTAAATCCTGGTCCCCAACTCTCATTCAGTGCAGCTTCTCTTTAAATGGCAAGCAGAATCATCTAATTCTATGTACAAATCAACTAGCACGATACTGCTTGGTTGAAAGGGTCACCACAATTATGTAAAACATGAGTATTAACTATAATTGGGATAGTTTGCTAATACAATAAAAAGCTCTGAACATGAAAAAAGTTATGCTCGCAGCAGTAGCTATCACTTTCTAAAGTAAGAATTCATGGATGAAATGACATGAAAAAGATGGTTATAAAATTTTAATGGAATGATAAAAGGCAAAAGTCATCCTCTCAGCTGAATTCTTAAAATCCCTATATATCACAATCAGCTCCTTAACTGTAAAATCAATGTGGAGTATAACATGTTGTCAGTGTGGTTGTCACTGGAGGGAAGACTGCAAAGTATGACAGCTACACAGCTCAGCCTGTCAATGATGAAAATAAAATCATAAAGCTTTTTACATGGATGTAATTGTTTATAGAAGTAACTACTGAAGATGGAACAGCGGGCATCTTTGTTCTTAACATTCTTAGTTCATATTTCAAACCATTTCATTACAGTATTAATACTAGAAGGTAGTTTCATTTTGGCAAATGAAATTATCTTTTATGGTAGACTACTTCGCTCATCTGCTTCAAAAGTTCAGACTTGATTTTAAATAAAGGCACAAAACTGTCATTAATCTTTTTTAATTCCATGACTAAAACAATACATTTGTTTACTTACTGTGAGACTTGGAAAGCAAGGAGTTATACTCTCATGGTTGTATTTTTTGGGAGGAATCTACATTTACATTTAATATACCAAGACATGTACCAGGACTGATGCCCTTTAAAGCTAATGAGAAATACCTGATTTGCTGGCAAACTATCTCACTAAGCAGAATAAAAATTCTGTGCCTTTAACTCTTGAATCATTTACTCTTTTTAGAAACAGAGACAATGAAATTATATGTATTAACAGAATCTCATGTCTTTCACTTACTGCTGATAGTACCCAGCAGCAAACCCAAATTGTGCAGCTCTGGGCATAAGGGACCACAGGAATCTTTTATCACATGAGATCACAGAGCTCAAAAGTCATTAAGCTGTTCATGCAATGACATGAAATCCATATGAACCCCTTCAAATATGTATTAGGAGCTGTCTTCAAAGTATTAAGACTTGTTGCCCTCTACTGCTCCAAATGTACATTGGTTCCAGAACTTCAGTTCTACCAGTCAATAAAGTTCTAATTCCTGATCTATAGGATTATGCATGGGCAGTTTGCACTATATATTATATGATCATATATATCATATGTGTCACTACTACATCAGCTTAATTTGTTCTTTCCTTTTGCTATTTGTCCTGTCAGGTATTTCACATTATTTCTCTTCCTCTTTGCACCTCACCAGGTTTTATCTTCTCTTGTTTCAATTTCCATTTTTCTTTCTTGAGCTCGTGTGAACACATTCAGATCAACTATTATGGATTGGTTTATATACCTCAATTATATGGACCTAACTTACATAACTAAAGTAGGAGATCTGTCTTCTCAGACAAAAATATCATTAGCAGAGAAAGCAAGAGACTCCAAAGGTGGCAAACTGCTTTATTTACCTTCTTGTTCTGCACTGTCTCTCTTCATTATCTACATCAGGAAGATTTAGGAGAATCAAGAATCAAAATATCTTGAGTTTGAAAGTACCCATCAGGATCATCAAAGCACAACTCCTGACTCCGCACAGGATATTCCCAGGAGTCACACCATGTACCTCAGAGTGGTGTCCAAACACTTCCTGAACTCTGTCAAGCTTGGGCTGCAAAAACCTCCCTGGGAAGCCTGTTCCTGTGTCCAACCAGCCTTTGAGAGAAGAACTTTTTTCTAATACCCAATGTAAACCTTCCCTGACACAACTTCAGGCCAATCCCTTGGGTCCTGCCACTGGCCAGCACAGAGAAGAGACCAGTGCCTGACCCTCCTCTTCCCCTCATGAGAAAGTTTAATCTGTGATGAGATATCCCCACAGACTGAGGCTTTTCATCCTAGAACCAAAACATGACAGATGAGAACACCATAGCACCCTCTGTGACAGGAATAATGCTCTCCTGATTTGACAAGAAGTAGCTCAGCTGATACATTGCAGGAACTGGTTTTTTAAATTTATTTTTAATTGCTTTTTTATCTCCAGCATATGTAATGATCTCCAGTGACTGCTGTGTGCTTTTGCCCTTACTTACTGTGAAGAAACACTGGGCTGGCCTATAAGTTCATTGTGTATAAAAGAGATGGACTTGATGTCATTTATGTAAGAAATAAAAAATAAAAAATTGGACTACCTCCTAGGTACCTTGCAAAATCTTCTTTTCCTGCCAGTGCAAGTCAGACACTTTTAAAAGGGCTTTGGTAAGAGCTCCCCATACCAGTGTTTTATAGTGATGCACAGAATCAAAATGTAGCCACATCAGAGAATGTGCTGGTGACTGAGATGTTCTACTGTATGCAGCTCACTGGGCTGCAGACAGGTTCTGGGCTGTTCAAAAGCTAATGGAGTAACAGGAAGCTTTTTTGTAAAGTAGAAATTTTGCTATCTTAGAACTTGTCCAAGCCATGGTGTATTTTCTCAAGCACTAGAAAAAGCACCTCTATCATTTGGGAGATATCCCTCTGAACAATGTATCAGATAATATAATTTTGCAAGTCCTAAATCCACACCATAGGAATCCAGGAGCTGGCATTGGGGCAGCCTCAAGTAACTGTAACCAATGTCTTTGCAAATCCCAGAGAGCTCAAAGGCTTCCCGTAGCCAAAGGGAAAACCTAACTTGTATCTCCTTTATTATATCTAGAAGGTTTAGTTTTATTTCTGAATACAATGTATGAGATTCTGCTCTCAGTTCAATGGTACATACTGACCTCAGTTCAGTGGCCTTTACACTGATTGCAAGAGAGCGATCAGAAATTTACATTTAAGTTACTGAAAGCAAGCTCTAATTCAGAAACTTCATCAAATGCTTCTATCTGTAGATATTCTGGCAGTAAATATGATGTTATACTTATCATGATCACTGGAACAAACATCTTTTATTAATGCATGTGTAGCAGGTTTTAAAATATTCATAGTTACGTATATTTTTGTTATCTGGCATGGGCAGGTTAGACTTTAAAAAATGCATGGATCAGTTATTAGTGTCACAATCAAGTAAATGGAAGTATTTGAAAATTCTTTATTGCATGTTTTCTAGCATTAAAAAATACCCCAAACCTACTAATCTGTATATTAAGATCTACCATTGTCCGATACAACATATTTTTATAGCAGCATTTACTAATTTTACCTTAATGATTCCCAATATCCTCCTATTTTACCACATATTTATCATAAATTAAATATAATATACAGATATACTGTGAAATCATCAACATGTATTACTGGAGTTCTACGGACTTTAACAATGGATGTGTTGATTCACATCTATTGCTGTCAAGTGTATGTGCACACAGACACATACATGTATACTTTTCATGCCTACAGGAACTTTATGCTTTGGTGAGAGAAAAAGACATATATTTAAAGAATAAAATTCAGCAAGAACATGTAGATACCCATCTAGTTCAACTGAGTAAGAGATATGGGAAATTTCCACTATTAAATTGTACTTTAAAAAGTCAAAGGCTGTTGGTTAGCAGGGCCAGGAATTAAGTGTACTTCTGCAACAGTCAGTATCGGCAGTTTCATAAGAATCATGTTGAAACCTTGACAAAAACACTGCTTAGACCCAATGACAATCATTCAGTCTTAAGCAATTGAGCTGAATATCCTTCCACAGATGGCAGCTCTCCACAATGACACCACAGAGTCCTCTGTCACCTCTGAAAGTTGGCTGCTTTTTTTTTAAATGATGAGGGCTGTTGGATACTGTTGCATCTCCTGTGTGGGTTTTCCACCTACCCCTAACTCCTCAAAAGAGAATTTTAAAATTGTACACCTACTACTTAGCACAAAAATATTTTTTATATCAGTAACAAGTGATGCCTTTGAAATGTACTTCTGTTACCCTTGTATGTGAAAAGAAACACTATGGGAACTATCAGACCAGAGCTAAATAACTACTGCAATTTGAAAAAAGTAGTCTTAGGAGACTGGTAGCATTTTGACTATGAATATAGAAAAGTTCAATAGTATTGTATCCACTTTTGTTAGCAAACAATGTACTGAAATAACTGAATCCCAGCAAGAATTGGTACAGGTAGATAACACAGCTCTGCTATCTAAAAACCAAGCTCAGAACTTACATTTACTTATAGGTAGTATGTTCATAGAAGCATTAATACCTTTGGAGCTTAAATGAATTTATCAGATAAATTTCTGTTGCGAATCATTTGCTCAGCTTCACAGAAAAAATGTTTTAAAGTTGTGGGAAAAAAACATTTTCTACTCAATGTTTGCTCAATATAGACAGCTGACCATTTATAGAAGGGACTAAAATCAAGTTGAGTCACCAACACTGAGTATTTGCCAATGTTAGATATCCTGCTACCCTGTACAAGAAAGCTAACAGCTCAGTTTCCTAAAAAAAAAAAGGCTGGAAAATGTGTGTTTTCTGTTTGTATTACAAATGGTAAGCTCAAATTCTGTCATATGTTTTCGATAACATATTGAATTAGGTGCAAAATCCTATCCTGTTAACTAACTACCTGTACCTATACTATGACAGCTGGTTGCTAAATAAAGGGACTGTTGAAAAAATTGTGGGGAGTGAGTCTGGAAAACACAGAACTATTAGCAATGATAGTGATGGGATTGACAATGACAAACCCAATTTCAGACCAGCAGGCCTATACTTTGAATTAACAAAGATCACTGGGAATGAAAAGTTCTGTGGTAGCTTGAGTATTCTCAACACAGAGATAAGACAACTGTCGTATACTATTAACATCAACTTATTTTCTCTGATATGACTGAAATCAGGACCAAGTCCCAGAATATAAAGGAACACCACTTACAAAGCTGTACTTACCAATGTATCTTAAAATAACCATATACTGCTGGAGGGATATTTTATATAGAAATAAGACACTGCTGCACAAAATATGTATGTAAAGATCCATATTTTTAAATGAATATGTAAGACAACAGATACTTGATCCTTTAGGAATTTTTACTTCAAGTTAATACTTGAAGGAAGGAAATACATTACTGCTATATAACTGAGAAAGCTAGGTAACTTAAAGAAATTAAGTACAATGGCAGCTAGCCTGTGATTTATATTTTCTGCTAAAGGGAGCTAAATAAGATCTGATGGCTTACTGTCCTCTGCTGTAGTCATTGAAGTCCAGTTGCTGTAAGCATTGCCATAACCATTGGAGGCAACCACTCTCATCTCATACTCAGTGTAGGGCTGCAGGTCTCCAACCCTGTGCTGTAAGGAAGCAGTAGGGCTGGGAAGCAAACTGCAGAGAAAAACAGCACGAGTTACTTCACAACACATCCCAGCACATCAAGAAAGACTAAAACATTAAGTCTTGTAACAAGACCAGCCACCCTAAAGGTGAGCTGTGTTCAAGGGAAGGGGACTTTTCTTGCTCAGCAGCGGATGGTGGCCTTGCTGCTCTGCGTACTCTAGAATGTCACCAGCAGAACGCCGCCGCCGCATCTGGAGTCGGTAGCTGGGCGCGCCTGGGGCGTTGTTGCGAACTGGTGTAGACCAGACAACCTGAAGACTGGTCGGAGTGGCAGATGAAAGCCTTGGAGGCATCACGCCATCTGGAGCTGTTGAAAAACATGGATGAATTAGAGCAGAGAAAACCATGGAGAACATATGCCGTGTGGAAACAGAATGCTCCATATACTGGAAAAACTGTTCCTCAGGATCAACAGTAATGTTAACATGGTCCATTTAGTTTAACATTTTCACTACTGAACAATGCTGATTCTTAATTTTCTTCTTTCCAATATGTGAATATCATCTTGCTAAAAGCAAACCTCCAAACACCAAAAGTAATTCAGAAGGAACATATTTTCTACCACCTGTTCAAATATTATCTGTTTCTCCCTGTGCCCAGCTCTGCCACCCTAAGAAGCTAAGGAAATGCTCACAGAAATGTTACCCGGCATGAGTAAAATTGATCAGACATCATTCAGATGCCTTCTTACCCTTACAAATTAATAATAATTTAAGAAGAAAACAGAAGAAATTTTACGTTAAGAACATCTTTAGATAGCAATCAAAATAGATTCACTGAAGTCTCAGTCTGTAGCCCACTGTTTTGTTAAGGAAATTAATTTTATGAAGTCCAAGGAACTGAAGATCAAAATGTGTCAGTAATGATACCACCAATGACCTTTCACTGCTGGAAATTTCACTGCATGCAGTAAAAAGAACTATGACAATTTACACCTGTGAGTTTACGGCTTTGCTTTTTCTTTAACAAGAGATCAATCTGTTGAAGAAACTTTCTGTATTTAAACACATCTGTAACTTTTATATACAACACATCCGTAGCCATATCTCTGTAGCTCTTTTCTAGAGTTAAAGCACTGGAAAGTTACTGCCTTTGTAATTTAAACTCTTGTATAGTAGTTTTGCTTTTCATGGCCCAGTAGTTACCACTTGCCTTTTTTCCTTTGGTCTTTCTAACAGAAATTCTTTTTCATTGCTGTTATTTTCTTCTTGTCTCTATTGAAGAAAATCCAGTCTCACAGGTCTCTAACTTAAAGTGTAGCTGTAAGCCTCAGGGTCTAAGATGTAAGTTTTAAGATGAGCAAACAGTAATTTACAGTAAGCTTTATTATTTTCATTTACCACCTGTGTATGAGGTGGTTACTAAGAGGGAAGAAACAGACTTTGTGATACACTGTGTGAGTCATTCTCTCCCTGAGACAGGTGAAAGGATGCATCCACACCAAAAAGAAAAACATCAATCACATCTAATAATTTTTATTTATACTGATGTATACATTAACAAATATGTGAACTAGCATTTGATATTTTTACTCTGATTATACTTATATCTGGGGCACTTCCACATTTTTCATCTCCAGATCCAAATTGTATTACAGGGAAAGGCACAAAACATGTCCTGTTCCAACCTAAGAAACTTACTCCCTTTACATTAATTTCAAGGTCTGTCAGTTCTCATACAAAATTTTTACTAAACGCTGGCTTCTGGGGTACTGGAGTTATAAGGTACTTCTGATAGTTGGCCCCTAGCCCTACAGCCCTCCTGTTTTTTTTCAGAACAAGATGAAGTACAACAGAACCTCCAGCTTCCCTCATTTCCTTCTGCTCCTCTCTGTCACTGTGAAAAAGAAAACATATAATATGGGGGCATGAGCCAGCCTGTGTTTGGATGCTCTTTCCTGCTGCTGTCGTCTACATCTATGGGAAAAGGTTCTGGTAAATCCCAAGTAAACTTGAAAATCTTCCTGTTTCCAAATCCAGAAAATCTCTGAGATTTATGTAATTCATGGTCTGCAAATCCCATGCCAACACCTTCAAGGCCAATAACGAGCTTGTGAGCACTTCACTCAGAGGGAAGAAGGTGGCTGGCTTAACTTAAATAGCCCAAATATCCCTCCAGCTGAGCCATTAAAACAAACATTTGCACACCAAATGTCTCTGCACATGACATTCACTCTCACAGTAAAATGGAAAACTCATTTATTTACCTTACATAACATTGTTCTGTTTAGCATCAACATAAGCAGAGTTGGACTTAAGTTGTGCAATAAAAGTTTAAAAACTTATGGATGTAAAGTACAGTACTCTCAGATAATCATGTATTTTTTTGGCATCCTTTATAAGGTGATTCCTGAAGTCATGCTGAGATAGCGCATGGAAGATGATGCAACAAAAATAAAAATTTTTAGTTCAGGGTTTTTAAGCTAACACCAACAGAAAGAGTCAATATTCCTTTAAAGCTGGGTACTACCTCATTTGAAACAAAACTGTCTGCAGATTAAAATACACCAGTTTTTAAAGTTCACACAGAAATTCTACACAGCAAAAAAAGCTACATCTAAAAATGAATCTAATTAACCAACCTAGTAATTTGGCCTGGAAGTCAAAATTCATGTTATTGAGGGGATAGTGTGAGGCAAAGCACTGAGGAAGCAAAAGTGTTAAAATTTATTTGCAGCTCTGTCAGAACACGTGACTTCACCTTTGTCTTTCATTTACCAGTCTGTTAAATGGAGATAATAATACTGATCCTTCTTTGTAAAGCTCGCTGAGATCTACAAATTAAAAGCTCCGATTAAGCTTTATGTATATATAGAGGTGGTTATTATAGCGATACAGGAATGTTCATCAAAAAACAAAGATGTAGCCGTCTAAATGTCAATAACAATTCCACAGTCTGGATGTTATTTTAATGGCGTAGGTAATCTCAGCTAAATGTTCAAATCTCTTCGACCAACAAAAGCACAGCATAGGGAAGAGCAGAAAATTTGGACAAATCTCTACTGTAAAAGTCTCCTGACCCTGAGTCTTGTTGGTAGAACAAGCCAAGCCCACTACTTTCAAACCAACTGCTGTATGTTTCAATATACAGCTATTGTATTTATCTGAATGGCTTCCTGTAGCCCACAGAGAATTTCCTCAGTGATGTCCTAGTGAGTGTTCTCCAAAGGAATGGGGCAGGTGGGCAGGAGGGTACAGCAAATAAATTGTCAAGTCTCTGCTGAGTCATAATGAGAAAGGTGCTCTATTAAACTAATCACGATTTGCTCATTAAAACAGCAGAGCAGTTACCCCCCAAAATGGTAATTCTAATTTGCACACAAAACATCCTCTGACTATTTCAAGCATTCCTTATCATCAAGGTCTTCAGTGTAACATTTCCCCCAGCTTAACCCTTTTTATCCAATCCGCATCCCCAGGAGACTCCTCACTACCCAAGTAATAACTGGCAACAAGCAATAATTCTACTGTGAATTTCTCAACAGAAGAGCCATGTATCTATCAGCTTGATATATCGTCTTTAAGATGCAGTGTTGCTCAAAAATCTCCCCTCGAGCTTTAATATGACCCTCAGGGGGCAAGCATTCCACTTGCAACCTACTGAATCAACATCTAGCCCAGTAAATCCTCACTTAGCAGGGCAGAAAGCCATGCTTTGTATATCAAGAGACTACAAAGGCAGAATAAAATACTTAATCAGATGTCAATTCTAATCAAATAATTAATAAACAGTTCCAGAAAACAATAAAAACTGAAGACTGTTTCAAGATGACAATGATATATTGTATTCCAAATACTCAGGTAATGCAGATGGATTGAGAAAGATCTGATCCTTCTTCAGCCAGTAATGTGCTAAGCAGCCTTTGAAAAGGGCTTCAAATTTTGCCTCAATTTCTTTATCTTAAATAACATGTGCAAAAATAGACAGCTTTGTAAGTATTTGTTTATTTTAGGACAGCAATCATTTTGTGAAATGATTGTGCTTAAATGTTTATTCCACATTGAAAGCTTGGTTTTTTTCAGAGAGGTATTCATTATATTTATGATAAGGATTTATCTGAAATGTAAATTTTCTGAAAGTAGACGACTTTGAGCAGGACTATTAAAAGGTGAACCATCAGGACAGTAAATTATTATTTAATTATAAAAATGTTTCCTTTCATAAGAAGAAGAAAAGCCAGAAGAAAAGCAGAGCTCGATTACTTATCCATAAAATTGGTACAAACTCATACCAACTTTGAAGTGTCACTCTTTTTAACAGTGATCAGATATGCTGACCCCAATATATCCATAATATCTCTAGATAGGCATCTAGAAGATTTTGGAGCCATGAATATGTAACTCTGTAAGTTGTCACATCTGCATATATAAAATATTTAGCATTTGTATCTTATCAAAATATATTTCATACACATGGATGTAAATGATAACTGCAGGAATTTAATTACAGGGGAGAAGGAAAAGAGGTTCTCCAGCATTTGCACCAAAACAGCAAGGAAAAGTTCCACTCAGACTGCCTTTAGATGTGTGTCTTGCACTGTCATGACTACTCTTCCACTTTTCCAGGTTCAATTCATAAATCCCATTTCTTTATCTCATTGTAGTGTTTGTTTAGGTACTCCTGATTCATTTCCTATTTTAGGTGCTCATACTGAGATCATCTTATTATGGCACTTTTTATGCCAATGTGTTCTGCACTTTGAATTTGTTTCTTCTGATTTTCTCAGATATGCCTGTTATCTAGTGGTTTTCTCAGTCCAAATAATTCCAGTCATTGCACTCCCCATAATTCTCAACTTCAGCATGTGTTTTAGTTTCATTTCAGAGAAAGACAGGCCATGATTCTGGGCCATATGTCATCACTAGAACAGCATGCTTGTCATAAACCTTTATCTCTTGGTAAACCAGAAGACTGCTTTTTTTTGTTTCTTATCTTCACAGGTTCACCGAAGTTTACTCCTGTTTGGTTTTTAACTCTTTCCCCATTATTTTTCCTTCTCAGCATATACTGAATATAAGAGTTGGTCTTCATTTTTTCATTTAATATATATTTGCAACCATGTTATTTCTCCCACTCTCAATCACAAGAAAATGCACAGAACATTTTTGGTTTTTATTTCTAATTTTATAATTTCACTGCTGGATGTTTTCAGTCACAGATATAGCTCCACCTAACAATAAACATACCAAGGACAAGGCACCTTTATGCAATGGACATCCTTGCACTTTGAAACACAAAATCTGAAAGGTTCATGGTGGCCCTCTTGCCATTCCCTCTCTGGCACATTTATCTTGGGAAGAAAGGATGCTGTGTTTTGGCCAAAAGCAAATTGAGAGATATAAAGAAGTAGCTTAAAGCCTTTGTAAACTTAGACTAAGTTGAAACTTGTTCACATCTCATGTTCATGAAATTTTCTTTTCAGAAGTATAATATAAACTGGGTACAGAAATATCTTGTTCTCTCCTCATGATCTATCCCATTTTACACTTCTGCTTTCTGCTGTAATAGTAATTTCATTTGAAAAGAAATGGTTTTGTAAATCTATTTAGAAGAGTATTTTAGCATTAATCCTTAATGTTATCTGTACAGTACAATATCATTCGGAAAAATAAAATAAGATGTTTGAAAAAAAATCTAAAATTTATCTTTATCTGGATTGAGTATGTAAGTTCTAACTGAATTTTTCTGCACTTTCACTGTTTAGTATTCCTAGCAGCAAAGCCTAATTTTAGTAGGGCTGTAAAAATCAACTTGGGCTTTACTCCATGACCTGCAGATCCAAAGTTTAAGACAATTGCCTTTTGAAATCCCAAAGCAGGCTTATTTATTCCTAATTAATATTGTTCCAGAAACAAACAAACAACCAAACAAAAAACCAAACCAAAACAAAAAAAATCCCACCCCCAAAACCAAAACAATCAGACCTTCCCCTCCTTTTAATGAACTTTTCTTCATTTCTTTTCTCAACACCTGCAACCTGGGCATGGGTCTCAAGTGGAAATCCGTGTAAGAGATGCTCCTTTCCTAAATGTTACATTTCACTGAGGTCAACACTATAAAAATGTCACATACATTTGTCACCGCACCTTTCCATAAGAAGCAACCTGCCTTCCTTCCTCATGTTAGGTGGAAGTTTGTCCATCTTACTCAGCAAGAGCTTTACTAAACTCTAAAAGCTACAAAAGAATGCCAATAAGCAATTAGCTGAATGATTAATGGCTTTAATACCTGTAGTAAGGACATTGGCTAGAATTTACAACTGCCCGGTAAAACCAATTATTCAAAAGGACTATTCAAAAGGATGGCAAGCCAATAACTGCCATATAACAAAATTAATTTTTTTTAAATACTATGAAGAAAAACCATAAGGAAAGGCATACAGAATCAGGCAGAAGCTGCAATTAAAGAAACAGCTCTTTCTGGTTAACAGTGACACTGACTACTGGAAAATGAAATATCTCTGTAAAATAGCTTTAAGAAACTATCAGATCTGCCTGTTTTAAGTTAGGGGGACAGATGTGGCAAGTGCAGCGGGAATAAAATCCTGTCTATCATCATGCAACAACTTCAGCTTCCTGCATGAAGTAGCTTTAGAAATTAAGTTCAGAAGGTTTTTTTGAATTGCAATAATTATTATTATTGGACTTTTTTGTAGTTGGTTGTCTAGTAGTTTTGGGTTTAGGTTCGTTTGTTTTTCAAAGTAAAAAGATGAAAGAATTTGACATCATCTTCAAAATCTTATCGCTTTCTTTATAATTAGTGTCTGGCATCAGAGAGATATAACCAGTGGCAGGCATGGTACCTTCCACACTGATGGAAAAACCTCTGGTGATTGCTGGTGAGCAGACTGTTGGCTAAATTAAAATCTCTTTCTTAATGTTGATGCCAGAATTTCAGAGTATTGGAGAGTGGCTTTTAGTCTTGCAGCTTCTTGTTTGAAACGAAACAGTTCCTAGTTCTGGAAATCCAGAGACTTCCCAAAAACAAAAAAAACCCAAATTTTATCACTCGTGGTTGGGAAAAGCCAAGGAAAGAAAGCTTAAATCTATGTAGTTAGAAGAATAGTAAGGATAGACACATTAGAATCTTCAACTTTGCAGAAGTTTTGCAAAGATAGAGAATGTTTCCCAGGATACACAGAAATGTGTGTCCTGGGAAACAGGACACACAGCAATGGGATTCAACTTCTGCAAAAAAGTTTTTAAATCTCCATCAGACTAAATGAATACTTAAAGAAAATGAGATAATTTACAATTTTGAGGAAAGAAGATGGCATGAGCTGATTTCCCAATTAACTCTTTTTTAGCTTATAATTCTTTGAAGGGGATTCTAATTCCATAGAAGAAGAGAAAAATAAAAGAAAAAGGAAAGGCACAGAGGTGGTGAAGTTACAAGAAGCATATGCATTGTTCTGAAGCATAATCTCTTAAAAATTAATTTTTAATATTGATTTATTCTATGACTGAAGGAAAAAGGATAACATCAGATATTCAAAACCAGAAAGCACCATTCTCCTTGAACAAGTAGACATGGCTTCTGCAAATGATTATTAGCTAGACAGGGTTGTCAAGCATTGAAACAGACTGCCCAGGGAAGAGGTAGAGTCACCATCCCTGGAGGTGTTTAAAAGGTGTGCAGATGTGATGCTTAGGGACACAGATTAGTGGTGGTCATGTTAGGCAAATGATTGGTTGATGACCTTTAGGATCTTTTCCAACCTAAATGATTCTATGATTCTATATCTCCATTCAACGTGGCAAAAGAAACTAAGAAAATACAGCACCCTCAGCTGAATGGTAAAGAAAATGGAATACTGGAAAACATGAGAATGCTCTTACTAAATAAGAAGTCTCATTAAATAAGAAGTCTCTTCATACTGCTCTCCTGCAATGTGCTGGTGGACTGCTAAAGAACAGACCACCCTGTTAAAGAACAGATCACCCACAGTGCTACCAGTTGATTTGCATTTTGACAGAAGCCTCAGTTTATATATTACTGTGTGTACAGACTGGAGAACAATGCAGGGGTTCAAATAAATTAGCTCTGCAATAAGATTACCTGTAGTTATTTTTAACCCATAAATTTCTCTGTGGAACATAATTGATGGTGTGAAATACTACCATTTCTGATGGAAACCAAGCTAGAGAATGCCCATAAATAGGAAATGGATCTGACAAGATGACAGATTAGCTGGTGTTAGGAAGTCACTACACACAGTGGGTGGTACAGTCTTATTATATCTTGAATATCCTTCAGGTAACTGTGAGATCCAGGTCACTGGACTACCTTTTGGCCACGAAACAACTGCAGCCAGAACAGACTTCCATCTCACAAACTCTTTCCTTACTTGCAGAAAGAGGGGGAAAAGAGGTTCCCTAAAGTTTCTGCTGCTAGTAATCAAGGCAACACAAAGCTGGCTTTTGTTCACAGCTACTACTTAATTCCTTATGATATACATGGTAATCACAAAAATACTTTGACTCAGTGTCAAAATGAGTCAAAAACTCTAACTTCACAGACTGGGAGTCTTGTCTTTGCTTGCAAGAAATGTTGTTCACCTCAAGACAGTAGAAGCCATGCCAGTAGAATACCAATTGCATAATTCTTTGAAAATTGACTTAAGGTTCCATCAGGTGTCTCGTAAAATTTTGCTCCCTGGAAGTCTGTTTCGGTAGCAACCACATTCTCACAAATGGAAGACTAAAAAGCCCAACTAACCAAAAAACCCCCTAGCAACCCCCCTTCAAGTACATACTACTTTGCTCCAATCTTCATGCTATTAAAAAGCATATTACCTTTTCCTGTTCACCTGAGTTGGACAAGGCTGAAAACAAAAATATCAAAGGCACAATATCTATTAAGTAGAAACTCTGGTTTGTGTGTCATCTTAACCTGCTTCTCAATTTACTCTATGGCATTCAAAGCATATAGACTTTGAAGTGGCCTATATTCTCTAGTTTTCTTCTGCAAAGTATAGTACATGTCAGATTCAGAAAAAAATACCAAAAATGAGTGTATATTTTATTAAAAGCCTATTTTTATTCTCTCTGTCTCTTTTTAACAAAAGTCTAATTTAGCTGTTGTTCCCTTAGGTACGAGGTACACAGTTCATAATTCATTTGATATAAAATGTCAGTTTAGATTTTTGCACTTCTTTGATAAATGAGAAAAAACATGCACATTTCAATTTCCTTCTACCAGGTTTCACTAACAGAAGTCCCCCTCCCATTGTGCTGCTCAAAGATCTTTGCGTTAAATTAAACATCAAGATTCAGAAACTGTAGGGAATGGTATTTCCAAGACATACAGTTCAAATACATCAGACTGGGAAAGAACGTAATGATTTTTCCTACCAGTAAAGCGATGTCTCCCAAAGAGTATCTTTGATCCTTGAATTAGTTCTCAGTTATAATTTAATATATCAAAACTGTCAGCAGCTTTCCTTACATTTAAACATAAAGTGATATAGTCAGCTCCACAAAAAGCAAAATACAACATTCAGGGGCCTTCTCCCCCCTACCCCCAGCATGTTCTTGTGACTCTGAAGTCCATCAATATTAATGAGGAAAATCTGCGTACATCAAAGGAGACAGCAAAGAATTAATTTAATTGTATCTGTCATCATTGCTAGTATGGAGTGTTTTTTTCCTACACAACCAAACCCTGCCATTGATTAATGTGCAAAACTCTCAGGGGTGTAATCTGCACAATGGAATAGAGAAGAATCAAAATTTTAGTTCTGGAAATAAAACTGACATAATTAGGAAAAATAACAACAAAACACTGTGTATTAGTCTCTTATGTAACACACGAGGCCAAGGCTGACAAATCTGAGGCACCACATTTACAGAGTAAACAAGAATTCTTATCACTCCTCGAAACGCCAACTGCAATGCTATGGCTGTCACTTCACGTTAGGGTCCAGTCCAACAGCTGTGGTATCAATAAATTAAGCTGTATTAGAAAATAGCAATAGGATCACATCCTGATGCTTATGCTGAGCACCAACACTGATGAACAGCATAAATCCAGAGCCATGAACCATAGAACTCAGCACCTTCTCCTCCTGCCCTGTGTTGCTGCTGTGCACACTCCCTCACCCCAGCCTGGGAAGTGCCATCAGCCCCACGTGACAACAGCAACTGCTCTCTTTTCCCCCAATAAATGAGATTTCCCCCTACACCCAACAGCAGAGTTTCAACAGCATAGGTGGACATTATTCTGCATTGCCTGCTTAAGAACCCAGAAATTAATACACTACTCAGCAACTGGGAGACAAGATGAATGATCCAGATCTCCTTTTTTTCATCTAGTGTTCTAACAAAGAAAAGCTATGAAAGAATATCAAAGGTAACACCTCCATTGCACCTAACTGTGACAAAAATCCCTGACTGTTTTAAACCCATCAAAGTTCCCCACGAAATATAGCATTTAAATTGACAGAAATATGATATAGGTGTTATATTCTGAAGGTAAATATTTAATATTTAGGGTGAATAAAAATCAATTCGGGCAAGACTACTCCCACACAGAAATAATCTGTTCAAAATATACAGCTGACTTCTCTGATGAATAGGGTAAAAGGATTACAACCTTTTATAGCCAAGCTATCCACATAGGAATGTTCATACAGCATTATTAAGTAGCTACCCAGCAGTTAATGCCCTGTTCTAGACACTTGTAACAAATAAACCATTTATATGAATTATCTCCAGGCTTCATTTCCTTAGATAATACTGAAGAACACATAAATTCACTGGAATTGGTGGTAGCTTGTCAATATACAACAAAAAATGATCTGCTCACAAGTATTTTTACTGAAAAGACCTTGACTACTGTCATCTTGTTCAAAATCAGGTAGCCTAATTATTACCATCGTGCTTTAATCAAACTCAAATGAGGCTGAATGTGTTCTGCCTTCTGTGCCACAAGATATTTTAGAGTATTTACCCCAAAATTAATTAATCAGAGGTTGAAGTAAACTAAATATCTTGGCAGTACTTACTCTCTAAAATAAAGATTTTCTTCAATCTTTTGACAAAAAGTAAAGAGCCACAGGAAACTTCTTCTCCTTTGTTCCTTTTTCAAACAAAGGGCTAAATCCTTCACACAGAAAATTTACAGCTGATTAATTCAGATTACAGCCATCAGTTGACTATTTTGGACAGCTGTATCAATTTCTTATGAACAACCCTCTCAAATAGGCTACTTAGTATGTAAGAGTACTCATAACTTCAACTTAAAGAAAAATAGAGAAAAGCGAATATTTTTTCTTTATATAATGCCATCTCTTCAGTTATTCAACTTCTTTTCTTTACATATATATATTATTATAAATTTTTAGATAATCTGAACTCAATCAACCTGAATGCATGCATTTTCTTTGTACATACTGGCTGTATTAAACTGTGGTGACACCTTTCATATAGAGGCAATCCCCCAGTCTAATCTAAGAAAAAAGCTAATTCAGTCTAAGAAAAAAGGCTGACAAACTTTGTGACATGTATATTATACTTTCCAGCATGAAGAGGAGTATAAAATTTTCTTTTACCTTCTGCTGCTAACACATGCCTCTCTCTCTGTCTGTAAAATGGGAATAGCAATCCTCAGCCACCCACTGGAAATCTGAATTGGCAGATGTATTTGTAAAAATCATCAAAGTAAATACAAACAGTAAGGATTAATATAATTCAATACTGGACATATCCCCCAGCAACATGAAATACATTCATTTCCCTTCCCATTTTACTCAGCTGGAATTAATCTAAGAGCATAGTATTTCTTTGTCAGAGGAATAAGCATGATCTGCATAGAGATCCAAAGAAAAGAAAGACAGAAAGCAACCATTATACATGAACATGCATATACTGATGTATCATATACATTTTTGTGTGTGTGCACCTGCACATTCATGCAGACACAAAAATAACATTCAGAAAGAAAAGAACAGCGAGGAAAAAGCTGTCAAATGTCAGGAATCAACCTTTTAGGGCTGTACACTCTCATAGTTGCCTTTGTTGAAAGAAAGAGGGTAGCACACACCAATACAGCATTATAGGAACACCAGAGGAGAAGTGGTGACTTCAATCACTAATTCTCATTCAATTTCCATTTTCTCTCCCTTTTTCTGCCTTTATAAAGAAGCTTATTTCTCCTCAGGTACTCAGCCAATAAGTTAAAGTTAACAACATAGGTGTAACAGGATAAGGGGTGGCACACTAAGAAAAAGTAGGGAAAAGTCAAGCTTGAAATCCTACCAGAACAAATCATTAACTATAGGAAGGAAAAATACTTCTTTTCTGCAAAGCGTTTTAAGAATTCAGATATAAAGTTTCAAATATTTTTAATTCAATTTCAATTTTCCAAACTACTGAGAAAACTCCCAAAATGTAGTTACTAAGAGTAATTTTTAACTGTATATAGGACCAGCAAAAAAATTCAAAAGCACTTTCATGACCATGATGTTTAAAAAGATTATCTCTAATTTTTTTTCCTAGCTAAAGAGAGGAAAAGAACAGTGATTTGGTTTCCTCTACATTTAAACCACAGCAAGGTCTTAAAAAACCCTTAATTTTTCCCCCCATTAGGATTTTTTCCCTAATATGGAAATATGACAAATATGGAACAGGGTGACAGAACTCTGCTGGAGGTGTAGAGGTCATTGCAGGCAGAGGAACTTCAAAACTTCCCAAACTGTGCAAAGTGGTTCAAGCCTACAAACCTTGCCACTTTACCCAAATGGTTTATGATCACCAGGCTAACTCCCATAATCTAGATGTGCAGAATCTTCATGTGCAGAAAATACAGATTGACATGACCAAAAAAATCTCAGCAAACCTATGAACAAATAAAAAACTCACAGATATTTGCCTCTGCTGACAGTTAATGAAAATGAAATTTTATTCCAAAACCTATAGGGGCAGGATTTGTCAAAAAAAGAAAGTATAAAAACATGGGCTTTTTAGAAAAGCAGCACAAATCATTGCAGCAAAGTAACACAAAAATTGATCTGTTTCTGAGTACTTACATATATCTGGGAAATAGTTCTAAAGACAAAATTCATGGTGTGATTTTTCAAATGTCTTCTGTATATTTTCACCAGGAATTTCAACAGCATTTTATTGTAGAATTCCTTCAGCAGAGCCTAACTTATCACATAAGCATTGCTGACTTCAGTTACAATACTGAAAAATCTACTTCAGATTTGCTCAGAATGAAAAGAAAAATCAAAAGTAAAAAAAGCTCCAGAATGAATAAGCTTGAGATTATATAAAATTGGCACACTTCTTCTAAATCGTGTCCTTTTTCATGTACAACTGAAATTGGTCTGAAATAGACTAATGTGATAGTAGGTAATAGTTTTAAATAACGATCTACCTCTAAATTTCACAACAGCCCATTTGCCCCATTTCTAGGTATTCTTCTGTATTTCTGAAGTAAATCAAACTGTAGCTTTTCAGCATGGCATCTTCCCTAGTACAGATTTCTTCTAAGAGTTCTTAAGTACAGTCTGGATCTCACTCTAGAGCTATGGTTTTGGAAAGACCTGAGTGAGACCTCTTCAGTGAGGTTAATTGCCTGCTTATAGACGATCAACTAGCTGCTGCACAGTTCTCCCTGCCTCATCTGGCTCTCCCTAAGCAAACAAAACATATCCAGGTTCTTCTAGGCAACTAAAGTTGCTGGTTTGATGTTTTTGTCCCAGCTTTTTCATGTTGCTGTAGAAGAGACAAAGGAATTGAGAAGATGCTAAATGCAGGTGCTTTGTGTCTGGAGCATGGAAAGAGCACAGCTGGAACTATGGGAGATCTGTCCAGCCCCAAAAGCACAGGGTGCAAAGGCAAAGAGAAAGAGGCAATCAGAAGAAAAAGACATAGTTGGAGTGTCACTGCCTGCTGGCAAAACTCAGGTTTATGAGTAGGGACTTACACTAAGCTTCAATTTAAAGCAACCTTTACAATGTGTGGAGTCAGGCTGAGCCTCAACTGGCTGCAATTCAGGAAAGTGATCGGCAAAGAGGGGATCTCTGTGCCTCCCATTGCCAGAGTTTGAAGACACAACTGTTCAGGAATAAGACTTCTCTTGTCTCTTGCCATGCAAAACACCCATCCAAAATCAAGAATGGACACAGTATGAGCTCACCGAAAGGTGTGCTGAACAGCCTGGGAGAATGGAATAAAAGAAGAAAGTAGCACTAATGAAAATGACAATCAGTTAATGACAATCAGTTACAGTTAAATACTGTAGAGATTAGAGAAGAATTACTGTTTCAGCAGAACAGGAAATTCCAGTTTCCCACACAAGTACTTTTGGAATCCTACCCTTATATCCCCATGAAATCACCTTTCTGGACAATAGGAAATGGAATGGCCAATTTACATGGCTTGCTACTGATCCTTTGTAATTAGCTAGCTCATTGATGAGAGATGCAGGAGAGCTCTTCCCCACTTCCTGCTCTATCCTGGTCTCTCCTCAAAGTACCTGTAGAAAGGATATGGTCACAATTTTTCACTAAGAATTTTCTGTTAACATAGAAGATAAAGAACAAAAGAATCCCCTTGGATTCTTTGTCTTGGATTTCTCTCTAAAAAGAGAAGGGAGAGAGAGGAAAATGAGAAGGAAGAGAAGGAAAGGAGAGAAAAAAAAGTGATGCCTTTAACACCTTAAATTTGAAGCAAAGGACATACTTTCAAAACAAATTTTATGGTGTCACACAATGTGATACTAGGAAACATAGGAAAACAAATCTGTCTCACAGGGAAAATTCTAGCATATTCAAGTTTGATTTTTCTTCCAACATAATTCTGACTTAGCAACAGTTTTCTTTGTTTATTGAATATTCATTTCTCTAAGGAGGCCTGCTGGCTTCAGTGATCAACCTCCACGAGCAAATGCTTTCAGATGTGAATACAAGTTGTATATCGGAGTTCCTACTTGTCTGCATAATTAGATCAGTGGTCCTGTGATGAGGTTCAGTTTACAGTCTCTGAGGTGTTGTGACTTAAACTAACAGTGGCTGACACCCTCTGGTTGCAGGATACCATCTCCTGTAGATATTGAACAAACATCAGGTACAGGTATGTAGGCTCAAGTTTTGTTGCTGAGAACAAGCCCAGGCAGTGGCATGCAGCATTCCAATCAGAAAGAAGGGACCTGCCAGGGGCAGGGACTTAAGGGTCTAAGCTAAAATCTTGCATCTTTTCCTGCTAGACATTTCTATGTTGTGCAAATCACAGACAGAGCACATAATCGAACAACATACTTAATAAATCATGGCGGAGTTTAAAGAGGCACTTCACTACTTAGGCAGATGTTTTTTCAGAATATCTTTGGTGGCCAAAGGAAGAGAACAAAAGGAATTAACTAGAGTATAAGCTATTATAAGCAGTTATTGCAAATTTCCTTTCTGCTAGCTCACCATCCCTTATTACAAAGCAATTCTAAAATGATGGGGTCTTCTCTGTGCCACTATATCAGAAGTAGTACTCATTGAGGACAAAAATGTGTAACCAAGAGCTCTCTGCAAAAGGTTTTCTCCCAGAATTTTGCAGTTTTATATCCTCTCTATCACTTCAATTCATTTATCTAATTAAATTAATTCTAAAACAATTTGTTTTTCGGATCTTTTACTGGGTGGCATCCTCAAATTAATGTGAAGTAGTGGCTAGAATATTATTTTTTTACTGCTTTCTATTAAAGCAGTTTAGGACAAGATAAATAGAACAAATTTATTCCTTCTGGAAAAAATATAAAACTCAAAAAAATTTACTTCTACCTCTGCAGTATGAAATTTGTCACTAATCATTTTAAACTATGCCCTTTTATGCTTCTTCCATCTCTTTTAGCTTTCTATGCAGTTCTTTGATGTAACAAAGACATTTTCAGACAAGATTTCAGTTCATCTGGAAAAAAAAGCTTTAAGTCTTGAGGCAAAAAGCAGTGTATTTAAAATTTATATACTCCATAATGCCTTTGTTCTGAACTTGAACATCCTGAAAAACTTCTCCTCTTTCTTTTGCTTTCTGACTCTGAAGATCATTTGTTCTCATGGTTTCAGCTTCTTATTATGCAATGGTGACTTTAACTGGTGGTTCCAGCATTTAAGTACATGCACAGTCATGGCTGACCCTTTCTGATCAATTGCCAATCCATACAGGTTTGACTGATAAAAGAGCCAATTAGATTTAAGCAAATTAAGGGACATCACCAATGTCAACCACTTATTAAACTGAATGCTGAATTCCATGCATACCAAACACTAATGCACGGAGTCCCATTAAGAGTTGAAATCCTAACCCCATTAGTAACTCCAGACCACTACAGGGTAAGGGTCAAAAGGAAGTTTCATATTTATGGATTACCATTTGGATTCAGTTTCTATTTTTTTAGTCTTTCCAAGAACTCTTGAACCTGCACTGCAATTTTAGTCCAAAGCATAGATAAAATAAATTCCTTATTTCTAAGATAGTTTTTTTTTAGTGTTGACTTTAAGCATGGCAAATCAGCTTGACAAGAAATTAAAATATATTCAGTCAGGTAACACTAAAAATTTGGTCTGCTTTATATTGTGTGCAACGTGTTTTAAAGCTAAAAAAAATACAGGAACAAAAGAATTGCATGTTGAAAAAAATTCTATCATAATTGTAAAACACTGATCAGCAATAACTTCAAAATGAAATACTACTTTGTCCTCTATCACTCTCCCTCTCAGACAATCTTCCATCAAGCTCCATGAACTAGTCCCCACATTGTAGATTTCTTAAATAGTTTTAAGAAATACTTAAATACTTTTTCGGAATCCTTGAAAAGAGAATGGTACATCTTAACACTTATTAAAAGGCTGTGCTTTTGTACATAACGAGACCTTTTTTACTTTTTGATCAAACAAAACTTCCATCTAAGTGAAATCTTGACCACTGAAGTAAAAAAATAAAATTCTTATTTAAGTAGCATCTAGATTTAATTTAATGATTTAGAAAGCGTGAAGGCACAGAACACTGCCCAGTGTAAAATTACCATTATACTCATAATTTAGGATGCAATGGAATTGTATAACCCTCAAAGGCTCCATATAATAAACATCCTGGTGAAGCAAACCTATAGTGCCCTAGATACACACATGTGTGTCTGCACATACGTACACATATAGAGAAAACACAGCCTGTCAGAGAGTTCTTCTCTCATACACACTGCTTCATTTATTATTCATTTCTCTACAGATCACAGTCCACTGGACAATGGTATGGAAGATTTCTTTAATAACTCTCACTGCTAATTTAATTCTACTTAAACACACATATCCTAGTGAATGCCACATGCTTTTCAGCATGATTTTATGTGTAAATCAGGATAATATGTTTTCAGATCATTAACTAAAAGGAAGCATGAACTAAAACCTATTTAACCAATGAGGTATTGCTTTTAAACTACCACAAGGTCATAAAAAAGATAATTTCAAAGCTATAAGTTTTCTAATTGTAATCAACAACAATCTAATGATGAAAGAAAGTGTATCTTAATGGCTGTCATAAACTTGTGCACATCCTTGCTTATCTTTAAAGATCCTTTACCTTGTCATTGGTGAAATTTTCACTACCAAATTTTCCTAAGCAAAACTGAAATGTGACACTGGAGCTAGAAATATCAGTGTCTTACTGCTCAGTCTTAAATGAGCAGTAAAACTCAGCTGCAGTTTTATTATATATGAGAACATATAATTTTTAATAGTAGGTGCAGCTTGACAATCAGATAGGAAAAGTATAAAATGTGCTGGGAATTGACTTTTTCCTTGTTCCTCAGTAATCTGTCATAAAAACTCTGTGTTGTATTTACTCACTTTTCTGAAGTCCCCAAACCCAATCCATCTGTTTCCAAGCAAGTTGTTTCACGGCTGGGTTTTTGAACTCTAAGTTTTATGATTTTTCTTTCCTTTTTCTTTTTGTATTTTCTTTTGCTTTCAAATTGTATGTATGTTCCCCTACATTGTTCCTGCTCAACAGCTACAACACACATCTCTCAAAAACAAGTGTTGTTGGACTTTCACTTAAAAACTCAAAATTGCCTTAAATTAATTGTATACATTGACATTTATTTAACAAAAACTAATTAGCTAGGGTGTCCACGAAAAGAAAATACAAAAGCAGCACATCTACATCAGCTATAAATATAAGCTTTCTTGGACAAAAAAAAAAAAACAAGCAACAACAAAGCCACAAAACAAATAATTGTAAAATGTTTAGGGCTATTTGCTCAACTCTCTTATTTCAAATTGTTATGAAGATAATATCCAGAATGGCTTACAGCCTAATTCACTGTAAATCAGCACATTGCAATTGACTTTCTTACAGCTACATTATTTTGTGGATTCTGGCTCAATATATTGCCAATGATTTATATTACTATTATTAAACAAATTCTCTAAGTCTATCCAGTAAGTGCTCCTTTTCAGCACTTACAACTTTTACTCTAAAACAGTTTACAAAATGCAGGTGAGTCTCTCCATATTCTTGGGCTAGATTAGCTGTCCATGCCAGAATACACCACCATTCACTGAAAAAAAATGAATTACATAATGCACTTCTCACCTTCATAATATGCTAAACTACACAACCATGTACTTTCATTTTCTAGTTCTTAAATGGAACAAAGTGACAAATTAGAAGCCAAAAAGAATTTCATGAGTAAGAACTACTAATACAAACATATTCTTCTGAACTTCAGTCCTCAGCTGCAATAATAAATAACATTTTGTTGAACAGAGTGTTTGTATAATTGTTACATGCACAGAAAAAGCACTTTTTCATACTTACCTCCTGGAGGCATGACTATGGTTATAGCATCACTTATCAAGCTGCCCTGGCTGTTGGAGGCATTCACTTGTACTGTGTAGTTAGAAAATGGAATTAGTCCTTTAATGGGTACCCATACATTGAATTCCTTGCTGCTGCACAACATCCGAGTATCATTTACAATAGAATAATTAGCATTATCTGTTATGGAAAAACAAGAAAGGGAGGGAAAGAGCAAGTGTTAGACTTTGCATCTGCTACAATTCACTGTTTTTATGAACCAAGTCTTATTTCTACTCAAATGAAGAGTTGCCATTTATACCAGTAATACACACAAATTTTTGGTCTGTGGGGAAGAAAAATTATTTTTCACAATTTCTCTTCCTTCTGCCAACAGTTTGTGGAATTTGTAAATCTTGGGAAATAAACCAATACACAAACCAAGCAGTTGCAAAGTTGATTGCTATATACTGCAAACAGAAGTGCCAGAACAGTTCTGTGATAATTGCAGATTCCAAACATTAATGATAATTCTTATACCCGTGAAAGACTGGCAAAACACTTTCAATTTGCTAGAAAAATGCTTAACTTAGGGGTTGATAAGCTAATTCCTTTGCATGCATAACAAACAGTCATCTGCAGTAACAGAGGTTTTCCAGCATGGCCTGCAGTTCTCTCAAAGACAAAACTGGGGGTTTGAAGTACTCAGTTTATCAGTTGAAATCATCAGAGGACACCACAGCAACATACATGTCCTTTGCAACCCTTTTAAGATCTCAAACTTAAGATAAGACAATATTCTACCCTATAAAAATTAAAAGAAAAAAAAAACCCAAACAAAAAAACAAAACTTTTCCAAAATACCTAGTTAGACTAGAAAAAAAAAAATTATATATGTCAAGTAACATTTTTTTGACTTAATGAAGACCTCAGTCACATATCTCAGAGTCAAGCTGACTCACTTAAATATCATCTTATATTTTGAGGATAGGAAGTGCCATATAAACAACTAATATTATTATTATTACTATCCATCGCTCCATGGAAGGCTCTCACACTGAAGTCAATAAAAATTCTGTATTACAAACAACAGCAGAATAATACAAGCCTAAGACCACAGGTATGAGAACAAGAGTAAACAGACTATAACTGTAAAAATATTGTAAATCAATTAAGACATTGTCACAGCTAGAAGATTCAATATTAACATCTGAGTCTTTTACAAAACCTAAATAAGACAGAATTACAAAAAAACCCTAGAAAAATCAATTTTAAAATTAATTTTTTAAGGGACACTTATTGAACTTACTCATTTTGATGCAAGTTTTAAAACCAAAATGCTGTTAATCAGAAACAATTTTTCATATATTCCATGTTTCTATGATATGCATTAAGGTGTATTTGCAGTACCTTTCAGTCATGCTGACATTACATTTTACCATGGATGAGTGATCTGGATTTTCCTCTCATTTGGGGACTCCTGTGAAGAATTTGGTTCACTTATGGTACCAATGCAAGTCCTTCCTTTATTTTGGTGTTTATGAACAGCACTGGTATTTTCAGTTATTCTATTTGTAACATATTAAAAGCTTATTTTCTGAGGTTTTGGGGAAGGGGATATATTTGCAAAACTCTTTTTTATAAAACTGACTTGCAGCTTAGTTCCTCATTGCTCAAATTCTACCTGGACTGGACCCTTCCATAGCACCAGACCACCCAAACAGACGATGGTAGCGTGAAGGTAGAACGATTTCATGAAGCTTGATGGATTCATTTTGGATTTCACTGAAGTTTATCTGAGAGACCCTGTTTTAGGTACAGCAATGGAGGCAAAGCTTCTTTACATGCAAGAACAACCACATTTTACACATTCCATTTATAGAATGCTGCAGAAACAAAGTTATTTTGTCTGAGATTACTCTTATGTACTTGGGCTACTCAACCAGCACTAGAAAAATGCATCTGCATTACTTAATCTCAGCTTTTAAATAGTGTATCAAATCCTCCTTCTGCACCTTTGGGAAACTGTTGCCATGTGTGATTTGGTAGAAGATACAGTCCAACAAAGCACATTCCTCCTATTATCCATCAAAGTTTTTGCAATGTTTGTGATTTATTATTTGTGAAGATTGTGCAAACATACACATTCTTAAGATCCTAGTGACATTAAACACTTAAGGACTCCACTGGCTATGGAAAAAATAGACACAGTTTCAAATGTTTCACTGCCAAGATCTGGGAAAGTTTAAAAATACAGTGTTAACAGATCAGCACACAGGATACAGTCAAACCTCAAGCATTATAGAAATTGTCTAACAGTAATTTATATATGCCAAATTCATGTGACAATGAAAATTTTCCTATCAACAGTACAGATATAACTTGTTACTATTTTAATTTCATCCACCTCAGCCTGGTAGGAAACTATGTCGTTCCTCTGCTGATACTTTTATTCCATTTTTAATCTTTCTTCCAATGGCTAACTATACTATACTTTAAAAACACAGTTTCGAGTAACAGAAAATGAATTAAAAGGATAACACTCTATTCCAAGTTGCCTGGATAACAACATTAATATACAGTAATTATACAATTAGTTGTAACATAAAATTCTAGTTATAGCAGAGTGATTACTCGGCAATTATAAGAAGTATATAATTACCCAATAATTAGGAGAAGTATGTAATTACATAACCATTTTATTCAGCTCAAAAAAGAACTTGCAAATTTACAATGAGATAGACAACATAGAAGCTCAAAATTTTTCATTGCTTCTAATAAAAAGTTAGAGTACTTGCAAATTTCCTAGCCCAAATTTTACACAGACAAAAGGTGTTTTATCCCAATTCCCAGCAGTAAGGAAGTTACTGCTGCTGGCAAATAAAATATTAGAAGAACATTTTTAAAATGCAGGTCTTGATGTGGCTGACTTGCAATATGGAGCTTTGCCACTTCTCACTGCCTAAACTGTGCTTTCAGTGGGCTGGAAAATGCAGACACACAGGTTCAGCCTGACAGAAAGCAATACAGCGATAACTCTGCCATATCATTCCATGCCATTCCTGCCCAGACTGCCTCAGTGTGGACCCAATTTGTGAGTATAAGCGGATGAGGCCTCCCTTTGTCCAGTTTTCCTGGGTGTTTTTCTCTCCATGCTGCCCACAAGTCCGTTGCAGATCCAAACAGCAGTCACCTCAGATAGTGTGGAGTCCTAAGAGACATTGTTCTACTTCAGACAAGCAGTTCATACCAGAACACCTCCTCATTCCTGCCTTGTAATTCCTGTCATGAACAGACACCAGCACCCCAACAAGGGAGATTCCCCCACAATTCTGTTAATGTGAGCAACCTAAATGGGCAGAAGAGTCCTACACACCCATGAATGGCTCACCACACCCATGAATGCTTAAGGCATGCAAATACCTGCAGAAAAAGATAAATCTCTACAAGAGAGGGCAAAGAGACTCTATTCTCTATAACCTCCTAAAAAAACCTAAATCCTTTGCAGACATGAAGGGCTTCCCCAAACTCCTTAATCTTTCCATATTTTTGCATAGTTATGGTTTTGTTCTTTTACTAGCCTTTCTGCTCAGTTCTCCATAACTCCCCAAAATCATCTGCAGGACTTCTTTGCCTAAGACTAATTGAGAAATACTTCTGCTGTTCTCAGTTTATGCCTAGTTCATACCAGATCAAAGTATGCCTGTTTTTCAGGAAAAGATTCATATGAAGAAATGAGGGTTAAAGAATATCCATAAATATACTTAAAAGTGATGTATAGTTGAAACAAAGACACACAAATACACATATTGCATTCAAAATCATTGTTTAAAAGTGCTAAGCTTCAGAGAGCACTCTAGCTGTTGAGTATCTGTACTTGAAAGTTCAGGATGGTTTTGAGTAGACACTCTACAGGGGACTCCCAAGCAGATGTGCATTCCCTTTACTGAGCACCCCTGTAAATAGGTGAATTAAGCTCCTGTGAAGCAGTGGTGTGTAAATTACTGCTGTCCTGGGTCTGTCATCCTATGGGGTTCACTAGATTGAAATAACATAAATGGGTATCCTTTTCCATTCTTGTTATAATCATTGTCACAAGAATTTTAATGCCTCATATATTCCATAATTTTTTTCTGTGTGCTGTGCTGCTCTGACCTTTTCAATATTCTGTAATTTGACTGGCTGGCGATTTCAAGTTCTCTCCTTTTTACAGTCTTATTAACTTGTGGGGAAGAGGTGATAATGCACAGCCAATCAGAATACATAATATTGCAAAGGTCACAGCAGTACAGTATAGCATCAGCAGACACAGAATACTGTATATTAGTCATTAGCATCCTGATATCTTATTCATGTGACAAAGGTTGTGAGGAGAGGAACCATTTCATTCAACATGAAACCATTCTCATGGCAAAGAAATAATACAAACTAAACATATTCATCTTACCTTTAAGAACGTTTTTCCCCCCGAATCTGGGCATGTTTAAAGGTACTCTTTCCATCAGGATCAAAATTTATTTTTTTAAGGGAAAAAGTAATAAACTTAGATGTTTCCTTTTTATGTATTAAACAGAGAAAGACACATATTTCACAAGTGTGGGCAAATACCAAGTAACTCTATTAATATCACTGCATTTGTGATTAATAACAATTCATACTTTAGATATAGCTTCATTATGTCCTTATAACCTCTTTTAAATTACAGAACATGTTGCCCTACAATATTCAAGCAGACAGAAGCAGAACTATTACCACTGTAGAAGACTAGTCAAAGACTAAAGGTAGCAAAAATCCAGCTCAAGGAACAGTTCATGTGAGGATCTATACAAAGATTACTCAGTTAACGATCACAAACACAGTTGGTTTTATGCCTGCTTTATATTACTGTAAGCATACAGAGTTTAAGCCTTGTATCTTCAGCCACAGAAAAAGTTAATAAGATTAGAATAGCAAAATAAAAATCAAACAAGAACTAATTTTTTCGGTCTTTTTCCTCTGAGCTCATCCTCATTGTCACCAGTTTCTGTCCCTATTTGAGACACAGCTAATTTGTGTCTCTCTGACACAACATCTTTGGTGGGAAATTCTGTGAATATGCACACTTCTTTGTGTTCTTCTGCCTGCTAGTTTTGCCTATTCTTCAGCCTCATTAACTACCACAAAAGCTACCTTCCTCCCAGCTAAGACTTCTCTTTTCTACCTCTCTTCCTTTCTCATTGTTTCTAATGGAGTATTTAGAATAAAAAAATATCACTTTCCATTAGTTTGATTATCCTAGTAGAAAACCAGCTAAAATACTTAGGTGGCATTATTGGTTACTCTCTTTTCTTAAGAACTGTAATAATGAACTATTCTCAAATTGTCATCTCAATTGTTACATTGATTTGTGAAGCAGTTTGGTTGTGATGCCATACCTACCTTTTCGACAAACTATGTGGGGGGTTTTATGTTTTGAGACTGGCTTGGTTTTTATGTTTTAGCATTCTGTTTTGGAGGATTTTCTGTTCGCTTTTTTCTTTCTTTTTTTCACATGGGCAAACTGCTGATTTTTTGCCTCAATGTCTTGAACCACTACTGTCTTGTTCCCCATCCCCTGAGCTGACAGATGTATTGTTCCTATGGACATATCATGGTCACAGTCCATCAAACTGAGTTCAAAACTTAAAGACTCCTTTAACACACGAAAACTTCACTCTCATGGGTTAGGAGAGCTGCTGAATGAGTCAAAATGGGTAATTTAAAAGCGCTGTGGGAAACTGGAGAAATTATGAATCCAAAATATTAATTCTCCTGTAAATAAGAAGAGTTTCACATTATTTGCATTGAAAAACTTTATCTTTTTCCTTTTTTTCTGGGAATTAAAAGAAGCCTTTAGTTTTAAAACTGAAAAATGGAAAATATTTGAAGAACAAGATCAAAATCTGTGTTGGCATGTACAGCAGAAATATGAAACATCGAAGACCCAGTTTCTGACAATTAGTTTCTGACTGGTATTCAAGTCACCACTCAAAGTGGCTTCTTATAGACTCAGATTTGGTAGAGCTATCTTAGATTGTCTTGAGACATATAGAATGTGTACACTGTCTGACTGACACTGGAAAGGGATTCCTCCTCTCTATTCAGCCTGGTGAGACACATCCGTAGAATTCATCTTGTTCTGGGATCCCCAGCATAATGCAGATCTGGGCTTATTGGAGTGGAGTCCATGCAAAGATAATTAAAGCCTTGAAGAATATGTGACACAAAGAGGATTTGAGAGAACTAAGGTTGTTTAGCCTCAAGAAGAGGAGGAAGGATCTTAAAAATGCGTAAAATATTAAAAATATCTGTTGTGAAGATAAAAAGTAGCCAAACATTTCTTAGCAATATACAGCAGTAGCAAAAAATAAATGAGTACATACAGAAAATACAAGAAATTATGTTTAAACCTATAAAAAAAACTTGTTTTACTTTGACATTGGTCAAACACTAGAAGAAGCTGCTCAGAGTCTCCAACTTTGGTGATGCTTAAAAGCCAGCTGGACACTCTCCTGGGCAAAGTGCTCCAAATAACCCTGCTTGGAGAAGAGAGCTTGAACTGGTTGTTCCCTAGAGGTGCTCTCTGACCTCAGCTGTTATATGATTTTATGAAAATTTTCAGAGCACTTCAAGAACCCTAAGGCAAAGCAGGGATAATCATTATGATGAAAGCATGTTCCTGTCAGTAGAAATAAGTGATTATTAGTGTTACAAACACTAAGTAATGTGCATTTATGTGCTCATTAATTCTACAGACTGAAATATGAATAAAGCCCACAGCTTGATGTGAGAGCTCATACAAGAAAGTTAGCAGAGACCCCATGGATGGCTAATGACTGAAGCCAAGATTAGGCTTTGTCATGGTGGTAGGCAGGAAGGAATCTTCAGTGTGTGGTCTCATCTACCCTTTGGAGCTTTCAGCTCAGTGCCATGAGGCTTTGAACTAAAAAACCTCTGTAACTGTTGATGAAGCTGCCAAGAAGAAACCTTTTTGATTTCAACTACTGTTTTAGTTTTTCTCATTGTTCTCTCATAAACACAGAAACATCTAATGAGTCTTGCAGCTGAATCACTCTCATTTAGACCTTCCAGCGTGTTTATAACAGTGTGTTTCAGGATAGTGTTAAATCTCTGCTGTAACTATATTCATCTCTGCTTTAACTCCATTTTTCTGCAATAGCACCAAGAGGCATCAGTCCTGGAGCCCCCACACTGCACACTGTACAGTGTGTTTTAGAGACACACAGTAAGAATGCAGCTCATGACCTAAAACAAACTCTGGAAAACATCCTATGACTAAACCAGTTTCTCTGGATTTCAAAAAGGTTTCCAGTGTCTAAGCACCGTTATCCTGGTACAAACAGGAGGAAGTGTTCTAGCACACTTGAGTAATCCAAGTAGCAAGACATCACATTTGACATGAGACATCAAAGATCAAAAGCATTTGCTGCACTTGCAATGTTAAGCTGATGACAGAGGATATATTGACACTGATTTCATTAATTTTGTTTGAGGGGTTTTATAGACAAATTATGAGACTTTATCAAGTTTATTTCATGAGGGACTTTATACAGTAAAAAAAAATCAAAACCAGTTAGCTTTTAAACCATCAAGTTTGCTCCTCCATTGTTAGAACATTCTTTCTCTAGCTGCAGCAGTACATAAATGGAGATTATCACAGTATCTGGTTTCTGAATCTATGCCCATAATTCATGGATGCCAATAAGAATTTTCCATTCTCCAGGGACTCTATCAGAAGGAGACTAGCTAAACACACAGAGCAGAACTTGGAGTCTCAAATCCATAATCAAATATCTAGATTGATTGTGTCACTTGCACTTGTATTGATTTCAATTGGAGCAGCTGACCCAAGGGAATAATAAAAATGTGGAATAAAACTGATTTATGAGAAGAAAATAAATCCTTTTGTGAGTGGTAATGAATTGGTACTATTTAACCCTTTCAATCACAGAGGGAGAACACTATTTATTTTTTCAGAATGCTGAGTTAGCTGAAAGAAGTCATATAAAAAAAGTCAATACTGTCAAATGCCATTACAGTTAGTTGTAATACTTTGGAAGGAATGAAGCTCTAAACTTGATCTAGGATTTTTGTCTAACATATGACATTCTTTTGGTTTTTCCAGTCACCTTTCATGAGGCATCATAAGCAATGCACTTGTAGATTGAAAGAACCACAGAATTACTCAGGTGACTGTTTGTTGTACTTATAAATTACCTCCCTCTAGACTATTTAGGACAAAAAACATGAAGAGTAACACAAACAGCCACATCAAGTGCACACAATTATCCCTATAAAAGGACAACCAATCATAATGATCCTTCTGGTATCACACTAGAAACTTACATAGTCAAAATATAATTTGATTCCCCCTTATAAAGTGCAAAGAAAAAACTTCAAAAAAAATCTTGTCAAATCCCAGTTTTCATCACGTTTTCTCTACCGGAGAAAAGAGATGGAGTTTATATTGGTCTCTAAAGAGAAGCTTATTTATTTAAAGCCAACACATAGAAATATTCAAACTCAATTTTTTTATCTGTGGAAGCTCTAGCCAGATTGTATATATCTTGTTTGGGTTATGTCATTGACATTAATCATATTGTGTTTAATGTCATAAATTGGTTTTTTGCATTTAGCAGTTACCATAGATACCTAAGCACAGTCAATGTGGTCTTCATGTGTGTTAAAACACTGGAAGACATTCATTAACTAAAAGACTGTTTTTGCAGGAAAACTGATTGGCAAATTCCCTTTTACTCAATACTGTTTACCAGAGCCATCTCTAGAAGATTGCTGTTATTCCCTAGACTATTCCAAGGGAGTAGAAACAGTCTTGGAGGCAATCCTGCTATAGGCAGTGACTAGGAATTTCTGACTGTTAAAAACTGATAATACATTCTTCACAAAAATGGGGTTCAGTCCCATGTGTCAGCTTTATCACATGAAACCAAATAAATTACAAAGTACAAGACAGACAATGTACATGTGACAAAAAACCACAACTATGGGAATGCAGTGATGCAGAAGATCAATTAAAACACCATCTGTGGTCTGATGCTAGAGTCTTCACCAAAGAAATGGTCAGATGTAGGAATTAGAGAGTGACTTTAATTTTGCTTTCCTCAGAGACACCTGTATTAAGGAAAAGAAAAGAACAGCATACCTGATACTGACAGGAATTATGCTATTAGATGATGCATTGTGAAGCTGCTCAAAACCTACTGAAGCTTGACTAAACTCTACTCAATAATCATCCTGAAGTGCATGCAAAACCATGAGTTTTCTAGCCAGGCAGATCAAAATTTAAATGCCCTACAATTCCAAGGCAAAATACCCCAAAACTCCTGCTCTGGTGAACAGATTAAATATGGCTATTTGAAAATGAGTTATGCATCCCCTTTGTTTCTCCCTTGTATGTCTTTAGGAGTAGTGTAGTAGGTCTGTAGCTAGAACTAAAAAGACAGACAAAATGAGAGAGGAAGGGGATGAAATATGAAAAATCTCCTTAATAGTTGGCTTGGAAAAGCAGCTAAGGGCTCCCACATTCAGAATGAGAGTGTGGAGCTTATCCTTCTGGTGCAGAAGCTGGTAAGCATTTTGTAATTACTTGTGTTCCTCATTCTCAAGCCTTCAGCACAAGACAGGCTAGGAACTTCAAGGGGCTTCAGCATTCCTTTCCCCACTTCTGTTGTCATCTGCAGGTGGTGTCTTCTCCTAGCATTGCCTTTTGCACTAGGTTGATTCTTAACACTCCCTTTTTGACTTCTGTTTGGAGAGGGTACTGAAAGTATTGGGTACACTGTGCCAAGTTCAAGACTATAAGATGAACGTTTTTACAGAAGTTAAATGAATGGATGGTCAGAGTTTTATTCTATTTAACCATATATATATATAGTAAAGATTGAACTAAAAAGGTTAGATGGGCAACATTCTGATGCATATATGCAAAAGTCAATTTGTTTATGCTGCATTCTGCTGTTAGATTTCTCCACTTTGCCAAGAGAATGAACGGGCTGCAAAGAACCTTCCTGGTACACCACCCCTAAAGAAGCAGAGTAAGCAGGTAATTTTTCTTGTCTTTACAAAAATAGCTGATTAACTATCTTGCTGAAAAGTATGGACCTTAGATGATGTGTCACCAAAAGAAGTTATGATAAGTATTAAAGAAACCCTCAAGAAACAACCCCAAACTGAAATAACACACATTGATTTCTACATTCATAAGCAACAGAGTTCTGAGTATAACCCTGCAACTTCATGTTATGAAACTCCCTAAGGACATACAGTTAATTAAGGATTCTCTTTAGGTCAAACTCACATTCAAATGCATCACAACATCTTGGGGGCCACAGATTTGGATTAATTTTGTGCTAACACAGTCATCTGACAGAGGCAGGAAGATAAGAATTTCCTCCAAATCTCTCCTCTGGAAAGAGGTAACACCTGATTCTTCCTGTCCTAGAACTTAATTTCAGACACTCAGATGCAATTAAAAATGACCCTGTAT